>NC_069415.1:59862653-59882653 GCF_026875155.1 Cherax quadricarinatus | reverse complement strand
TTCATGTGCTGGAAGATCTTATTTGAAGCCTTCATGTGTTGGAAGATCTTATGTGAAGCCTTCATGTGCAGGAAGATCTTATTTGAAGCCTTCATGTGCTGGAAGATCTTATGTGAAGCTTTCATGTGCAGGAAGTTCTTATATGAAGCCTTCATGTCCAGGAAGATCTTATGTGAAGCCTTAATGTGCTGGAAAATCTTATGTGAAGCCTTCATGTTCAGGAAGATCTTATGTGAAGCCTTCATGTTCAGGAAGATCTTATGTGAAGCCTTCATGTTCAGGAAGATCTTATGTGAAGCCTTCATGTGCAGGAAGATCTTACGTGCAGCCTTCATGTGCTGGAAGATCTTATGTGAAGCCTTCATGTGCAGGAAGATCTTATGTGAAGCCTTCATGTTCAGGAAGATCTTATGTGAAGCCTTCATGTGCAGGAAGATCTTATGTGAAGCCTTCATGTTCAGGAAGATCTTATGTGAAGCCTTCATGTGCAGGAAGATCTTATGTGATGTTCTCGTCAGATTTCTCATTATTAATCGTGTTGGAGATCATCGTTTCATCACATGTTAAATCTCTGCTTTCTGATTAATTTCTGAGATATTTATCAGCTTTCTGGATACTTCCATTTCATCTCTAAGAAGTTTTCTTGCTTCTTCAGATTTAAAACTTGGTCTCTCTCAGTCGCCTAGATTTTTTTTATATCACGTGCAGAAGCAGCAACAGCAGCAGTTTATATCGCAGTAACAGCAGCACCACCAGCAATGCTATAACAGACACCTAGAACAGCATTTCATTATGTGCTGAACAGCATCAACGCCCCTGACTACGGGTACACCAGCAACACGTTTTGATGTTTCATTTACAGCAGCATAAACACTATATGATGTACACAAGTACAGTAAAAATATCATCTGATGTCACATATACAACAGCACAGCATTGTACGATGGACAATGTACACAACAAGAGCAGCAATATTCTCCCGGTGGTGATAAACTACATTATTCAAGGATTGTAAGCAGGAAAGAAGAAGAAGGATTCTCCCAAGATTCTCCTAAAGGTTGCTTACTATGTATACCCAGCATGCACTTAGCTGACCTAGTGACAGGTCAAAGTAATGGGTGTGTACGTGTGTGGAACACACACGTACACACGCACGTGGTTAAAATACCAGTGAGGTGAGACGGTGTATCACTGAAGCACATTCATCGTGGCCTCCTCCTGGACCCACAACAAAACATTAAGTCTGGACCTGCTCGTCTTGGTGCCAGGAAGGACGTGTTCTTCTCTGTGAATAACAAAACTCCGGGACGACCATCTTGTGGAGTCTGGTTTATCTAGTGTCCTCCAGGGTTACATAACAGCTGTTGGGTAAGCTGCTCAAGCAACACTGCAACAGTAATGCTTGCACCTAAATGGTTTAGAAAACCGTCAAGTAGAAGAATGAGACTCTTGTGTAGAATTTCGGAATCTTTATTGTGGAAACGTTTCGCTAGCCAGTGGCTTCTTCAGTCCAATAGAGAAGAACGGTGAACGTTTCTCAAGATTGAAAGACTGAATATATCGACCCCAGGCTGAGGGACTGACTGCCTCAAACTCCTCCTCAACTCCCACTGCTTTTCTCTGTATTGGACTGAAGACGCCACTGGCTAGCGAAACGTTTGCATAATAAGGATTCCCAAATGATGCATAAGTGTCTCATTCTTGAACAGTTATGCTACCTGGGAGAGTAACACTGCAGGTATTACTGCAATTGTACTACGTGGGGGAAAGGTACGTGGTACATCTTTTGTGCTACACTGCAGAGAGCACAACGCAGGTGTTGCTACAGTTATGCTACCTGGGAAAAGAACAAGAAAGGTGACATAGCAGTTAGGTGTGAGGTCACGCACACTGAAGATTTTGCTAGAAATGATGACTACACCTCATTGATGAGACGAAACAAGTGAGGTCAAGGAGGAGGTTGTACCGTTTTCATTTCTAAAATTGTTCATGCCCAGCTCATTGAAGTTGTAATTCCATTCCAAATCACCTGGAAATAATGTTCTTCAGACTAAGCACATACCTTAGTTACCTAGTACCTCTATGCTAGAATGAGCAATGTACAAACCTCAGTGGCAGCAAGCAGACACGATCAACTTGAAGGAAAACGTGTCCACCCTTCTGATTCAACATAAATGTCGTGATGAATGGTTTTTAAAAATCGATAAGTTGAAGATTGAGACACTACTTCGACTAGTGGATGGTACCACTATGACCCCGCCTCCTCCTGCTTCGCCTCACCTGACTACAGTATATAAGCCACGTCTACGGCCCTATGCTGTACATTCTACAAGACTGATGGACTGAACACATAGACTCCAGGCTGAGGGATTGGTTACCTCAAACTCCTCCTCCCCTTACACCTTTCTGCTTTGTATTGGACTGATGAAGACACTGTGTGGCGAAACGTTTCCTAAATAAAGATTCCCATATGTTGCATAAGTGTCTCAATCTTCAACATAAATGTCAACATATAATTGATGTGGACATCAACCAACAATTTACACAAAAATGTTTCGATGAAGTTCTTGCTGTATTTGACATGAAATCTTCATAGACGTCACTTATCATATCTTAACATAGTGAGTGATCTGTCTGAAGGCAGAGTCACTTACAAACCTCTAGTTATATTGGCTTACCTAACCACAGTCTTTACCACACTGAAGATGCAAGCAGAACAAGGTGAAGAATCATCACGTTCTGTCTGTTTGTACTCACCTAATTGTGGTTGCAGGGGTCGAATCATAGCATCTGGCTCTGCCTCTTCACTGGTTGCTACTAGATCCTCTCTCTCTCTGCTCCATGAGCTTTATCATACCTCATCTTAAAACTATGTATGAATCCTGCCGCCATTGTGTAACTTTCCAGACTATTACATTTTCTGACAATTCTATGACTGAAGAAATACTTCCTAACATCCCCGTGACTCATATGAGTCTTCACCTTCCAATTGTGACCCCTTGTTGCTGTGTCCCATCTCCGGAACATCCTGTTTTTGTCCACCTTGTCAATTCCTCGCAGTATTTTAACTGTCGTTATCATGTACCCCCTATTCCTCCTGTCCTCCAGTGTCGTCAGGTCGATTTCTCTTAACGTTTCTTCGTAGGACATTCCCCTTAGCTAAGGGACTAATCTTGTTGCAAACCTCTGCACTTTCTCTAATTTCTTGACGTGCTAGACCAGGTGTGGTTTCCAAACTGGTTCTGCATACTCCAATATGTAGTTCCTGTTTATAACAAGAGGAGCAGAGCGAATATCAGCAATTACAGTCCAATGTCACTCCTTTGAATCACTGGTAAGATTTTTGAGACATAATCTCACTGCAAATGGCTACCATTCGCTTCTTTGTGACCGTTAGTATGGCTTCAGAAAAAGTCAGTCTGCTACTGATCTGCTGTCAAAACCTTCTGCTATGTAGCATTGTTCAATGGATAAATCCAAGATCAGCTGGGTAGTAGTATTAGGCACTACTGGTGCTTTCGACCATGTATGGCACCAGGGGTTCTTGGTAAAACTGCAATCAATAGGAATGTTTGGCTCTGCACTATGTCTCCTCAGTTATTACCTTCAAGGTAGATATCGAAGCGTAGTTCTCAGTAAGAGCATCAACAAGGCGCTCACTTGTGAACTTGGTCCACTGTTATGGAATGTCTATTTCAGTGACCTTCAACTCATCCCAGAATCGCATGCATATGAAGACCACTATACTCTAATATATATATATATATATATATATATATATATATATATATATTATATATATATATATATATATATATATATATATATATATATATATATATATATATATATATATATATACATGTAAACACTGATCTCTGGCTGAAGGAGACTCGAACCTACGAACCTTAGGACAAGGTACGCAGTGCTTTACCAATCTACTCACAATGGACAATACCTTGGCGTGTAGCTTGTGCTACACGTTTGATCTAAGGCAGCCAGCTTTCAGGGATAAGGCTTACAGCTTTTCAAGCACTTCCACAATTCTCAGTGTGTCATCAGGAGCTATGCAATGTTGCAAGGGAGCAAATAAAGCAGGGGGCGTTTTCTCAAAGCAGCACAGTGTGGGTGTGTCACCGGCCAGAGCTTCTCTCAGAATGTGGCCAACGGTCGGTGCCAACCCCGTACCACCACCACACCCCTACTCCCCATATGGGGTAGGAGGGTTTCTGACATGTCAAGTATGACATTAGAAGATTTAATAGGCAGCCCCAAGCTTTTTCTAGCCGCTTGTAAGAGGTCATGTGATTTGAGAAAATACTTTTCTCATTGGATACTATATATATGGATTGCTATTATTCTGTGTAACCTTTTTAATTAAAAGAAATGAATAGAATGTGCTCTTTGTCCATTAAATGTCCTCCTCTGGGGTACTCGGACGTTCTTCCTAAATATTGTGTGCTATCCTTCTCAGTGGTGGTTAATACGTCTTACTTGGGAATCTTCTATACCCTTCCAACAATATTTCTATGATCCAAATTTCTACTTATACTCTTTAATTAACCCCTACTTATGTCATCACATAATCTTGTGTGTCTGTCACTGTATAGTACAGTAACAGCTAAACGCTTTATATAGCCATTCACAACTGACGTAGTATGAAGTATTGCTGTGTAGATTCTGGCCAGGCGTCACGAGTCCATCATGGAACTACCTGGCATAATGAGAAATCCTGTGATTTTGTATAACATTGTTGCTTACGATTGTGTACAACAGACTCGACTAAATAGCTACCGAGCTTGTATAACCCATAATCTGAGTTATATACGGTATTCCTGTCATAATTCAAGAGAGAAGATTCAATTATATTTCTTTTAATGACAGAACTGTTTGGTACTATAATCTGGGTAGCATCCCATCCCGGTGGGTGAATACATGCACTAACGTGGTTAAAGATAGCATTCCACTCCTGCCCTGTCTTGAGTATTTATGTTGGCCTATTCTGGTTTCCAGAAATTTACCTGTTTGACCCTGGGGTTTTGTAAACCCCACCAACTTTGTTGGAGGGTGAGTTTTTAATCAGTCTTTGTTTTACAGCCCCCGTGTTTTTGCAAGCAAGGTTGATATTAATCGTTTTTAATGCCTCGCGCAGGCAGACCAGATTCTCATTGTACGATAAAACTAGTACATTTTTCCTGGTCTTACTTCCTTAGGTTCAGTCCTATAGAACGTCTTTCTTGCTGACATTAGTTCCTTCTCGACAAAATCCCTAGGATATCTCAGTTTGTGGCTATGTTGAGTAACTTACTGATTTCGTCCTCTAGGTACTCTGGACTGCAGATGCGCAATGCTCTCAAGAACATTGTGAGGAACAAACTCCTTTTTATCCTGGTTTCGTGGTTGGAATAGTAGTGAATGTATGACGACACACTGGTGGACTTCCTATAAACTGTGAATTTGAATTTTCTACCGACACGATGGAGCAGCAAAGAGTTGTTTATTTCATGTTCTGTAGTGAACTTAATGGAATGTATTAGACCACTGAGTCCAGGTAGGAACTCATCAATGTTGTGATTTTCAGGCCACAGACAAAGAACATAATCTGAATACCTGAACCAACTAGCTTTATCTGGGAGAATGTCTTTAAGAAGTCTGGCCTCATAGAATTCCATATAGAGGTTGCTGAATAAGGGGCTAAGGAGATTTCCCATTGCCATGCCTTGTTTTTGAGCATAGTATTTCCCTTCAAACACGAACTTGCAATCAGTAACATAAAGGTTTATCAATTCAGTTATTATTTTTGTGGGGTAGGGTATGGGAAGGTTTTCTAGTTCCTCTTCAAGGTACGAAAGCAAGTCAGGGACAGGGACTTTGGTAAACAGAGCTGTGACATCAAAGATCACTAGGGTAAAGTCATGAGGGACATTTAATTTCTGGAGCCTCTCAGTGAGGTCAACATTATTTTTAACATGTGCATCTGAGATCTTACCAACCATAGGAGTTAGAAGTTTAACCAATCATTTAGATAGATTATATTCTGCTGAGCCTACGGAACTAATAATGGGACGGGCTGGGTATCCAGGCTTATGGGTCCTGATTACCCTATATAGATATGGTAGAGTTGCTGACCTAGCCGACAGATATTTAATTAATTTATCATTCCCTTTCAATAACGTTTTAAGGTGTTTATTAAAATGGCTGTTGACTTGGTCAGCGGGGTTTTTAATGAGCGGTTCATACGTTTCATTATCACTCAACAAATAGTTCATTTTCTCTAAATATTCAGTTTTGTCCATAATAACAGCTACCTTAGATTTATCACCTCGTGAGAGGTGCAAAGTCTGATCATTAGTGAGTTCTTTGTAAGCTTTTGTGAATCTTAATGGGCAATTGGGTAGCATCAGCCGGAGTAATGTTCCATATACCATACCTTTGTATATATTAAATGCATCAGGGGTCAAATCACCGTGTTTTACCAACATGCAAAACAATTTTGCTAAGTCTACGTAATTAACGTTATTAGTTGAGGGCGCAAAGCTTAATCCAAACCCTAGTGCTGCCTGTTGATCACTGCTTAATTCCTTGCTAGAGAGGTGTGGTCCAACCACTCTGTGCTATGAAATTATTTAACTTCCTAGCATGATTGCGTTCGGAGTTTTGTCTTACTCTTCCCAATAAATATAATCAAGCAAGTAGTCATGCCAGCCTGGGGGAATCTTATTAAAGAATACTGTCTTGGTTTTCCTCAATTCAATGAAAATTATCTTCTTTTCATGTCTTACTAGGTCAATATTTTTAATGAGCACTATCCTGTGTAGTTGATCGAACGGTGTAGTGATTAACCTGAACAACCTGTTCTGCAGTCGGAATTTTGGTAGGACCTGTTCACTTAGGCACTTATTTAGAAATGCTAACTTAAGTGCATCTTTGTGGGCTTTGAGGAGTGAGTGTTTGTAGGAGGTGAGAGTAGAAGACAAGGAACGAAAGAAGCTGGAGAACTGGGAGAAGAGTTGGCGAGTGGTGTTTATAATGCAAACAATCTAACTATGCAAGACAAGTCACGGGGGATGGGGTGGAAATCTTTATCTCATCAGAGGCTATGCAGTGCTGCAAGGGAGCAAATAAAGCAGAGGGAGTTTTCTCTGAGTAGTGTAGTGTGGATGTGTCACGGGCCACAGCTTATCTCAGAATGTGACCAACGGTCGGTGCCAACCCCACACCACAACCAAACCCCTACTCCCCATATGGGGTAGGAGGGTTTCTGACATGTCAAGTATGAAATTAGAAGATATAATAGCCAGCCCCAAGCTTTTTCTAGCCGCTTGTGACAGGTCATGTGAACTGAGAAAATACTTTTCTCATTGGATACGTATATATTTATATATATATATATATATATATATATATATATATATATATATATATATATATATATATATATATATATATATATATATATATATATATATGCAATAAGATCACAGTAAACAGGTGATTTTAGAATATGCAAAACAACCACTCTGAAAGAATAGAGAAATTCCAAGCGCTTTCGTGACTACTCACATTATCAAGGAACTATGAAAGTAAAGCATCCAAGGAAGCTATATAAGGGGTCTGGCCAGCACCTCACTATCAGATCCCTCAACGGTTAAACACTGACGCGCGCCGACCCAACTTAGATAGGTCCTTTGCACAACTCACCCACAAACTATTCTACCCAAGAAAATTTAAAAATTATTATTTGTCCAGTGTATTATTAAATTCTTCCTAAATTCTATTAATTATAAATGGATCTAATTTATATAAACCAAAGGAAATATTCATATTATTGTCAAAACTGCTTTTTATGAAACAAGATTCAATTATATTCCTGTCGACCATGGACTTGCTTGATACTACTTTCTCAACTTTTTGAAAATCAATTGGATGGTTAAAATCGCTTACATGAATAAATAGAGCATTGGAATCCTGTCCAGTTCTAATGCTATATTCATGTTGTTTTAATCTTAGTTCGAGATTTTTACCGTTGAGGGATCTGATAGTGAGGTGCTGGCCAGACCCCTTTTATAGCTTCCTTGGATGCTTTACTTTCATAGTTCCTTGATAATGTGAGTAGTCACGAAAGCGCTTGGAATTTCTCTATTCTTTCAGAGTGGTTGTTTTGCATATATATATATATATATATATATATATATATATATATATATATATATATATATATATATATATATATATATATATATATATATATATATATATATATATATATATATATATAATATATATATATATATATGTCGTGCCGAATATGTAAAACTGGTCAATTAGCAAGAACTCATTTAAAATTAAGTCTTTTCTGAAAATTTCTCTTATACGTTTAAAAATATATTTTTTTCATTAATGTTAATGTAAAATTTTTTAATTTTGCACCAAAAGAATCTTAGAAAACTTACCTAACCTTATTATAACAAGAACTAAATATATTTTAGATTTGTTTACAATAATTTAATACTAAACAAACACAGTGAAATATATTTTTTTTCGTTAGGTTCAGAATGATTTTGGCGAAATTATTGCATACACAAATTTTCACTAGTCCTATATGGCAAGATGAGCGTTGCTATTTAAGCCAAGATCGCAAGTTCTGCCTATTCGGCACGACATATATATATATATATTATATATATATATATATATATATATATATATATATATATATATATATATATATATATATATATATATATATATATATATATATATATATATATATATATATATATATATATATATATATATATATATGTCGTGCCGAATATGTAAAACTGGGTAATTAGCAAGAACTCATTTAAAATTAAGTCCTTTCTAAAAAGTTCTCTTATACGTTTAAAGATATATTTTTTTCTTTGATGTTATTGTAAAAAATTTAAATTTTGCACCAAAAGAATCTTAGAAAACTTATCTAACCTTATTCTAAAAAACGCAAATTATTTTAGCCTAATCCTACTAAATGTATTTAAAAAGCGTTTACAGTAATTTAATACTAAACAAACACAGTGAAATATATTTTTTTCGTTAGGCTGAGAATAATTTTGGCGAAATTATTGCATACACAAATTTTCTCTTGTGTTATATGGCAAGATGAGCGTTGCTATTTAAGCCAAGATCGCAAGTTCTGCCTATTCGGCACGACACACACACACACACACACACACACACACACATATATATATATATATATATATATATATATATATATATATATATATATATATATATATATACATAAACTGGCCTGGCACAGGGCATCTTCCCTGGCTAATACCTGTGTCCACTACGTTGACTGCTGGCTTCAGGGAGTCCTGAGAGGTTAGTATACAAGATGAACTCTGTCGTCTTTACATGTTTGTTTCTATAGGTTTACGACTTATGGAACAAGAGCACATCAGTGTTCCTTAAAAAGCTAGGCACAAGACTCACCAGAGCAACTAAGGATCCCAGATGTGGCATGCAAAGAGTATGTCACCTTTATTCGGCATTTGTACACACTCTCATATAGGCTGCCTTACAACCAGCGAACCAGGTACTAAGGGTTTGATGAAGCAGAGGGCCCCATGGCTAAATCTCTGCTTTAGTTCAGCCAATCATAGGTGAGTATGACAATGGCAGATGTGTTGTGGTGTCACACACTTTCCACCATTGCCAGATTCACACAGCTGCTGGTTGAAAGTTGTGGTCTAGTCTCTGGCTGTTGGGTTTTGCCTTGACTCACCGTGTTGTACAATTATATTTCCTGTTCTTGTATATAGTGAACATAGTTGTAAAAATCTATATATACTTGGTGAAGGAAAATACAGGCCTTGATTACCTGGGAGTGTAATGTGGGGGCCTATCTGGGAGCCGGAGCTGGACTTAGAGTATGAGCTGAATTTAGAACTGGAGCTGTAGCAGGAGCTAGTCTTTGTATTGTTTAGATAGCTTGCTATCTGGCATACCGTCAAGCTTTTCCAACCCTTCTGATTATTGCGTGTCAGCTTTACATTTGCTTCTCAATGGTCAGCCTTGCTGTTGTGTGAGTATTCAGCATTAGGCTTTGCTACTGCATGCCAGCCTTGCTATTGTGTGTGAGTATTCTGAAGTCGGCTTTGCTACTATGTGTCAGCTTTGCTATTGTGTGAGTATTCTGCATTTGTACCATGTATAGCTGCTTGAGCATGTATTGCAAACATCGTGCTACTATGGGGTTAACACCACCTATAGGAGTCAGGCGACTGGTGTCTGAATTCTCTCTACTAAAACTGCCCATTCTGTTGGAATTAAATATCAAAGCACTCTTTCTGTTGCACAGCTTTGTGACAGTATTCGTACAAAGTTCAAAGCTGAGGCAGCCATGGAACACAGGATTGACATTTCTCCATCTACAGGAGCAGTTAGTCATAGATCTCCATTTAAATTCCTGCAGAATAATTGGAGAGATTCAACACCAGAGCAAAACCAGCAGTCTCATGAAGCCATAGGTGTATTGAATTTGTCTGAAGGTGAGTCCGCTTCATTGGCAGTTGAGCTAGCCAAACTTGATCTAGCCAAACTTGAGCTAGCCAAACTTGAGCTAGCCAAACTCGGTCTTGAACAAACTGGAGGGCAGCGAGCATTTGCTAGGAAGGAGTTTGATAGAGGGGAGAAGAGGCAATTCAAACAGAATGCAGATGACTTCAGCTTGCAATGGGCAGTACCGCTTGTTCCTTGTTTTATTGAAGCCGAACCTGAGCAATTTTTTGAGGTTTTTGAAAACCAGGCTCGAGTTTTAAGGTGGCCTGAGGGGCATTGGGCAGCACGGAAGCTCTCACTCTGATAATGGCCTTGGAGAATTTTGAAGCCTACATGGGCCAGACATCTCAGGTGGTCACAGTCTACAGTCACCACAACCCTCTGGTGTATATTAATTTCTTGAAAAACCACAACCCAAGATTCATGCGTTGTAGTCTTCGGCTGCAGCCATATAACATATGTATTATGCACATTGCTGGCCAAAATAATAAGTTGGCTCATTCATTGTCAAGAATTTAGAATTTAAAAATGTATTAGGTTAGATATGTTAAGGACTATGGGTAGAACCAGCTCATCTTTTCCCCTTTTGTATATACTGTTTAATTTATTTGGTGAGACTTGTTTAGTCAGGGGATAGTCTGCTACTGTTTGAAAGTGTCTTGAACCAACGTTAGCCCTACTGTCTGCTGTCTCGCTCTAAGTTTAGAGTTTGACTTTATGTCGTGATAGAACATAAGAACATAAGAAAGGAGGAACACTGCAGCAGGCCTGTTGGCCCATACTAGGCAGGTCCTTTACAATTCATCCCACTAACAAATATTTGACCAACCCAATTTTCAATGCTACTCAAGAAATAAGCTCTGATGTGCAAGTCCCACTCAAATCCAACCCTTCCCACTCATGTACTTATCCAACCTAAATTTGAAACTACCCAAAGTCCTAGCCTCAATAACCCAACTAGGTAGACTGTTCCACTCATCAACTACCCTATTTCCAAACCAGTACTTTCCTATGTCCTTTCTAAATCTAAACTTATCTAATTTAAATCCATTACTGCGGGTTCTCTCTTGGAGAGACATCCTCAAGACCTTGTTAATATCCCCTTTATTAATACCTATCTTCCACTTATACACTTCGATCAGGTCTCCCCTCATTCTTCGTCTAACAAGTGAATGTAACTTAAGAGTCTTCAATCTTTCTTCACAAGGAAGATTTCTAATGCTATGTATTAATTTAGTCATCCTACGCTGAATGTTTTCTAACGAATTTATGTCCATTCTGTAATATGGAGACCAGAATTGAGCTGCATAATGAGTTGGATGGGTGAGAAGAAAGGCAGTCCTTTATTGTACCGTGCCATGGCGGCATTCTACCCATGGAAGTGGAAGCCTAGTCCTAAGCCCTCTTGGGGTGGGGTGTGGTATGCAAAGAGTATGTCACATTTATTCAGTGTATGTACACACTCTTACATAGACTGCCTTGCATCCAGCTAACCAGGTACTAAGGGTTTGATGATTTAGAGGGCCCCATGGTTAAATCAGTACCTTGGTTCAGCCAATCATAGGTGGGTATGACAATGGCAGATGTGTTCCACCATTGCCAGATTCACACAGCTGCTGGTTGAAAGCTGTGGTCTAGTCTCTGGCTGTTGGGTTTTTCCTTGACTCATCGTGTTGTACACATACTATAATTCATATTATTGTATATAGTGTACATAGTAGTAAAAATCTATATATAACTGATAAAGAAAATACAATTTAAAGTTCACTGCTGTGTTTATTTCACTCCAATTCTCTTTACACCCCAGGATAACAGGCCTTGATTACCTGGAAGCATTATACCAGATCACCAAAGTTCCTTGTTCCAGCTGCTCAGTGCTGCAGTTCAGAGGGGTAATGCCTGTTACAGGCACAGTACAACAAGTTCTAAGAAGCTGCGAGAGATATTTCAAATATAATTGTCAACAAACAACTCTTTTAAATTATCCCTCCGATCCTGTCTAATATATTTCTGAACTGCTCTGTACCACCAGTGTTTCCTTCAAACTTTGTGTACCAATATTACAAAATAAAATATACTTAATCTATGCAGTGGAATGGTAAGGCCAGTGGAATATTCAGACCCAGGCACATAATGCAAATATTTTTCCACCAGACCTCTAAATTCCTTCTATAAATTATTTATTAATATTTCCCAAGTATATTTTACAATATTAAGATAATAGCGTATTCTGGCATGTATAGATGCGTGTAATAATACTGGAGAAATATTCTGGGGAATGTGTTTTGAGAATAGAGAGAGAGCGAGAGAGAGAGAGTAAGAATGCCGCAGAATTTACCAAAGCTGAGAAGCACGGCAGGAATTTATTAAATTTGATTTCTGCTGGTGCTGCTGGTGCTGCTGGTAGTGTGCTTGTAAGATACTGCAGCAGACACTCTGCTGGTGCTGCTGGTAGTGTGCTTGTAAGATACTGCAGCAGACACTCTGCTGGTGCTGCTGGTAGTGTGCTTGTAAGATACTGCAGCAGACACTCTGCTGGTGCTGCTGGTAGTATGCTTGTAAGATACTGCAGCAGACACTCTGCTGCTGCTGCTGTTAGTGTGCTTGTAAGATACTGCAGCAGACACTCTGCTGGTGCTGCTGGTAGTGTGTTTTGTAAGATACTGCAGCAGACACTCTGCTGGTGCTGCTGGTAGTGTGCTTGTAAGATACTGCAGCAGACACTCTGCTGGTGCTGCTGGTAGTATGCTTGTAAGATACTGCAGCAGACACTCTGCTGCTGCTGCTGTTAGTGTGCTTGTAAGATACTGCAGCAGACACTCTGCTGCTGCTGCTGGCAGTGTGCTTGTAAGATGCTGTAGAAGAAACTCTGCTGCTGCTGCTACTGGCAGTGTACTTGTATGATGCTGCAGCAGACACTCTGCTGCTGTTGTTGGCAGTGTGCTTGTAAGATGCTGCAGCAGAAACTCTGCTGCTGCTGCTGCTGGCAGTGTGCTTGTAAGATGCTGCAGCAGACACTCTGCTGGTGTTGCTGGCATTGTGCTTGTAAGATAATGCAGCAGACACTCTGCTGCTGCTGCTGCTGCTGCTGGCAGTGTGCTTGTAAGATACTGCAGCAGACACTCTGCTGCTGCTGCTGGCAGTGTGCTTGTAAGATGCTGTAGAAGAAACTCTGCTGCTGCTTCTGGCGGTGTACTTGTATGATGCTGCAGCAGACACTCTGCTGCTGTTGTTGGCAGTGTGCTTGTAAGATGCTGCAGCAGAAACTCTGCTGCTGCTGGCAGTGTACATGTATGATGCTGCAGCAGACACTCTGCTGGTGCTGCTAGTAGTGTGCTTGTAAGATACTGCAGCAGACACTCTGCTGGTGCTGCTGGTAGTGTCTTGTAAGATACTGCTGCAGACACTCTGCTGGTGCTGCTGGCATTGTGCTTGTTAGATACTGCAGCAGACACTCTGCTGCTTCTGCTGCTGGCAGTGTGCTTGTAAGATACTGCAGCAGACACTCTGTTGGTGCTACTGGTAGTGTACTTGTAAGATACTGCTGCAGACACTCTGCTGGTGTTGCTGGCAATGTGCTTGTTAGATACTGCAGCAGACACTCTGCTGGTGCTACTGGTAGTGTGCTTGTAAGATGCTGCAGCAGACACTCTGCTGCTGCTGCTGGCAGTGTACTTGTATGATGCTGCAGCAGACACTCTGCTGCTGTTGCTGGCAGTGTGAAACAACGTAAATATAGCATCAGAACTGGACAAGATTCAAATGCTATATTAGAGAGAGAGAGAGAGAGCGAGAGAGAGAGAGAGAGAGAAAGAGAGAGAGAGAGAGAGAGAGAGGAGAGAGAGAGAGAGAGAGAGAGGAGAGAGAGAGAGAGAGAGTGAGAGAGAGAGAGAGAGAGAGAGAGAGAGAGAGAGAGAGAGAGAGAGAGAGAGAGAGAGAGAGAGAGAGAAGACAGACAGACAGACAGACAGACAGACAGACAGACAGACTGATAGACAGACAGACAGAGACAACGAGACATACCTTGCCTGTCTAGTGTTCAGGAAGGGTAAGCAGTAGTGCCCAAATTTTAATTTTCTTCATAATTTGCAGATCAGCATGAACAAAGAGCATCATAAAACACTGTAAAAACATTAAAATTGTTAAAACACACGAGGGGAAAAATTCTCTAAATCATTTTTGCTGACTAGAAATCGAAAAAAAATATTTGGGGCGTAGCACATAAAATTTTCTTGAAAAAGAGTTTTGTAGAGTAAATTGAACGATTTATTCTGTCCCTTTTTTTATGATAGTTCACAAAATAAGGATTTTTTTTTGTTGGTATGTCAGCGTAACATATACTAACATGTGTGAAGAATGTTATTATATCTGTATACAATACAAACTTTTGTATACTGTTTAGTTATATTTAGCCTGGCTGTGTTGTTTGTAGTTCATGACGGACAGCAACACTAGCCAAACATCTCTCATGACTCCTGAGCAAGATTACAGTAACAGTCATTACCATCCAGTGACCTAAATATTCAGTCATGAATTTCCAATGACCTAAATATTCAATCCTAAATATTCAATGACCTAAATATTTAATGATTTAAATATTCAATCCTATATATTCAATGACCTAAATATTCAATCCTATATATTCATTGACCTAAATATTCAATGACCTAAATATTAAATCCTATATGTTCAATGACCTAAATATTCAATGACCTAAATATTAAATCCTATATGTTCAATGACCTAAATATTCAATGACCTAAATATTAAATCCTATATGTTCAATGACCTAAATATTCAATGACCAAAATATTCAATGACCTAAATATTCAATGACCTAAACATTCAATCCTATATATTCAATTACCTAAATATTCAATGACCTAAATATTCATTCTTATATATTCAATGACCTAAATATTCAATGATCTAAATATTCAGTGACCCAAATATTCAATCCTAAATATTCAACGACGTTACTTCAACGTCGCAAAAACACTAAAAACTTGTCAGTGTTGACGTTACGTGTTAATTATGTATTCATACACGTCTGTGCTATCGTCAGCAGGATGAATATTGTTGTTCACTAAGGTAGCCACTTGGCATGCCTAATTTAAATAGGCTTTATTCACCTCGGTAGCCACCACACACGCCACACGTCTACTCAACCATAAGGTCAACAATGACTTGCAATTCTGCTATCAGCCATTGATTTAGTCGACGTAACTGGAGTTTACCCGAGTTGAGTTTCAACTTTTTTTCTTGTGGTAGTTCCTTGTTGAGGCAGTGATTATAGGTGTCCAAGGCTCAGCAAACACTGCAGTGATGGCCACTCTGTACATGGAACACCTGGATGACCAAGGATTAGAATCCATCATCTAGAGGGGTATAAGGGTGCTCCGTGATGTGGATGACGTGTTTGATAGATCAGCTCAGGCGATTCAATGTGGCTGATATAATCTCCCAGATTAACTCCGACAAACCTTGTAGAGTTGGTTGCAGAGGACAAACAGAATGAACAGAACACCATCCATTCCTTGATGCTCTCTTTTGTAGGAGCAGACGATACCCTTCGTGGTCGATAGCGAACCTACCAATTCGAACGATTTATTGCACTACATAGGGTGCTTGAGGCTCAATCTCAGGGACTGGAGGTCGATCGTCGAACAAACAAAAACGTTGGGTATTTTGCCTTACACCTGCTGCCTCTGGTCACCTAGCAGGAAGTAGGTACCTGAATATTAAGAAACAGGTTTGGGTAGCATCCTGGAGGAGAAGACTGCAATGGAAACAAGCCAGAAGTCTGATGATACAGTGACTTAACTTCGTTATCCTGGGTTACTAACTCTCCCGGTAAATAATCCCTAGAGAATCTACTGTTTTTTTTTTCTTTGAAAACACTAGAAGCAAGAGAAGGCTGGTCACCTCATCTTAGTGTGTATGTATCAGGTATTACAAAGACACCAATGGAACTTGTCACTTTGTCTGACTTTTGTGGGTTATCCTTGGTAATTTATACATGAGTTACTAGGTATGAAAATTGTACTTATGTGTACCTAAACTTAAATAAATTTAGTGAGTCACATACTTACTTACCCGGCTATATAGGTGGGTACATACACTAACACGTCAGGAAACACTTAGTCTTGTTTCATGACGAACCTAACCTAACCTAACCATTGTCCTCATCGCTCTCGGGCCGTGTGGAAGTGCTGCGCAAGAGCTCCTGCTCTCTCTGTTTGCGCAACTTCCTGTTTTCTCCAAGATGGCGACCAGTTACCGCAGGAGGAGCAACACTGTGTATGTTGACCTAGTTAAAGGAACAATTTATCCGACGAATGCCTCTGTCTTATTGCCCACGATCATACGGGACACGTTTAACATTGACAACGATGAACTACATGGAACAGCGCTTAATGGCTCTTCACGAATCTTCATAAAGTTCAGCAATGTAGAGGCTTATGAAAGGACGGTGACAAGATACCAGGAGAAGTCCATCTTCGTTTCATCTGTACTGGAGGTATGCCTGAGGGATGCTTCAAAATATTACTCCTGGGTGAGGATACGAAATGTCCCTTTTGAAGTGGATGAAGTGGATATTAGAGAGCCTTTTCAACGATATGGTGAAGTGCATGCTACGACTTTGGGTCGATGGACAGATGGAATCTATGCAGGGCTGCCTGCAGGATCCTACACCATTAAGATGACTTTGAGACGACCTATTCCATCGTATGTTGTCCTGGAGGATTTCAGGACACAGGTGTTTGTGACCTACGAGGGACAACGCAAGACGTGTCGCCTGTGTGGCACTTATGACCACATGGCGGCCGGGTGTGGTAGGGCAGCAGCGCCGAGGTCTTTGGGCCTGCCAATTGTTACAGAATCTCAGGTGGCATCTTTGCCTGAGGTTGTGAGTGTAGTAGGTAAAGGTAATTGGGCGGACGAAGTGGAGGAAGCGGGAGAAATTTGTGTGACGTTACCAGTGGCTATGGACGTTCCCACACAGGTAGACCCTGGTGGTGAACAGCAGCCTGTAGGGGTGGGGGAGGCCGGTGACCTCCAGGTTTTACCTGAACCCCTGCAGGAGATAATCAAGTCTTTTCTGGACGAGCCAGCGGAGGAGATCCCTCCTGTTGACGGGAGAATTCTGATGGTTGAGGAAAACCTGAGTGAACGGGTCCCGGGGCCTCAGGAGTCAGAGTCTGGCATGTTGCAGGTGCGGCAAGTGGAGGCTGAGGTGCACAGGGGGAGTGACCATACTGATATGGAGATAGTACATCTAAAAAAAAGAGCTGGGGGATCGTCGGATGACGAGTGTGTTACTCCAGCTCAGCGTACTGGTAAGAAGAGTTGGGCGGGAGTGACTAAGAAGGGGCAGGGTAGTACACATGGGGGGAGGGGGTCCAGGCAGGCAAGAGTGCACTGGAAAAAAACAGGCACAGCAAAAAGTGTAATGGACAGGCCACAGAAACATAGAGGAAAGCCCCCCTTTCTGAATCTTTAAGTGTCTAACGATAAATGTGAATGGCCTTAGTGCTCATGTAAAACGTGTATGGTTGGAGGATGTTTTGAGGCGTTTTAATGTTGATGTGTGTTTTATTCAAGAACACAATTTTAAGTGTGGTAGAGATTTGAGGCTGAAAGGTTTTAGGCTGTATGCAGGCAGCTCAGGGAAATTAAAGGGTGGGGTGGCAATGGCAGTGAGGGAATCCAGCCCATTCCAAGTGCTCGTGTGGGAATAGGGGGGAGGAGAGGGTGGTGAGGGTGGAGGGGCTATGGGGGGAGATTAGAGTGTTTTCTAGGGATATATATGCCGGCTGATAACAATATAAGGGTAAAGGTGACTTTTGTAAGAGAGGTTTTGCTTTTCTACTTCCGGGGTTTACCCATGGATTCTATAGTAGGAGGGGATTAGAACTGTGTAATCAGAAATAAGGATGTGGAGCCAAGAGGTGCAGGGTGTGTGCTTGGGGTGTTGAGGGATTCGTTGAGGGACACAGGGGTTTTTGACATAGTCAGGGGAGATGGGTGGAGAGTGGAGCACACGTTTATGAGGAGGGGTTATGCAGCTAGGTTGGACCGTATATATATAACTCGAGAGATTACAGTAGACAGTGTAATGACGATAGATTTAGGTTTTTCGGGCCATCAAGCCGTTTTGGCAGAGGTGGCATGGGACGGGATGGTTCGTAGGTATGTGGGTTATTGGAAACTGATTGTGAGGTTACTTCAGGGGGAGGGGGAAGGGTTGGTTTTTAGAGAATGGTGGTGGCACCTCTGGGAGGCACGCAACATAGAGGAGGATGTTTTGGAATGGTGGGAGAAGTATGCTAAATTGCAAATTAAGGAGTATTATCAGCATAGAGGATGGTATGAGGCGCGGTGGAGGTTTGGTTTACAAAAATATTTTGAGGGGCAGCTCAATGGTTTTTATGAAGGGGGCGGGGAGGCTAGATATGGGGAAATAGAGGTTTTAAGGAGAAGATTGAGGGATATACAAAATTCTCGTTTTGATGCGTTACGTGTAAGGGAAGGTTTAGAGGAGGTCCTATGGGGAGGCAGCAGATAACTACGATTATGGGACTAGAGGTGAGTCAAGGGGAGGGGGGCTATATGGTGGGGCAGGAACCTACAACCACCGATGGAATTTTAAGCAGGGGGGGGTGGAGGGAGGGAGAGAGAGATTATAGGGGAAGGAATTCAGGGTATTTTAAGGAAGGAGGAGAGAGAGATGATAGAGGGTAGAATCAGCGAGGAGGAGGTGGGGGAGGCAGTAATGAGTTTCAGGAGGGGAACGGTGCCAGGGATTGATGGAATTCCTAACGATTTTTATATTACACATTGGGATTGTCTGAAGGAATGTCTGGTCTCGTTGCTTAACTGTATGAAGGACGGGGGAGCCTTGGGGGAATTGCAGGGCACGGGGGTAGTTGTTTTGGTTTACAAAGGAGGGGGGGAGAAAACGCTGGGTGCCTATAGAGCGATCTCCCTCATGTGTGCTGATTATAAAATTTTCGCGAAGGTTTTAGGTAATCGCATGAAAAAGGTGCTTGGCAGTGTTCTACATAGAGGACAGTGTGGGATCCCAGGTCGAAGTATGCGTGAGGGGCATGGGAGAATTAGAGATTTTGTGGATGGTAGACAAAGGGGGTGAATCTTGGGGATTGATTGGAAGCAGGCTTATGACTGTGAATAGACGTATGTTGTGGGGTATTTTACAAAAACAGGGTTTTGGGGATGAGATTGTGCAATGGGCAACTACTTTGTATACGCCTGCGAGGGTCAGTGTACAGGTTAATGGGAAGTTAGGTTTGCCGGTGCAGATGGGGAAGGGTTTGCGACAGGGTTGTCTCTTGTCTCAAATCCTTTTTGCATGCATGCAAGACCCATTTTATAGGCTTATAGAGAAAGGAGTGTGGGAAAGGGGAGAGGAGGGTCCTGGCAGATGTGGA
>NC_069415.1:59840714-59862153 GCF_026875155.1 Cherax quadricarinatus | reverse complement strand
CCAGGTAAACCCCCAGGAAACTCTCAATGTATGCTGAGCCACCTTCACGCTACTCTCAGTCTATGCTGAGTAAACCTTCACGCTACTCTCAAGTATGCTGAGCCACCTTCACGCTACTCTCAATGTATGCTGAGCCACCTTCACGCTACTCCAGTCTATGCTGACCCAAACCTTTTCACGCTACTCTCAGTCTATGCTGAGCCACCTTCACCCTACTCTCAATGTATGCTGAGCCACCTTCACGCTACTCTCAAGTATGCTGAGCCACCTTCACGCTACTCTCAGTCTATGCTGAGCCATCTTCACCCTACTCCCCAATCTATGCGAGCCACCTTCACGCTACTCTCATCTATGTTTGAGTCACCTTCACCCTACTCTCAATGTATGCTGAGCCCACCTTCACGCTACTCTCAGTCTATGCTGAGCCACCTCACCCTACCTCAATGTATGCTAAACCACCTTCACGCACTCTCAATGTATGCTGAGCCACCTTCACGCTACCTCATCTATGCTGAGCCACCTTCACCCTACTCTCAATCTATGCTGACCACCTTCACGCTACTCTCAGTCTATGAGAGTCACCTTCACCCTACTCTCAATGTATGCTGAGTCACCTTCACGCTACTCTCAGTCTATGCTGACCACCTTCACCCTACTCTCAATGTATGCTGAGCCCCCTTTCCCACGCTAAAACTCTTCATCTATGCGAGCCACCTTCACCCAAACTCTCAATGTATGCTGAGCCACCTTCACGCTACTCTCAATGTATGCTGAGCCACCCTCAACCCTACTCTCAATCTATGCGAGCCACCTTAAACGCTACTCTCAATTTATCTGAGCCACCTTCACCCTACTCTCAATTTATGCTGAGTCCCTTCACCCTACTCTCAATTTTTTGGGGGTCACTTTAAACCCTACTCTCAATTTATGCTGAGCCACCTTCACCCTACTCTAAATCTATGCTAAAGCCACCTTCACCCTACTCTCATCTATGTTTGAGCCACCTTCACCCTATTTCAATCTATGCTGAGCCACCTTCACCCTACTCTCAGTCTATGCTGAGCCACCTTCCCCCTACTCTAAATCTATGCTGAGCCACCTTCACCTTAACTCTAAATCTATGCTGAGCCACCTTCACCCTACTCTCAATCTATGCTGAGCCCCCTTTCACCCTACTCTCAATCTATGCTGACCCACCTTCAACCCTACTTTCAATCTATGCTGAGCCACCTTCACCCTACTCTCAATCTATGCTGAGCTATCTTCACCCTACTTTCAATCTATGCTGAGCCACCTTCACCTACTTTCAATCTAGCTTAGCCACCTTCACCCTACTCTAAATCTATGCTGAGCCACCTTCACCTTACTCTCAATCTATGCTGAGCCACCTTCACCCTACTCTCAATGTATGCTGAGCCACCTTCACCTTACTCTCAATCTATGCTGACCACCTTTCACCCTACTCTCAATCTTGCTGAGCCACCTTCACCCTACTCTCAATCTATGCTGAGCCACCTTCACCCTACTTTCAATCTATCTGACCACTTCCACCCTATCTCAATCAGCTGAGCTATCTTCACCCTACTTTCAATCTATGCTGAGCCACCTTCACCCTACTTTCAATCTATGCTTAGCCACCTTCACCCTACTCTCAATCTATGCTGACCCACCTTCACCTTACTCTCAATCTATGCTGAGCCACCTTCACCCTTATCTAAATGTATGCTGAGCCACCTTCACCCTACTCTCAATCTATGCTGAGCCACCTTCACCCTACTTCAATCTATGCTGAGCCACCTTCACCCTACTTTCAATCTATTCTGAGCCACCTTCACCTCTCTCAATCCTATGCTGAGCCACCTTCACCCTACTCTCAATCATGCTGAGCCACCTTCACCTTACTCTCAATCTATGCTGAGCCACCTTCCCCCCTACTCTCAATGTATGCTGAGCCCCCCTTCACCCTACTCTCAATCTATGCTGAGCCACCTTCACCCTACTTTCAATCTATGCTAAACCACTTCACCCTACTCTCAATCTATGCTGAGCCACCTTCACCCTACTTTCAATCTATTCTGAGCCACCTTCACCCTACTCTAAATTTCTATCTGAGCCCCCTTTCACCCTACTCAAATCTATGCTGAGCCACCTTCACCTTACCCCCAATCTATGCTGAGCCACCTTCACCCTACTCTCAATGTATGCTGAGCCACCTTCACCCTACTCTCAATCTTGCTGAGCCACCTTCACCCTACTTTCAATCTATGCTGAGCCACCTTCCCCCTACTCTCAATCTATGCTAAAGCCACCTTCACCCTACTTTCAATCTATTCTGACCACCTTCACCCTACTCTCAATCTATGCTGAGCCACCTTCACCCTATTTTCAATCTATGCTGAGCCACCTTCACCCTACTATCCAGTCTATGCTGAGCCACCTTCACCCTACCCCTCAATCTATGCTGAGCCACCTTCACCCTACTCTCATCAAATGCTGACCCAAACCTTCCCCCTACTCTAATCTTTTTGCTGAGCAACCTTCACCCACCCCTCAATCTATGCTGAGCCACCTTCAACCCCTACTCCCCAATCTATGCGAGCCACCTTCACCCTACTTTCAATCTATGCTGACCCACCTTCACCCTACTCTCAGTCTATGCTGAGCCCCCTTTCACCCTACTCTCAGTCTATGCTGACCACCTTAAACGCTACTCTCTAAAACCTTAATTAACTTTAAAGATGTTGTAGCTCCGGTGTCTGCCTCCCGACTTTACTGGACCTCTGACAGTACTAATATAATTTGACATATTAAAAATTTTTCCGCTGTATCTTTTATGACGACCAACACATGTTCAGGATACAAACAGATAAACAAGAACAATCTGTAACTCCAGCGAAAGTTAAGCATTTTCAACAGGAAAAAATGATAAATTTCAGCGGATGTTTGTTAGCAATCTCTTGTTGCGTTGGGGCACATCAGTCTCCTATCACTAGACGACGTCTAGTGACAGGAGACACTACGAGACACTAGGAGGCACTAAGAGACACTAGGAGACAGAAGACACTAGACGTCTAGTGGACGGGACATCCGTCTAGTGGACGGGACATCGTCCCGTCCACTAGACGGATTTGTTATTTCTAAGACACAGCGATGATGTGCTCCTCGGTCACCGCCGCTACCTGTAAAGAGTGTATCATCAGCTTCCTGGGAACTTTAGGTGAGACTGACAGAGCACATCAGCGTAAGGGATGTGGCTGTAATATGCTGATCGCTTACTGTGTGTGTGCTGAGGTTTACATCTCTCAGCACATATATGATGAATTATACACCTTAATCCTGCTCCGTGCAGAGCAAGATTAAGGTCCTTGTAGGACCTAGGAACTTCTTCTGTTTTGTTGGCTTCTTTGTAAATGCTGTTTTGAGTGTATCGACTTCTATGGGTGATGAAAATTTTCTCTAATAAGAATAGTAGTAGTAGTAGTAGTAGTAGTAGTAGTAGTAGTAGTAGTAATAACAATAATTATTATTATTACAACAATAATAATAACCTTATTCTTATTGCTATTTTCATTTTTATTATTAGTCATTATGTGGGACGCTATCTATGCCTGAAGTAATGTGTCTCGTGGGTATGACCGGCTTATGTGCTTTGGAAAGTCTATACATGAGTGTACAAATCTTGGTGTATAGGACATCATGTGCAGTAAACATCTGCCTTGTCTTCAAAGCTCGGCTTGGGTCTAAAGAGAACAGAAGGTAAACCACTCATGCACAGACTGAAGGACTGATTGCCTCAAACTTCTCCTCATCTTCCACTTTTCTCTGTATTGGACTGAAGAAGCCACTGGCTCTCGAAGCGTTCCTAGAATATAGATACCCAAATGTTGTCACTTTTATAAATTATTTATTCACATCTAGTCTAGGTGTTGGTGTCGTGGTGTTGGTGTCGTGGTGTTGGTGTCGTGGTGCTGTGGTGTTAGTGTCTTGGTGTTGGTGTCGTGGTGTTGGTGTCTTGGTGTTGGTGTCGTGGTGTTGGTGTCTTGGTGTTGGTGTCGTGGTATTAGTGTCTTGGTGTTGGTGTCGTGGTGTTGTGTCTTGGTGATGGTGTCGTGGTGTTGGTGTCTTGGTGTTGGTGTCGTGGTGTTGGTGTCTTAGTGTTGGTGGTCCCTGGTGTTTGTGTCTTGGGGTTTTGGGGTCGTGGTGTTGGTGTCTTGGTGTTGGTGTCGTGGTGTTGGTGTCGTGGTGCTGTGGTGTTAGTGTCTTGGTGTTAGTGTCTTGGGGGTTGGTGTCGTGGTGTTAGTGTCTTGGGTTGGTGTCGTGGTTTTTGGTGTCTTGGTGATGGTGTCGTGGTGTTGGTGTCTTGGGGTTGGGGTCGGGTGTTGGTGTCTTAGTGTTGGTGTCGTGGTGTTAGTGTCTTGGTGTTGGTGTCGTGGTGTTGGTGTCTTGGTGTTGGTGTCGTGGTGTTGGTGTCGTGGTGCTGTGGTGTTAGTGTCTTGGTGTTAGTGTCTTGGTGTTGGTGTCGTGGTGTTATGTCTTGGTGGGTTTGGTGTCGTGGTGTTAGTGTCTTGGGTTTTTGGTGTCGGGTGTTGGTGTCTTGGTGTTGGTGTCGTGGTGTTGGTGTCGTTTGGGGCTGTGGTGTTAGTGTCTTGGTGTTAGTGTCTTGGTGTTGGTGTCGTGGTGTTAGTGTCGTGGTGTTGGTGTCGTGGTGTTGGTGTCGTGGTGTTGGTGTCGTGGTGTTGTGTCGTGGTGTTGTGTCGTGGTGTTGGTGTCGTGTGTTGGTGTCGTGGTGTTGGTGTCGTGGTGTTGGTGTCGTGGTGTTGGTGTCGGGTGGTGTCGTGGTGTTGGTGTCGTGGTGTTGGTGTCGTGGTGTTGGTGTCCTGGTGTGTGTCGTGGTGTTGGTGTCGTGGGTGTTGGTGTCGTGGTGTTGGTGTCGTGGTGTTGTGTCGTGGTGTTGGTGTCGTGGTGGTTTGGGTCGTGGTGTTGGTGTCGTGGTGTGGTGTCGTGGTGGTTGGTGTCGTGGTGTTGGTGTCGTGGTGTTGGTGTCGTGGTGTTGGTGTCGTGGTGTTGTGTCGTGGTGTTGGTGTCGTGGTGTGGTGTCGTGGTGTTGGTGTCGTGGTGTTGGGTTGTCGTGTGTTGGTGTCGTGTTGGTGTTGGTGTCGTGGTGTTGGTGTCGTGGTGTTGATGTCGTGTGTTGGTGTCGTGGTGTTGATGTCGTGGTTGGTGTCGTGGTGTTGTGTCGTGGTGTTGGTGTCGTGGTGTTGGTGTCGTGGTGTTGTGTCGTGGTGTTGGTGTGTGGTGTTGATGTCGTGGTGTTGGTGTGTCGTGGTGTTGGTGTCGTGGTGTGGTGTCGTGGTGTTGGTGTCGTGGTGTTGGTGTCGTGGTGTTGGTGTCGTGGTGTTGGTGTCTTGGTGTTGGTGTCGTGGTGTTGGTGTCGTGGTGTTGGTGTCGTGGTGTTGTGGTCGTGGTGTTGGGTCGTGGTGTGGTGTCTTGGTGTTGGTGTCGTGGTGTTGGTGTCGTGGTGTTGGTGTCGTGGTGTTGTCGTGGTGTTGTTCGTGGTGTTGATGTCTTGGTGTTGGTGTCTTGGTGTTGGTGTCGTGTGTTGGTGTCGTGGTGTTGGTGTCGTGTGGTTGTGTCGTGGTGTTGTGTCGTGGTGTTGGTGTCGTGGTGTTGGTGTCGTGGTGTTGGTGTCGTGGTGTTGGTGTCGTGGTGTTGGTGTCGTGGTGTTGGTGTCGTGGTGTTGGTGTCGTGGTGTTGGTGTCGTGGTGTTGGTGCATTAGAAACAGCTATTAGTGAAGTGCCTTGAATCTTCACTAATAGCTGTTTCTAATACAATTAAACAAAACAAAGGCAGCTTCACCATCTCTGAAGTCCTAGCAAGAATCCTCCTGAAAACAGTAGACCCTGCCATCACACAGTCTCTCCTGTTAATACTACACAAGCACATTACAGAGAATGAACATTGAAACAGGCCTTCTCTATCCAGCCTCCAATAGAAATATTTGACTAACCTATTTTTATGCTTCCCAAGTAATAGCTTTTATATCCTTTTACTCATGTGCAAGTTAATTGTTCTAACATATTGTATTACTACTACTACTACTACCACTCCTACTACTACTTACATCACTACTACTACTACTACTACTACTACTACTACCACGTATTGCACCTCACTCTGAGCCTATATATACCCTCTCTGTCCATGTACTGTTTGTAACAGCTTGACAAAGCTCCTGGAGAGCGAAACGTTGCCACAATAAAATGTCACATTAGTTGCACTTGTGTCCTTTTACTTTACATATTGTCGGTAATTCTACCAACTTTATTACAACCTTTTACTGTACAGCAATAAAGGAATGGAACAGACTGCCTGCACATGTCAAAGCCAGTCATAGCATGAACCAGTTTAAGAAGAGAGCTGAAAGGTACCTAATGAATGTAGCGACAGAAAGGGAGGAGAATGGCTTTTTATTTTTTTAGCTATCACACATTTTATACTCATTTTACCTTATTCCTAGTATATATCCTTTATAGTATAATAATAAGATATTATATCTTTTACAGTATAATAAGTTATTAAAAGGACCTCAATTGGTATAAGTCACTGTGACTTTCTTGGGTTATCCCAAGTTCTCTACACAAATGCTGCTATGTATGATAATCTATGTAACTGTATTTGTGTATACCTGAATAAACTTACTAGTTAAACCCGCATGGGTTGAACAGAGTACAGAGGCTTATAAAAGGAGCAAAGGCAAAGCACTATTGCTCAAAAATTGAAGAATATAAGCATAACCCCAGAAAGCTCTGGCAACAACTAAAACAGTTGGGGTATAGCCATAAGCCAGTAGATAGGTCTAACATAGTACTCACTATCGATAATGAGGTATGCCACGAAACATCTAAGGTGGCAAATTGCTTTAATTCCTACTACACATCTGTTGCATCAACACTAGTAAGTAAACTACCAGCTGCATCAAATACCTTTAACACAGACTCTGATAAGTTTCAAACATACTATACCAATAAAGGGGTAACCCCAAACAGTTTGTCAACTAGTAAGTGTATCTCATGACTTCATTCAAAAGGAACTAAGCAGGTTAAACCCAACTAAGAGCACAGGCCTGATAACATCCCGTCTAAGTTCCTAAAAGATGGTGCTTTTGAACTGTCAATCCCTATTGCTCACATAATAAATCTTATCAAACACCACTAATACCGTACCGGAGGGGTTCAAGGAGGCCAGAGTTTACTCCTATCTTCAAGAAAAATAATAGGTCTGATGTAAGCAACTATAGACCTGTTAGTATACTCAGTATAATATCTAAAATTCTGGAGAGGGCGGTGTATTCTCAAGTAGTTAAGTACCTTAATGACAACAGCATTCTCCATAGCTATCAATCGGGCTTTAGAAGATCCTACTCAACCGATACCTCCCTTATTAATCTGATGGATTACCTGAGAACTGAAATGTCAAAAGGGAACCTCGTAGGTATGGTAACCTTAGACCTGCAAAAGGCCTTCGATACTGTCAACCACAATATATTATGTAAGAAACTTCAAGCTATAGGTATAGGTTCTGTAGACTGGTATAAGTCCTACCTTAGCAACAGGAGACAAAATAGTCAAAATCAACAAAACGGAATCAGAACCCCTGCCGATAACATGTGGAGTTCCCCAAGGTAGTATTCTGGGTCCCTTACTAATTCTTATGTTATGTCAATGATATGCCTATCAGTGTCAAGTGCAAACTCCTACTGTATGCAGATGACAGTGCTCTGTTAGTGACAGGTAAAGACCCACAAGATATTGCTAATGTTTTAACACTGGAACTGGAGTCCTGCAGCAAATGGTTAGTAGACAACAAACTATCATTACACCTAGGGAAACTGAAGCCATTCTCTTTGGAACGAAACATAAACTGAGAAGGGTAAATAATTTTAATGTTCAGTGTAATGGGGAGTCCATCACTTTGGTTTCATCAGTTAAATATCTGGGAATCCCCTTTGACCCATGCATGTCAGGAGAATTGATAGGGAACAGTGTAGTAAAGAAAGCGAATGCCAGGCTGAAGTTCCTGTATAGACAAGCACAGTGTCTACCTACTGAGGCTCGCAGGACCCTATGTCTAGCCCTTATACAATGCATATGGATTACGCTTGCTCTTCTTGGTACTCTGCCTTGACAAAAAACTGAAAGATAGACTGCAAATCACCAGAACAAAATCGTAAGATTCATCCTGGGGCTGGGACCAAGAGAACATGTAGGCCAGGATGAATTACAGCAGTTGGATATGCTGAATGTTGAAGACAGAGTAAAACAACTGAAGCTAAATCATGTTTATAAAATTGCTCACGAACAGTGTCCAGAATATCTTGCTGTCAATTTTGTCAAGGTTGGGAACCAAAGCAATCATAGTACTAGGGGGAGAGAGCACAACTTTGTAGTACCCACAGTCAGTGGCCAGGCTTCAAACACCTTTTATTGTACAGCAATAAAGGAATGGAACAGACTACCCACAAATGTCAAGGCCAGTCATAGCTTGAACCAGTTCAAGAAGACTGCCAAAAAGTGTCTGATGAATGAAGCAACAGAAGGGAGGGGAATGATTTTCTATTTTTTAGCTAAAATACGTGTAAATTTACCTTATCCCTAGTAATGACCCTCGTATTGTAGATAGTCGTAATGACCCTCGGGTAGTAGATAGTCTTAATGACCCTCGTATTGTAGATAGTCTTAATGACCCTCGTGTAGTAGATAGTCTTTTTAGTATGATAATAAGATGTTATCTTCATTATAGAATAATAAGAAAATATTATAACCTTTATATTATAATAATAAGGTAAAAGGACCCCAATGGAAATAAGTCACTCTGTCTGACTTTTTTGGGTTATCCTAGGTTCTCTACACATATGCTGCTATGTATGATAATTCTATGTAACTGTATTGTGTATACCTGAATAAATTTACTTACTTACTTACTAACTCCTGGAATTATGGAGGTAATCATATTTGTTTAAGAATCCCCTTGAATAAAATAATTTTTTATTATGTCACAATAAAAGAAAACGGAGAAATAGCATAGACTATTTAAAAAATAATCTCGGATTGCTGAGAAAATAAAGTAAAAAAAAAATTCTATAAAAATGCCATTACGAAAGCTTATATATGAAAAATATAATATAAGTGCATTCACTGAGAGGTATGTATCCCTTAGTGTATGTACTCTGAGAAATAACTTTAACTTCTCTTTTAGGGATTCGAGTACTCATCACTGTTGCTGAACCAGTGACATACAATCTTAATGACCCTTGTGTAGTCGATAGGCTTTAAACCTAACAAACCAACTAAAAAGAAGACAGGAATTTAACCTTCTTCGATACTGGCAGAAGAAATCTTCCATGTAATAATTCCATTAATTTATTTCATTCATCCAGGTTGAATGAATGAATAAGTAAGTAAGTAAGTAAGTTTATTCAGGTATACACAAATACAGTTACATAGAATTATCATACATAGCAGCATATGTGTAGAGAACCTGGGATAACCCAAAAAAGTCAGACAGAGTGACTTATTTCCATTGGGGTCCTTTTACCTTATTATTATAATATAAAGGTTATAATATTTTCTTATTATTCTACAATGAAGATAACATCTTATTATCATACTAAAAAGACTATCTACTACACCAAGGTCATTAAGACTATCTACAATACGAGGGTCATTACTAGGAATAAGGTAAAATTTACACGTATGTTAGCTAAAAAATAGAAAATCATTCCCCTCCCTTTCTGTAGCTACATTCATCAGACACCTTTTGGCACTCTTCTTGAACTGGTTCATGCTATGACTGGCTTTGACATGTGCGGGCAGTCTGTTCCAATCCTTTATTGCTGTACAATAAAAGGTGTTTGAAGCCTGGCCACTGACTGTGGGTACTACAAAGTTGTGCTCTCTCCCCTAGTACTATGATTGCTTTGGTTCCCAACCTTGACAAAATTGACAGCAAGATATTCTGGACATTGTTTGTGAGCAATTTTATAAACATGATTTAGCTTCAGTTGTTTTACTCTGTCTTCAACATTCAGCATATCCAACTGCTGTAATTCATCCTGGCCTACATGTTCTCTTGGTCCCAGCCCCAGGATGAATCTTACGATTTTGTTCTGGGTGATTTGCAATCTATCTTTCAGTTTTTTTGTCAAGGCAGAGTACCAAGAAGAGCAAGCGTAATCCATATGGCATTGTATAAGGGCTAGACATAGGGTCCTGCGAGCCTCAGTAGGTAGACACTGTGCTTGTCTATACAGGAACTTCAGTCTGGCATTCGCTTTCTTTACTACACTGTTCCCTATCAATTCCCCTGACATGCAGGGGTAAAAGGGGGGTTCCCCCAAATTTTTTACTGATGAACCAAAGTGATGGGCTCCCCATTACATTAAACATTAAAAATATTTACCCTTCTCATTAGGGTTTGGGCCAAAGAGAATGGCTTTTTTTTTCCCCTGGGTGTAATGATAGTTTGTTTCATAACCATTTGCTGCGGGGCTCCATTCCGTTTTAAAAACATTAGCAATATCTTGTGGGTCTTTACCTGACACTAGTGTCGATTTTTCCTTTGGGGGCGCCCCCTTCCGGAAAAGGCCTTCCGGGGGGCCCTTCCCGTTTGGGCCTCCCTGGGGGGCGCCCCTTCCCGGTTTGGGTTTTTCCACGGGGCGGTGTATCCGGTCGGGCCCAGCGCTGGGGGGTCCCCTTTTCACACCTATGTCAAAAATGACCATGACCTCCCCCTCGGACAACCTCACCCTTGCCCCCCCAAACCAATACCCCCCCCCCACGACCCCCCCCCCTCGCGACCCACATCGCGCCGCGCCCCCCGCGCGCCCGCCCGCAGCCCCCCCGCCCGCGCGGGCCCGCCCGGGCCCGCCCCCCGCGCCCCCCTTCGCGCGCCCGCCGCCCGCGCGCCCCGCCGCGCCCTTCGCGTTTTCTGCTGCGCCTTCTGCGCGTCCCCCCGGATCCCCCCCCGGCCTCAATTTTTTTTCCCGTTTTTTTGTCGAATTTTTTTTTAAATTTCTTTTATTGTGCCTCCATCTCCTTGGATCAAATTTTTGGGATTACCCTCTCACTTTCCCCTCCCCCCCAAAATTTCTCGAAATCCCCCCAAGACTCCTTCTCCTCGGTAAAATTTTTTTGGGGAACCCCCCCCCGGGGGGAAAAGCATTCAAAATGACCCCTCCTAGGGGGGCATGCTTATCAGGTCAAAAGTTTCCTTTTAAGTCAAAAACAAAAATTTTCCCCCTTTATTTTTTTTAAAATGAACAAAATTTCCTTCTTTAAGAAAAAATAAAACAAAAAAAAGCTTTACTCGGCGGTCATTTTCCCTCTCATTAATTTAAATGAACAAAAAAAACGCCCAACATACAACTAAATTTTGTCGGCTTACCCCTATTCAGTGGTCAGTATTCCCTCATTAAAAGTTAAATGAACAAAAAAGGGGCCGCGCCACAGGTTGAATCAGGTCGACCCTTTTTAGTTAATAAGGGGACATAGTAGGGGCGTCGCGCACAGGGCTAAATCATGTCAAACCCTTTCAGTTAAATTCAGTTAAAAAGGGGACCATATACATCATGGGGGAAAAACAATTTCATCTCATCAAAAGCACTTTTCAGGAAAACACTAATACAAATTTATTTTTTTTTAAAATATTTATTTACAGCCATTTTTTCGGGTAATACAAACAAATACAATTTCATTAAAAAAAAAGCTCAATTATTGACAAAAAATAAAAGTAGAGTAATTTTTTCTTCTTTTGTAGAATTTCTGTGCATTTTTTTCGGGGGTTCGTTCTTCTTCTCTTTGTTATACAAAAAAATTTTGGGGGGAAGCTGGTGGTAAAAAGGGGGGGAATCCTCATCCATCATGAAGTAGGGTTGGGAATTTGTAAAAAAATATTCCATCTCGCCCTACCATTTATCGCAATAAAAACTACTAACACATTTCCACTATATAGACTGGGGAAGGTGATCTCGGCGGGGGTAGGAGTTCAATATGGGGATAAAAGCGTTAACATAAACCCGCCTAGAGGGGCACATCCAACATCCACATGAGGTCGGGGAAAATCTTTGGAGGGGGGTAGCAACAGCATCTCCATAGGGAGGGGGTAGGAGGTGGGTGGATCCGCTCCTAACAACCCCAAAAACTCACAAAACATTTTTCCCCCTGTCGGATTTGATTTGCGCGAAAAAAGTTCCAACAACCGAATATTCGATCGGCAAAAAAAAAAAAATTCTCGATTAGAAGAAGTTTTAAGGCATACAAATTGCATTAAAAAGTTTTTTTTTTTAAAATTACACTTCAAAAAATCATTTAGTGTAAAAAGTTTTTTTTCAATATTAGAAAAAGATAATGAAAAAAAAATCCTTACCATTTCCCGCAGGTGGATTTTTCTGAATACACAGGGATCGTCTTCTCTCCTCCCGCAGCACCCAACGGAGTACTAAATTGGGTCATCCTTGACCCAATTGAAGACAGAGATCAAAGAGTGACCCCCCGGGCATTTATAGCCGTTATGACCTATCGCCCCCCCCTCAAACCTTTCGCCCCGCCTCTAAACACCTTACCCCACCGATTATAATTCCAATTTTTACACAATTTTCAAAAATTCCCGTTAATTTAATTGGGAAAAATTTGAACATGAGGGTATATTGAAATGCTCATATGCATATTCATTAAAAAATTGGTCTTCTTTAATTTATTTTCCCAAAATTTTAAACAAATAGGGTAAAATTTTCTTGACGCTTTTTTTTTGTTAATTTATACACAAAATATATAGCATATAAGCCGCACACAATAAATTTTTCATGTTGAACCCTCGTTTAATACCGTACTGAAATTTTCTTTGTATAAATTTTCTTATATATTTGTATAATGTTTAAAAAATCCACCCCGAAACTATCTAAATAAAAAATATGTATTTGTTCACATATTACAACCCAATGACCCATTTTTTCATCTTGATCGTTCAATATTTTAATGATGAAAATTAGGCTTATTTTTTACCTCAAAATAATTCTATATTATTTGGGGCAAAAACCCAAATACGGGCTTTATTTTCCCCTATGATGTTTCAAGGCAATTTTATTTCTTCACAATTCAGGGGCTTTTCTCGGTTGCACTATCACTGTTCTATTTTCTTTATTTTAAAATGCATTAGTTTCACCAAACATCAGAAAAAAATTTATCTATCTTTCCCGGTTTACCAAATTCATTTCTATTTTAAAATTTACCATTCTTCTCGACAGTATACATTTTTAAACCTGTTCATTTCTCAGGTCAACACCAATATAGTTTGCCTTGGAGAAAACTTTAATGTAATCAATGTCATCCCCAAAAACCAGAGATTTAAAGGTAGCGAAATTTAACTCCCCGGGGGTGGGAAATTACAGCAATATAAAAATCATTTCTGAATTAATTGTAACCCCGAAATGATTAAAATCTTCATTTTTAAAAAATATAATGGTTTAAAAATTTTTCTCCATCATTGTCTTCATATAACTTATAATAAATTTTTATGGGGTATGATTGTCCCCAAGGTTTAATCTCGATAAATTGTGTTTGATTAGATCCCAGAATATAGATTTAAAAAGTCTTTTTGAAAGATTTTCCACCCCTGGGGTTTCCCCTCATTTGAATTCAATGAAATTTAAATGCTTCGATACGGAAAAAATTTTTATCGATCAAAAATTTTAAGGGAAATTTAAATATTATTTTTATTTTTTTTTCCGTTTAAGGAGTCTAATTCCCATGCGGGTGAATGCATTTAAGTCTCCAACGACATTCGACATTTCCAGGATATATTCGGAAAATACTCACATCCGCATAAAAGGGAAACAAGTATTATTCATTCGTTAATTTCCCTTCGTTTTTCTTTACACTAAATCAGCGTTGTAATAGTACTACTTGCTGTGCTTTATTCCCAAAGAAGCTTTTTTTCCCCAATGTATCAATTTTTGATGGGGAAAATGCTTAAGCAGTTAATATAACCCTATATGAATAAAAGGGATTCAATTCTTAATTTGTTCATTGGATACAAAACACAGATTGAATATTGTTGTTTAAGAGTTCAAAAAATTGGCCTTATCTCCTTTCCCCCGTGCACTCCCCCTCATTTGTTAATTTTTATTTTCATTTCAAGGGCCAGACCTTTAAATCAAAAAAAAGGGACTTCTGAACTTTGTATTCTAAATTCGAAAAATTTATCAGACCCTTTGATTTACTGGTAATATTTTCCAGGTGCGTCTAGTGCTATTGGGGTTAATAATGGTATGTCCTGGTAATTTTTTGGGAATCCTCAGTTATGAATGGAATAAGGGGGACGGGGCGTTGAGCCCCCCTGGTGAACGATAGGCACCAGCCGACATACAAACCCGAATGGGACATTTAACAATAAACAAAAATTAATTAAATATTCCATTTTCTTTTATTATTAAATTTAATCGTTTAAAACCCCAACTTTTCACTTCCCCCGGATAAAATTTTTGCCGAACCCCCTTCAATTTTCTACGCCTTTTTTCTCGCAGAATTTTTAAATGCAAACCTTATTAACTCTTTTAAAACACATTTGCCCTTTTTGTAATACCCCCGGAGAAAAGGATTCAATAAAAATGGTAATGCTTTTTGGCCACCCACCAAAAATGACAATAAATCTCCCCCCCCCCTCTAGTTTTAAATTTAATATCATCTTAAACCCCCCTTTCACCCTCGAAGTATAAAAGAGTTTCAGGAATGTTTCCCGAAGGAGGGAGAAATGGTTCCATCTTGAGGGGTTCGTTCTATTAAACTCAACTTGATCATTCCTCTCTTTTTTTATGGGTCTTAAATGTTTTAAAAATACAGTAAAAACATTTACATTATTTGAATTCCCTCCTTTCGATCAGGAGTTTACCACTTGATCAATTTTTTTTTTATTAAGTGGTTTTTACATTGTGGGGGTCTAAAATTTAATGTATTAATATCAACACTCCAAAAGAGATACCAAAACGCCAAAAAATTTAAAGGGATCAATCAATCGCTATATATTAACAATAAAAATACCTGATTAGGAAACGGGGGGTTTTCCGCCCTTTACACCAAAACTTAAAAATTTCCTTTTTTTGGTAAAGACATACAAAAAATTTTATTACCAAGAACCCCGCTATCGTTTCCCTTTTTTACAAATTCCAAAACCCCCAAAAAGCACTGGTAAAAAATAAAAGGTTTATAATTTTTTTTTTTAAAATTAAAACCACTGTTTATTCCTGGATGATATGTGAACACAATTGGTTTTTGGGGGAGATAATACCCGTTGTTTTTAAAATGCTATTAAGAGATTTGCATTAATTCCTATTTTTGCCCTCTAAAATCCTTGCCCTTCACCCCCAAAAATTTTGCTCATATAATTTTTTGCCCAAAATTTTTTTATGTAGATTTCTCATATGAAACTATCTTCAAATTCTTTTGCGGTATATAATGCCGTCGGGGGTAAATTTTTTTTTTCAGAGCAACCTAAATCAAATTTTTTTTTTAATATAAAGGGGTCATTAATTTTTAATGAAAGCCAAGGTGTTTGGCGGGAAAAAAATCGAGACTTTTTTCGCTACACACGTATAGAAGACGTTCAATCCTACCTTTTATAAAAAACCACTAAATAAAAAATAACTTGACAGAATTTTTATACTCACCTAATATGTTATCCCCGATGTTTTCTCTTTTTTAACCGGGCCCCCTTTTGTAAAAATTGTTTTTTCCACTTTTTTATTCCTCCAAACAAAATGTAACCGATTATTTAATAAAGTTTATTTCTTTTAAGTAATCAGAATCGATTCTTCTCGTGATTTTCCCTTATTTTCTGATAAAAAAATTTAAAATTTTCAATATTTACGTCCAGAATGGGGGGGAAGAAGGGCCCATTTCCCTCCCATCAACCCAAAGGATTTTTTTGCAAAATACCAAAAATTTATTTACATTTTTATTTTCCACCACTCTAGTGCTGAATCTTTACAAAAACGGGGTTTTTTTGAGGTTTCACCCGGGGGGAGAGCAGGTGGGTTGACGCCTTCGGGGGTAGTCTTAAACTTGCGTTTACACCACGCTTCAAGCATGCCCCCCACCCCCCCCTTTAAATTTCTCACCCCCGATTTTACAACTCGAAGGTTTCCCTTTATAACTGAAGTTGGTACAAGATAAATTCTTTCATGATTTATTTAAAAAAATTCGAATAAATTTACTGTAAAGGGAAAAATAAAGCAAGAAGTTTCCACCCGATACCAGCAATATTTCTTTTTTACGCTGAAAAACCCATTTTTCTTACAAGCTAAAGATTTTAAACTCGTTTTTTGTACTTTTTAAATATTTTAGGGGGCTAATGGATTTTTTTTTTTAATCAAATTCTTGAAAAAAAACTCACTGGTACAACTTAGTGCGTTTTTTTAAAAGTTTAAATTTAACCTTCCGTGATTGCGTGGGAGAATTAAAATAATGTAATTAAATTTTTTAAATTTTTTAATAATATTTTTTCAATTGTACCCTTAACAAATTCCCCTTTTTTTTACCCACGAATTAAAAGTGGAATCATAACCTTATAAGATACCAAATAATCGTAATTCCACAATTTTTTTTCGTTTTTAATACCTGCGATAAATATTTGGAGGTGGTTGACTGGGGTCAATTTTCGCGATAAAATATTCTTAATCTTTTACCCTTTTAAATCTTTCAAATTTTAGTTGTTATGGTTGGAATTATTTAAATTTTATAATTTTAAAAATTTCCCGTATTTTGTGTGTGAAACCCTCGGTTTAAAACGGGGATATCTTAAAAGTCCCTCTTGTTGGTCCCAAAGCCAATTTTTTTTTTTTACTGATTTTGTTTTTTTTTTGATCTTCCATTTTTATAATTTTTCCGAAAATGATTCCTTTTATCATTCAATGACGTAAATACCTGGATGCAAAGGGGGTTTTACCCCAACCCCCAGTGCGGGATGAATTATACGCATCCACTAATTCATTTTAAACTTTTTAAAAATTAAAGTATTTGGGACTTGTCAATATTGTATAATTTCTTTCATCGTTTGCAAGCCTCTTTGCAAGGAGCTTTGGGTTTTTTTCGAAAATACATGATAAACTTTATATGCTTCTCTGGGGATAATTTGACCTGTTTATTTAGAAAAATCCCCCCCTTTACTGTAAAATAATTCCCATATATTCTTTTGCCTTTCATTCTCCAATATGTTTTTGTTGCATTAAAGTGCCGGTCCTTTTTCTTTTTTTTGATAGTTTAAAATCTTTAAAAAACATCGATACACCGAGAATGTATTTTTTATCCATTTTATTTGGATTAAAATTTTAATATCACCCCAAAACACAGGTTAAATTTCACTCGGGGGTTTTTGGAGCAATTATTTTCCCACGAGGAAAAATTTTTAGGGTTTTAAAAACGTATAAAGTATATGACTTTTTGAATTTAAGAAATTTTGACCTCTTTCAAGGTTTTTGGGCGGACGATCTTTTTACAGCTTTAAATTTAAAAAAGTTTACACCCCGGGAAAGACCCGCAACCAGGATCTCTATAAACCTTTTCAATTAATTTTGCTCCTCCCCCGGGTTTCAATTTCGTGGAATCCTGCCGTAAAAAAATTGGTTCGCAATTAATGCTTCGGTTTTTATTTAAGCAAGGTCTAGAATTAATAACCCAAAAGGGTGCCGTTTTTATAGCAGTTTATAATATTTCAAATTCCCTTTTTTTTTCCCAACACTTGTGCCCCCAAAACCTACTGTCCAATCCCTTTTAAATTTTAAAACAAAATGCGTGGCGTTTAACGCCAGGGACGATATACGCCCTCGTGAATATATTTGATAAAACGAATTGTTATTTATGATGTTACCTTTTGTAAAACATTGAGAATAATTTCACTGTTTCCTGCTTTTAAAATTTAATCTCACAATAATTATTGTATTTTTCATCAGGGTGCCCAAAGACATTCGCGGGCGAAATTCGTTACTTAATGTAAATTTATGAGTTATCTCTGAAACTTGTTCAAGGGGGGTGATGTCACCCCACATATTTTTAATGTTATGAATTTTTTTCGTGGTATAAATTTTTTTAATTTTTATGTGAAAAAAGATTTGCCCATTCGAAAAACCGGGAATGTAACCCTTTAAGGATAACGAAATAATCAACGTCCAGATGTGTATGTTTTACAAGTTCAACATCTTCCCCTTATTATTTTAAAAGATCTAAAAGCTTTTCCTCTCTTTTAAGTTAATGAAAATAAAAGGGTTTTCCAAGAGAGGGTCTTGTACACTTAAGTCTTAATGGGTTTCAAGATATTAAAAAATTTTAGGGGTTAAAAAAGAGGAAAAAGTTTTAAAGTGGGGCAGGATTGCCCCACCCAAAATTTGTTGCTTTAGGGGGCATTGACCTAGGTGTTTCAGTAAGGGTATACGGGATTTTAAATTCCCATCTTGGTTTACCCGCATTTCATGCGCCTGCTGTCCTGAGTTGACGTGGGTTATGTTCTCCTTTTGGTGTGAAGCGCATTCATGGCGCCTGTCTGTCCTGAGTTTATCCGGTGTTTATGATTATCTTAATTCCCCTTTGGTGTGAAAACGCATTACACCCGTGTTGGGGTGACCCCCAATGGTCTTCAGAGCGAGGACAGTGCTTTATCCGGACTGAGCTCATCTTCCCCTATTTTTTAAAAAAGAAAATAAAACCTTCCTTCATTAAGTTAAATGAAAAAAAAACCCTTCCCCCTCTTTAAATTAAAGGACCTCTCTTCCCAAAGCGAAGCCAACAGCTGTTGTCGACCTGTGTTGACCCCCGGTGTTCATGATTACTTAAAAACTACCCCTTTGGTGTGAAACATTACCCCATCTGTTGGGGGGGGGGGGTATATAAGCTCAATGAGACACTCAGAGCGAGGACAGTGCTTCCATCCATATCCCTGACTGACCTCTCTTCCCCCCCCCCCCCAGTATTCCTTATTAAGTTAAAGGACCTCATCTTCCAACGTGAAACCCCACAAATGGAGAAATAAGTTGTACTTAGAAATTCTTGTTTTTTAATTTTTAATTTTTTTTGAAACAAAGAGTGAAATTTGGGTTAATTTTTGTTGAGCATACTTTTAAATTTGGGTTAATTTTTGTTGAAAACATACAGTGAAATTTTGGGTTAATTTTTGTTTAAGCTACGAGTGAAATTTTTGGGTTATGCGTTTAAAAAGTGAAATTTTTAATGGGTTAAAAAAAAATGAATTGGTGAAGAGGGATTGTTTAAAAAATTTTTTTTTTTTTACATGTTTAATTTTTGTTGAAACATCGAGGAAATGTTTACTGGGTTTTGTGCGTTAATAATGAAATTCTTAACGGGGATAGCATATATTCGAAATACTTGGAAGCATTGGTGAAGAGAAGATTATCGATTAGAAAGCAGCGTTCGTTGGTAATCGAGAAAGGCGGTGTACAACGCAATGAAAGGTTATTGCAATTGGATAATGAGTGGGCACGTGTAGATGCTTTATGGAAGAAGGCTATAGAAACAGGTATGTAACCAATTGTGATCTTTTGTTGTGCTAGTCACTCGAGAAAAGATTTTTTGTTCTATTCATTGAAATCTTAATATTTTGGGTTATGAATTGGATGTGCTTTTTTCCTCTGTTCATTGAAATCTTAATATTTTTTGGGTTATGAATTGGATGTGCTTGTTTTTCCTCTGTTCATTGAAATCTTAATATTTTTTGGGTTATGAATTGGATGTGCTTTTTTTCCTCTGCAGGAAATACACCTGGTAGTGTTGTGAATCAAACTGCCCAGCTTGGTGGTGAGAGTGCTAGTGTTGGTACCTCACAATGCGGAGGTGCGGGTACTTCTGCCCCCATTAATGATGATGAGAGAGCAACTACCTCGCATGACGTGTCTGACACGCATAATAGTGAAGATGAGAGCCCAGAAGTTATTACATATATCCAGAATTTTAGAGGTAGACATACAGTGAGGAAATATAGTGTTCCTTCATCTTATAACAGAGAGTTAAGAATGTATTTACATGTTTATAGGGATTATTTTATAGAACAGATGCGAGATATGTATGATAGATCGCCTCTAGCAATGTCGCTCAGAATCCACCCAATTATAGTTATAAGGACATTACGTCAAAACATATCGGGTGATGATCAAAATGGACAATTTGTGATAAATTTAGCGTTTGAGTTAGTAAGTGAAGAGGAAATCTCTGAAGTATTTGATCGATGGGTGGGAACGATATTAGAAAGATACGAGACAGAGTTGCAAGATCAGGAAGGATCTGGCTGGATCATAGATCAAATCGAATCTTTCAGTATCGAATATGTTAAAGTAGAATTCAGAGTGGAAGTGGGGTCATATGTGGCATATCCCGAGAAACTGCGAGGGAAGAAATATGTATTTAATCCAGAGATTAATGATGGGTTATGTGTACTGCGTGCTTTTGCTGCCTATCAATGTCATAAAAAGAACATGCCATGGAATCATATTCGCAGAGCAGTTAATACTAAGAGAGGTTGTCTTAATCATGCAAAATCTTCTATAGATGTTTTCCCCATTACGCGTGATAAGTTAGGTTTTATTAGAGAAGGAAAAATAAGTGTCATTATATTTTTTATCAATTAAGAAAGGATCAAGATGGGCATTTATGGCTATGTGTCCCTAAGGGAATAAGAAATATAAGGACATTATGTGCGCGTTATTGTTGAATGAAAGACATTTGGTTTTAATCAAAGATTTTGACGGGTATGTTAGAACGATAATGACAGAAAAAGGTGTAAAGAAGCACTGTCATAGTTGTTTGATGAAGTTGAATACACAGGAAGAGTTAGATATCCACGAAGATTTGGGTGTAAAATCAATCAGGTTCTCGTATTCCCCCGGAAGGGAAAAACAGTACACTTTGAAAATTTTAGTCATACGCATTCCAACGAATATATCGGTGTATTTTGATTCGAATGTGCATTAGATACAACTCTCGGCAGGTAAAATGAGTCTCGTCATAAAAGCCATTGCCTATTGTTATATTATATTTGATCGCAAAGGAGAAATAGGTGTTATAAAGAGTTTTTAAGGGGGAGGATGCTGTTAATCATTTCATTTTAAATGTTAGTGGTGAATGGAATAAAAAAAAGTTTAGAAGACAGTATCATGAAATCATATATCAGAGGAGGATAAGATGAGACATGATTCTCAGAACACTTGTGAATTATGTGGGGAACACCTTCAAAAACCCCAAGGACAAACATAAACCCATGACCTACTTTAAATTTCAATAATTATATTGGAGGCCTATTGTGCACGTTGTAATATGCAGTGTAAAGACAAGGAAAAGAAAAATTGCTTTTTTTTCAAACTTGTTTGTTGGAAAATTTAAAAGGGAA
>NC_069415.1:59807204-59840214 GCF_026875155.1 Cherax quadricarinatus | reverse complement strand
CCAACCTTTAAAACCTAACCAACCATCTAACCTAACCTAAAAAAACCTAACCTAACCTACCTAACCAAACCCAACCGAACGTAACCTAACCTGCCTAACCTCCTAACCTAAATAACCGACCAAACCTAACCAAACCTATCCTAAACCTATCCAACCTAACCTACCTAACCTAACCGAACCTAACCAACAAACCCAAACCCTAACTTACCTAACCAACCTAACCTAATGCCTTACCCCAAAGTTTGCGTCATGATTTTTTAGCCCCTTCCCCCCCAACGCCACCGGTAATGCGATTCCACCAAAGGGTAGTTTTAAGATAATCATCTCCTTACCGAACCCCTGCGTCACTAGGAACGACGCCATGTAATGGGGTTCACCCCCAAGGGTAAAAAAAACACAGGGCCCATCCCTTACCGAACCCCTGCGCACTCAGGTCAACGCCCCTGTAGCGGTTCACCCCCAAGGGTAGAAAATCCATAGTCATCTTTTTCCCAGACCAACTGTAACCAACCGACCTGACCTAACCTAACCAACTAACCGAACGTAACCTAACCTAACCTAAATCTAACCTAAATAACCAAATAACTTACCCTAACCAAACCTAACCTAACCTAACCTAACATCCAACCTCCTAACTAACTACCCTAACCTAACCTAACCTAAAATAACCTAACTTATCCTAACCTACTCACTTTACTTTGAACACCTTCAAAACACTCTCATACTCATTTGAGCCCAAACCTTTTCTCAATATCTCTCACCCCACAACCTTTATCATCTCACTACAGAACAACCCCAAGTTTAACTTCGAACACTCTCATAAATCATTTGAGTACTCACAAAAACACCTTTGAACATTTCCAAAAAACCCACTGAAGCACTTCCAAAATATCATTTTGATTACTCCCAAATAAGATTTATCATCTCCTATTTATCTACACTTACACATTTCATTAACTGAAATTACAACACATCCACCATACTACTCCCTCATTCTCCAGACTTTACAACATTAGCAAAAAAAAAAAAAACTAACTCATACACTTATGACATGAGACATTACCATATCTAACACACTAACTTTGAACCAACTCTGAACACCACTGATCTTCTTCAAAAAATACTCTGCACATCATTTGAACACCTTCAAAAAACACCATCAAACACCTCCGAATACTCCCAAAAATACTACTGATTACTACCAAATCACCACTGAATACTACCAAATCACCGTCCTTCCTTATTCATTCCGTATATCTCCTAGAGCTGTTTTAACCCCGACGGACCCATCATGACATTAGGAGCCAGAGTGTAGTAGGTGGTGGTGGAGTGGTGATGGTTCCTCTGGCTCCTAATGTCATGATGGGCCCGTCGGGGTTAAAACAGCTCTAGGAGATATACGGAATGAATAAGGAAGGATGTTTTAGGGATGATGTGTATGTCTTAGTTGGAGGTGAATGTCTTATATTTGGTGTGTATGTCTTATGTCTTAAATTTGTGATTGAAATGTATAAGATGTGGGTGTCTGTGTATTATTTTTTTTGTGATAGTGATATGTTATAGTCCTCATGTTATGTTATAGATGTTGGTGGAAGTGTTGTGGTATTTTTGTGTATGTCTTATTTTTGTGCAAATGTATAAAAAATAAGTGATTTCAGTGATCATAGTAGTTTTGAGATGCATGATCTTAGATTTTTTGGTGATCTTGGTGATGAGTGTTGATAGATGACGGTAAACATGATAGGGAAATTTGGGTGATCGTGATTTTTTGTGTGAATAATTAAAAAAATGTGTGTTTTCTGTGATCTGGTGTTGGGGATCAAAAAATCTGGTAATCGTCTTGGATATAGTGATCTTGGGATAATGTAGGGTACAACAGGTTGAAACAAGGGGGTTGGGTGTGATGTTTACCAACCACCAAGAAAACACAATGGAGTGTGACGTCACTGGAGGTGAGCTCGTCGGTCCTGTGAGGTAGACATCGTGTGTTGGTGGTAGTGAGGTGAGTGCGCTTAGATTTTGTCAAATATGATTTTTTTTTTTTTTGTGTGAAATGTTTATAAAAATGAGTGTTTTCTGTGATATTAGTGTTTTTTTTGAGGTAAGTGAACATGGGTGATTGTAGTTGGTGGTTGTCTTAGATTATATGTGGTGTGTACAAAATATGTTTTCATTGGATGGTGATCATGTACTAAGTGTTGCGTATTAGGTTTGTTTTCATGCTTTTTTTTTATGCGCCAAATGGGGAGGGAGTTCTTGGTTATAGTGATTTTAGGGGATTTTCTATAAAAAGGATGTTAGATGGTGATGTTTAAACTTTGTTTCTGGTGATTTTGACGGTGGTTTGGTAGTATTCATTTGGGGATTTGGTAGTAATCAGTAGTGTTTTGGGAGTATTCGGAGGTGTTTGATGGTGTTTTTTGAAGGTGTTCAAATGATGTGCAGAGTATTTTTTGAAGATGATCAGTGGTGTTCAGAGTTTTGGTTCAAGTTAGTCAGTGTGTTGATATGGTAATGTCTCATGTCATAAGTGTATGAGTTAGTTTTTTTTTTGCTAATGTTGTAAAGTCTGGAGAATGAGGGAGGAGTTTGGTGGATGTGTTGTAATTTCAGTTAATGAAATGTGTAAGTGTAGATTTAAAAAGGAGATGATAAATCTTATTTTGGGGGTAATCAAAATGATATTTTGGAAGTGCTTCAGTGTTGTTTGGAAATGTTCAAAGGTGTTTATGTGAGTACTCAAATGATTTATGAGAGTGTTCGAAGTAATCTTGGGGTTGTTCTGTAGTGAGATGATAAAGGTTGTGGATGAGAGATATTGAGAAAAGGTGGTCTCAAATGATGTATGAGAGTGTTTTGAAGGTGTTCAAAGTAAAATGGTAGGTTAGGATAAGTTAGGTTAGGATAAGTTAGGTTAGGTTAGGTTAGATTAGGATAAGTTAGGTTAGGTTAGGTTAGGTTAGGTTAGGATAAGTTAGGTTAGGTTAGGTTAGGTTAAGTTAGGTTAGGATAAGTTAGGTTAGGTTAGGTTAGGATAAGTTAGGTTAGGTTAGGTTAGGTTAGGATAGGTTAGGTTAGGATAGGTTAGGTTAGGTTAGGTTAGGTTAGGTTAGGTTAGGATAGGTTAGGTTAGGTTAGGTTAGGTTAGGTTAGGTTAGGTTAGGTTCGGTTAGGTTAGGTTAGGTTACGTTCGGTTAGGTTAGGTTAGGTCAGGTTAGGTTACAGTTGGTCTGGAAAGAGATGATTATGTGATTTTCTACCTTGGAGTGTGAATCGCATTACACAGTGGCGTCGGGGGAAGGGGTGGCCCATGTAAGCTCAATGAGTCTCTCAGAGCGAGGATTGTGTTTCCATCCGTCAACCCTGACTGACCTCATCTTCCCCACCCTGACTGACCTCATCTTTTCCAACCGCACATCATGGAGAAAGGTAAGTTGTACTTAGAAAATTCTTGATAAGTGATGAAACGGTTTTTTACATGTTTAATTTTTGTTGAAGCATACGAGTGAAATTTTAACATGATTTGGGTTAGTGTGTTAATAAGTGAAATTCTTAACAGGGGATAACATATATTCGAAATACTTGGAAGCATTGGCGAAGAGAAGATTGTCGATTAGAAGGAGGCGTTCGTTGGTAATCAAGAAAGGTGGTGTACAACGCAATGAAAGGTTGTTGCAATTGGATAATGAGTGGGCACGTGTAGATGCTTTATGGAAGAAGGCTATAGAAACAGGTATGTATCCAATTGTGATCTTTTTGTTGTGAAAATGTGCTAGTCACTCGAGAAAAGATTTTGTTCTATTCATTGAAATCTTAATATTTTGGGTTATGAATTGGATATACTTATATATATATATATATTATATATATATATATATATATATATATATATATATTATGTAAAAATTGAGAAGGGTGAAAGATTTTTGTTCTATTCATTGAAAATCTTAATATTTTTGGGGTTATGAATTGGATATGCTTTTTCCTCTGCAGGAAATACACCTGATAGTGTTGTGAATGTTGCACAGCTTGGTGGTGAGAGTGCTAGTGTTGGTACCTCACAATGCGGAGGTGCGGATACTTCTGCCCCCATTAATGATGAGAGAGCAACTACCTCGCATGACGTGTCTGACAGTAATGACGCGCACAATAGTGAAGATGAGAGCCCAGAAGTTATTACATATATCCAGAATTTTAGAGGTAGACATACAGTGAGGAAATATAGTGTTCCTTCAACTTATAACAGAGAGTTAAGAATGTATTTACATGTTTATAGGGATTATTTTATAGAACAGATGCGAGATATGTATGATAGATCGCCTCTAGCAATGTCGCTCAGAATCCACCCAATTATAGTTATAAGGACATTACGTCAAAACATATCGGGTGATGATCAAAATGGACAATTTGTGATAAATTTAGCGTTTGAGTTAGTAAGTGAAGAGGAAATCTCTGAAGTATTTGATCGATGGGTGGGAACAATATTAGAAAGATACGAGTCAGAGTTTCAAGATCAGGAAGGATCTGGATGGATCATAGATCAAATCGAATCTTTCAGTATCGAATACGTTAAGGTAGAATTCAGAGTGCAAGTAGGGTCATATGTGGCATATCCCGAGAATCTGAGAGGGAAGAAATATGTATTTAATCCAGAGATTAATGATGGGTTATGTGTACTGCGTGCTTTTGCTGCCTATCAATGTCATAAAAAGAACATGCCATGGAATCATATTCGCAGAGCAGTTAATACTAAGAAAGGATGTCTTAATCATGCAAAAACTTCTATAGATGATTTCCCCATTACGCGTGATAAGTTAGGTATATTAGAGAAGGAAAATAAAGTGTCATTATATGTTTATCAATTAAGAAAGGATCAAGATAGGACATTTGCGGCTATGTGTCGTAAGGGGAATAAGAAATATAAGGACATTATGTGTGCGTTATTGTTGAATGAAAGACATTTGGTTTTAATTAAAGATTTTGATGGGTATGTTAGAATGATAATGTCAGAAAAAGGTGAAAAGAAGCACTGTCATAGCTGTTTGATGAAGTTGAATACACAGGAAGAGTTAGATATCCACGAAGATGGATGTAAAATCAATCAGGTTCTCGTATTCCTCCCGGAAGGAACAACAGTACACTTTGAAAATTTTAGTCATACACATTCCAGCGAATATATCGGTGTATTTGATTTCGAATGTGCATTAGACATCACTCTCCCGGCAGGTAAAATTGAGTCTCGTCATAAAGCCATTGCCTATTGTTATATTATATTTGATCGTAAAGGAGAAATAGTGTGTATGAAGAGTTATAAGGGGGAGGATGCTGTTAATCATTTCATTTTAAATGTTAGTGGTGAATGGAATAAAATAAAGTATAGAAGACAGTATCATTAAATCCATGTGACGGAGGAGGATAAGATGAGACATGATTCTCAGATCACTTGTGAATTATGTGGTAACACCTTCAAAAAACCCAAAGACAAACATAAACACCATGACCATACTTTAAATTTCAATAATTATATTGGAGCCTATTGTGCTCGTTGTAATATGCAGTGTAAAGACAAGAGAGAGAAATTATTGCTTTTTTGTCATAACATGTCGTATGATTTAGGAATAATTTTAAAGGAATTGAATGTTGATAAATATGACGTTGAAATTCATTCGAAGCAAGGGTTCAAATTCTTGAAAGCAGACATAGGTAAGGTTAGGTTTCAAGATTCACTGTCTTTACTGAATGGATCTCTTTCCACGTTAGCAGATCAACATATCAAGGCAGGTAAATCCCTGAAATATACAGAGACTATTCTGAAAGATGTGCCTCGAGATGTCTTACCTTTATTATGTAAAGGAAAACAAATTTTGTGTTATGATTATATTGATACTTTAAAGAAGCTCGATGAAACAAAATTACCCAGTAAAGATCATTTTTTTAATTCTTTGAGAAATAGCGCTATCAGCCAAGAAGATTATGAACATGCATTGAAAGTGTTTGAGTTGGGTAAATGTAAGACTTTAGGAGATTACTTGATGTTATATCTCAAGACAGATGTTGGTTTGTTAGCCGATGTCTTCATGGAGTGGCGTAAAACACTCAAGGATATTTATAAGTTAGACGTTAGTAATTATATAAGTTTACCATCATTCAGTTGGGATGCATTCCTATTGAAAACTAATGTAAGATTAGATATGATATATTCCCATGAATTATATGACTTGATTAAAAGGAATCTCAGAGGAGGGTTTACGTGCGCAATTAATCAGTATTCTAAAGCAGATAATCCCCTAATTAACCATAATTTTGATGTTGAGAGTGGAATGGGCACTCATATTTTATATCTAGATTTTAATTCTTTGTATGCTAGTGCGATGGTTGAAGCTCTTCCACAGAATGGTATCAGAAAATTATCGAATGACGAGAAGATTGTTTCCTCGATGTGGGATTAAGTAATGTTTCCTGTGAAGGTCAAAAGGGATATTGGATAGAATGTGATACCAAGCACATATCCCCCGAGGTAGCTAGACTCACTGATGAACTTCCTTTGATATTATCACACATGAATATATCAGAAGAGATGTTATCTCCTTATTGTGAATCTATATTGAAAAATGAAGGTAGAAAGATCCCCAAATCTAATGGGAAATTAGTGGGCAGTCATTTACCTCAGAAAAATTATTTGATCAGTCTAGATTGTTACAGTTATTACTGGAACTTGGGTTAGAGGTGGAAAAGGTTCATACCATATATGAATATACTCTGTCAAAATTTTTAGAACCTTTCATATCAACTAATATTGCACAGAGAACAGCTACAAGATGTCCTATCAAGTCAAAAGCCTTCAAATTAACTAATAACGCCATATATGGGAAATCATTGCTGAATATTACAAAGTATGCTGAGAAATATAGATATATCAATAATGAGAAAGCATTTATTAGAGCGAGTAAAGATCCTTTGTTCTAAAATATCACACATTTAAATCAAGATAGAGTGATTTGCACATTCAATAAAGATATATTAGAAGTTAAGCAACCACTTTATCTCGGTTTTCAAAAATTTTTGAGATAGCTAAAAAGAAATTATATCATTTTTGGTATAAAGTTTTAAAACAGCATTATGGTGATGATGTAAGACTTCTTTATACCGATACTGACTCGTATATTTTTAGCTTGAAATGTAAAGATTTGTACACCGAGTTAAAAAGTGAACCATTGTTAGGTTATATGGATTTTTCAAATTTCAGTCCTGAGCATCCCTTATATGATGATAGTAGAAAAGGGGAGCTGGGGTTATTGAAATCTGAAATGTGTGATAACCATATTAGCGAGTTGATAGCCCTGAAAGCTAAAATGTATTCTGTCAAGATTGCTGGAAGATCAACTACTGTCAGCAGAGCCAAGGGTAATCCTTCGCAATTTATGCCATTATTAACACATGCAAGATATAAGAATGTTTTATCAAATGCAGATAGAGAATTATTCACGTGTAAGTCTATAAGTAATGTAAAAGGTGAAATATGTACAGTAAGAATTAATAAGAGAGGTTTGTCAGCCTTTGATGATAAAAGATATCATTTGAATACTAATGAATCCTTGGCTTATGGACACCCTGATATTCCACCATCTAAACGTAGGAGAATAGAGTGATGTATTACCAGAAATGTAATGGTTGTATAATAAATAAATAATGAAAATATTGTGTATTAGTGTTATCCTGAAATGTGACTTTCTGATGAAATAGTTAAAACGAGAAAAATTTGGGTTAAGAGTGAAAATGTTTTCCCTTTGTATATGAAATGTGTAGGGGGGGAAGTCGACAAGATTCAGCCTGTGTGTGTGGGGTCATCGCGTGACGTCACTGACAGAAGGTAAGTGTCCCCTTATTAACTTTAATGAACTAAAAGGGTCGACAAGATTCAGCCTGTGTGCAGAGTCATCACGTGATGTCACACTTGTTTAGACCTGTAGTAAGTATGCTTACCCCCAGAGGGGGGAATCCATAAAACTCGATCCAAGGAGATGGAGTCTTGGTATTATCGAGAAAAACTTTGATCCAAGGAGATCATAAGAATTTCGAAACCCCCATAGGGGGGAATCCAAAACTTGCATTATCGAGAAAAACTTGATCCGAGGAATTGGAGTCTTGGTATTATCGAGAAAAACTTGATCCGAGGAGATCATAAGAATTTCGAAACCCCCATAGGGGGGAATCCAAAAACTTGTATTATCGAGAAAAAAAATTCGAAAAAATTGGGGTGGGGGTAAAAGTGGGAGGGGTAATCCAAAAAACTTGATTCGAGGAAGTGGAGACTTTGATATCGAGAAAAATTTGATCCGAGGAATTGGAGACTTTGATATCGAGAAAAACTTGATCCGAGGAGAGCAAATGAAATTCGAAACCCCCATAGGGAGGGAATCCAAAACTTGTATTAACGAGAAAAATTTGAGGTGGGGGTGGGTGGGGACGCGGGTGGGGGTCGTGGGCGGGGGTCGTGGGCGGGGTCGAGGTCATTAGCACATAGGTGTGAAAAAGGTCATTAGCACATAGGTGTGAAAAGGGAGACCCTAGACCGGAAGTAACACCTAGGTGTGAAAAGGGAGCCGCTCAGAGGAGACCCTAGACCGGAAGGAGCCCCCCTGTAGAAGGCCTTTTCTGGAAGGAGCCATACTGTGGGAGCCCCCCTGTAGAAGGCCTTTTCCGGAAGGAGCCATACTGTGGGAGCCCCCCCTGTAGAAAAACCCCCTACTTTATATATATATATATATATATATATATATATATTATATATATATATATATATATATATATATATATATATATTATATATATATATGGCTTCCAGTGCATTAGTCAAGAAGATTGTTCCCGAACACTTGAGAGACGTGGTAGGAGCTAAAGACCCCAGGTTTACTGAAGCAGCGATTCGGTGGGACACCCTTACAGACCCCTCCAGTAGACCAGCTCCTCCCAAACAGCACGAACAGTCCCACTGGGACAAACCGATCATGGAAAAAATCGCCAACACAATGCTCTCCAACGCCTCAGGAAAGGACAAAGCTCGTCTCCTGGCAGTGAAGGCACCACACTCAGATTTCCTGTTAGCTGTTCCCAGTTCCTCCCTGGGCACCCGTCTCGACCCACAGGCCATTCGGATTGGTGTTGCTCTTCGCCTAGCCGCCCCCATCCTCACCGAACATAGGTGTATTTGCGGCAGGGCGACAGCTGATCAATTCGGATTTCATGGTCTCGTGTGTCACACAGCAGAAGGGAAGTATGCCAGGCATGAGGAGGTCAATGACATCATAAACAGAAGCCTCGCCACAGCCCGTTGCCCAGCTCAACGGGAACCCCAAGTGCAGAGGTCTGACGGAAGTCAAAAGCGTCCTGATGGAGCCACTATGCTTCCTTGGAAGGATGGAAAGCAGATTGCCTGGGAGTACACATGTGCCGCCACATTGGCAGACAACTACTTTCCATACTCCGTAGTGGAAGGGGGTGGAGCTGCCAGCCACAGGGAGACCCAGAAGATCCGCAAATATGAAGACCTTCCCCCTTGCTATATCTTCATCCCAATAGGGTCGGAGACCCTTGGAGCATGGGGAAAGTGTGCTCTAAAGTTTCTAATAGAGCTGGGTGAAAAGCTCATCATAGAAACCAAGGACCACAGGGCGACCAGCTTCCTCTTTCAGAGACTCAGTGTTGCAATCCAGAGAGGAAATGCCTGCAGCATTCTGGGCACGCGGCCCACCGCCGGGGAGCTGGACGAAGTATTCCAGATGTAGCTCTGAGTCACCTATGTTGTTTTACTTTCTATCGTATTTTTGTGAATGTTTTGTCAATGTATTTTGTCTTTAAATAAAATATACATAAAATATAGGGGGTGGTAGGAGAAAATTCTCAAACAGCTTCAGGGAGAACCTTGAGTTTTCCCTGAAGCAAGTTTATTCTTTTCTCTGAGGATGAGGGTCCCTATAAACAGTTCTAGAGGTGGTACCTCCCTATATTATATATATATATATATATATATATATATATATATATATATATATATATATATATATATATATTATATATATATATATATATATATATATATATATATATATATATAAGATCACAGTAAACAGGTGATTTTAAAATATGCAAAACAACCACTGTGAAAGAGTAGTGAAATTCCAAGCGCTTTCGTGACTACTCACATTGTCAAGGAACTATAGTTCCTTGACAACGTGAGTAGTCACGAAAGCGCTTAGAATTTCACTACTCTTTCACAGTGGTTGTTTTGCATATATATATATATATATATATATATATATATATATATATATATATATTATATATATATATATATATATATATATATATATTATATAAAATGGGGTCCACCTCTGGTGTAAATTGTGGGACCCATAGCCTCGGAGAAGTGGATAAAAAGGCTTCAAGGAAGAATATTTGGATTTCTTCCTGAAGCCGTTTGAATATTCCACTTCCCCTACCACCCCATCTTTTCATATATTTTTTTTTTACCAATAGGAATATTTTATTACATAATATGGTACAAAAGATTTAAGAGATACATTGTTGATATAAAAGTGGCATATACGGCACATGTTACGTGTGTATCACCGATTATAAGGCTAAAATCTCATCCAGCTCCTCAGAGCTGGGGCGTGTGCCCAAAATACAGCAGGCATTACCCCTTTGAACAGCCGCACTGAGCCGCTGGAACAGAAAACTAGCTGCCCTGGGATCCCTAGTTACCCTGATGAGTCTTTTTCCCAGCTCCTTAAGGAATTTAGATGCATTCTTTCCCCATGAGCCAAGGGTCTCTGAGCCTATGGGAACAAACATATAATGATGGGCAAGTTCTCCATAATTTCTAGACTTTTGGAACTCCCTGAGGCTGGCGGCTGCCCCTCCTTCCTCCCTGGTGTATTGGAGATAGGTATCGGCCAAGGTAGATGCACATGTGTAGTCCCACACCACCTGCTTCCCATCTGTCCAGGCTTGATGGGTGATGCCATCTGGACGCTTCTGGCTGCCATCAGATCTGCATAGCTGGGGTGGCTCCGTTACTGCTGGGCATCCGGCTGTTGTGAGGCTCCTCTTGATAATGTTATTAACCTCTTGTCTTGCAATCTTTCCCTCGGATTTACGGCACACAAGATCATGGTACCCGAATCGGTCGGGGAACGAATGGATATGTCAGTTAAAAACAGAGTAGAGGAGTTAGTAGATGGGGAGATGGAGGTACTGGGTAGATGGCGAGAATATTTTGAGGAACTTTTATATGCCGACAAAGAAAGGGAGGCGGTAATTTCATGCACTGGCCAGGGAGGTATACCATATTTTAGGAGTGAAGAAGAGCAGGATGTGAGTGTGGGGGAGGTACGTGAGGCATTACATAGAATGAAAGGGGGTAAAGCAGCTGGAACTGACGGGATCATGACAGAAATGTTAATAGCAGGGCGGGGGGTTAGTTTATGAGTTTGGGAATGTGTGTAAAGGTAGAAAGCTGAAAGTGAACATAGAAAAGAATAAGGTGATGAGGGTATCAAATGATTTAGATAAAGAAAAATTGGATATCAAATTGGGGAGGAGGAGTATGGAAGAAGTGAATGTTTTCAGATATTTTGGAGTTGACGTGTCAGTGGATGGATTTATGAAGGATGAGGTTAATCATAGAATTGATGAAGGAAAAAAGGCGAGTGGCGCGTTGAGGCATATGTGGAGACAAAAAAAAACGTTATCTATAGAGGCAAAGAAGGGAATGTATGAAAGAATAGTAGTACCAACACTCTTATATGGGTGTGAAGCTTGGGTGGTAAATGCTGCAGCGAGGAGGTGGTTGGAGGCAGTGGAGATGTCCTGTCGAGATGTGGTGTGAATATTATGCAGAAAATTCGGTGTGTGGAAATTAGAAGGTGTGGAGTTAATAAAAGTATTAGTCAGAGGGCAGAAGAGGGGTTGTTGAGGTGGTTTGGTCATTTAGAGAAATGGATCAAAGTAGAATGACATGGAGAGCGGATAAATCTGTAGGGGAAAGAAGGCGGGGTAGGGGTCGTCCTCAAAAAGGTTGGAGGGAGGGGGTAAAGGTGGTTTTGTGGGCGAGGGGCTTTGACTTCCAGTAAGCGTGCGTGAGCGTGTTAGATAGGAGTGATTGGAGACGAATGGTATTTGAGACCTGACGATCTGTTGGAGTGTGAGCAGGGTAATATTTAGTGGAGGGATTCAGGGAATCCGGTTATTTTATATAGCCGGACTTGAGTCCTGGAAATGGGAAGTACAATGCCTGCACTCTAAAGGAGGGGTTCGGGATATTGGCAGTTTGGAGGGATATGTTGTGTATCTTTATACGTATATGCTTCTAAACTGTTGTATTCTGAGCACCTCTGCAAAAACAGTGAATATGTGTGAGTGAAGTGAAAGTGTTGAACGATGAAAGTATTTTCTTTTTAGGGGTTTCTTTCTTTTTTGGGTCATCCTGCCTCGGTGGGAGACGGCCGACTTGTTAAATATATATGTATATATATAAACATATCAGCCGATTCCCACCAAGGCAAGGTGGCCCGGAAAAGAAAAATTTTCATTATCAGTCACTCCATCACTGTTTCGCCAGAGTGGTGCTTTACACTACAGTTATAAAATTGAAACATTAACACCCCTCCTTCAGAGTGTGAACACTGTACTTCCCATCTACAGGACTCATGTCCAGCCTGCCGGTTTCCCTGAATCCCTTTACAAATGTTACTTTGCTCACACCCCAACAGCACATCAAGTATTAAAAACCAACTGTCTCCATTCACAGCTATCAAATACACTCATGCATGCTTGATGGAAGTCCAAGCCCCTCGAACACAAAACCTCCTTTACCCCCTCCCTCCAACCTTTCTTAGGCCGACCTGTACCCAGCCTTCCCTCCATTACAGATTCATACGCTCTCGAAGTCATTCTGTTTTGTTCCATTCCCTCTACATATCCGAACCACCTCAACAACCCTTCCTCAGCCCTCTGGATAATAGTTTTGGTAATCCCACACCTCCTAATTTCCAAACAACGAATTCTCTGCATTATATTCACACAACACATTGCCCTCAGACATGACATCTCCTCTGCCTTCTCCTGGTTGCAACATTCATCACCTATGTTTCACACCCATATAAGAGTAGTGATATAACTATACTCTCATACATTCCCCTCTTTTCTTCCACAGAGTTCTTTGTCTCCACAGACTCCTAAGCTCACAACTCACCATTTTCCCCTCATCAGTTCTATGATTCACCTCATCCTTCAAAGACCCTTCTGCTGACACGTCCACTCATAAATATCTCAATACATTCACCTCCTGCATACTCTCTCCTTCCAATCTAATATCCAATCTTTTGTCAACTAATCTTTTTATCCTGAACACCTTATTCTTCCCTATATTCACTTTTAATTTCCTTCTTTCACATACCCTACTAAATTCATCCTCAAACCTCTGCAACTTCTCTTCAGAATCTCCCAAAAGCACAGTGTCATCAGCAAAGAGCAACTGTGACAATTCCCACTTCGTGTTTGATTCTTTATCTTTTAACTCCACACCTCTTCCCAGCACCCTCACACTCACTTCTCTTACAGCCCCATCTACAAATATATTGAACAACCATGGTGACATCACACATCCTTGTCTAAGGCTACTTTTACTAGGAAATAATCTCCCTCTCTCCTACATACTCTAACCTGAGCCTAACTATTCTCATAAAAACTCTTCACTGCTTTCAGTCGCCTACCTCCTATACCATACACCTGCAACATCTGCCACATTACCCCCCTATCCACCCTGTCATATGCCTTTTCAATATCCATAAATGCCTCAAAAACCTCTTTAGCCTTATCTAAATACTGTTCACCCATATGTTTCACTGCAAACACTTGGTCTACATACCCCCTACCTTTTCTAAAGCCTCCTTGTTCATCTGCTATCCTACTCTCCGTCTTATTCTTAATTCTTTCAATAATAACTTTACCATACACTTTACCAGGTATACTCAACACTTATTCCCCCTATATTTTTTGTACTCTCTTTTATCCCCTTTGCCTTCATACAATGGAACTATGCATGCTCTCTGCCAATCCATAAGTACCTTACGCTCGTCCATACATTTATTAAATGTTATCACTAACCACTCCAAAGATATATTCCCTCCTGTTTTTAACATTTCTATCTTCATCCCATCAATCCCAGCTGCCTTACCCCCTTTCATTCTACCCACTGCCTCACGAACTTCTCGCACACTCACAACTGGCTCTTCCTCACTCTTACAAGATGTTATTCCTCCTTGCCCTATACACGAAATCACAGCTTCCCTATCTTCATCAACCTTTAACAATTCATCAAAATATTTCCTCTATCTTCCCGATACCTCTAACTCTCCATTTAATAACTCTCCTATTTTTAACTAGTCTCATACCACTTGTTCCGTGAGCGTCCTCATGTATTAATCTCACTCCCAAACTTTTTTCTTATTTTCAACAAAATTTGTTGATAACATCTCACCCACTCTCTCATTTGCTCTCTTTTCATATTGCTTCACCACTCACTTAACCTCACTGTTTCTCTCCATATAGTCTTCCTCCTTGCATCACTTCTACTGTGGTAAAAACCTCTCATATGCTAACTTTTTCTCCCTTACTACTCTCTTTACATGATTCCACCAATCGCTCTTCTTCCCTCCTGCACCCACTTTCTTGTAACCACAAACTTCTGCTTAAAACACTAACACTACATTCTTAAACTACCCATACATCTTCGACCCCATTGCCTATACTCTCACTAGCCCATCTATCCTCCAATAGTTGTTTATATCTTACCCTGACTGCCTCCTCTTTTAGTTTATACGCCTTCACTTCTCTTTTACTTGCTGCTTCTATTTTCCATGTTTATATCTTACCCTATTTGCCTCCTCCTTCAGTTTATAAACCTTCACCTCTCTCATACTTGCAGCTTCTAATTTCCATGTGTCCCATCTACCTTTTACTCTCACTGTAGCTACAACTAGAAAGTCATCTGATATGTATGTGGCCCCTCTATAAACATATACATCCTAAAGTCTACTCAACAGTCTATCTACCAATACATAATCCAACAAACTACTGTCATTATACCCTACATATCTTGTAGATGTATTTATCCTCTTTTTCTTAAAATATGTATTACCTATAACTAAACCCCTTTCTATACAAAGTTCAATCAAAGGGCTCCCATTATCATTTACACCTGGCACCCCAAACTTACCTACCACACCCTCTCTAAAAGTTTCTCCTACTTTAGCGTTCAGGTCCCCTACCACAATTACTCTCTCACTTGGTTCAAAGGTTCCTATACAATCGCTTAACATGTCCCAAAATCTCTCTGCTCTACATTAATCTCTTCTCCAGGTGCATACACGCTTATTATGTCCCACTTTTCACATCCGAACCTTATTTTAATCCACATAATCCTTGAATTTACACATTTATATTCCCTCTTCTCCCTCCATAACTGGTCCGTCAACATTATTGCTACCTCTTCCTTAGCTCTAACTCTCTCAGATACTCCTGATTTAATCCCATTTATTTCGCCCCACTGAAACTCCCTTACCCCCTTCAGCTTTGTTTCGCTTAGGGCCAGGACATCCAACTTCTTTTCATTCATAACATCAGCAATCATCTGTTTCTTGTCATCCGCACTACATCCACGAACATTCAAGCATACCAGTTTTATAAAGTTTTTCTTCTTTTCTTTTTTAGTAAATGTCTACAGAAGGGGTTACTAGCCCATTGCTCCCGGCATTTTAGTCGCCTCATACGACATGCATGGCTTACGGAGGAAAGATTCTTTTCCACTTCCCCATGGACAAAAGAGAGGAAAAAAAACAAGAAAAAGAGCTATTATGAAAAAGAAGAAAACCCTAGATGTGTATATATATATATATATATATATATATATATATATATATATATATATATATATATATATATATATATATATATATATATATATATATATATAAGGGGGTAGGAGAGTTTCAGTGGGGGGAAATAAATGGGATTAAATCTGGAGTATCTGAGAGAGTTAGAGCAAAGGAAGGGGTAGCAGTAATGTTAAATGATCAGTTATGGAAGGAGAGAAAAGAGAATATGAATGTGTAAATTCAAGAATTATGTGGATTAAAGTAAAGGTTGGATGCGAGAAGTGGGTCATAATAAGCGTGTATGCACCTGGAGAAGAGAGGAATGCAGAGGAGAGAGAGAGATTTTGGGAGATGTTAAGTGAATGTATAGGAGCCTTTGAACCAAGTGAGAGAGTAATTGTGGTAGGGGACCTGAATGCTAAAGTAGGAGAAACTTTTAGAGAGGGTGTGGTAGGTAAGTTTGGGGTGCCAGGTGCAAATGATAATGGGAGCCCTTCGATTGAACTTTGTATAGAAAGGGGTTTAGTTATAGGTAATACATATTTTAAGAAAAAGAGGATAAATAAGTATACAAGATATGATGTAGGGCGAAATGACAGTAGTTTGTTGGATTATGTATTGGTAGATAAAAGACTGTTGAGTAGACTTCAGGATGTACATGTTTATAGAGGGGCACAGATATATCAGATCACTTTCTAGTTGTAGCTACACTGAGAGTAAAAGGTAGATGGGATACAAGGAGAATAGAAGCATCAGGGAAGAGAGAGGTGAAGGTTTATAAACTAAAAGAGGAGGCAGTTAGGGTAAGATATAAAACGCTATTGGAGGATAGATGGGCTAATGAGAGCATAGGCAATGGGGTCGAAGAGGTATGGGGTTAGGTTTAAAATGTAGTGTTAGAGTGTTCAGCAGAAGTTTGTGGTTACAGGAAAGTGGGTGCAGGAGGGAAGAGGAGCGATTGGTGGAATGATGATGTAAAGAGAGTAGTAAGGGAGAAAAAGTTAGCATATGAGAAGTTTTTTACCAAGTAGAAGTGATGCAAGGAGGGAAGAGTATATGGAGAAAAAGAGAGAGGTTAAGAGAGTGGTGATAGCAATGTAAAAAGAGAGCAAATGAGAGAGTGGGTGAGATGTTATCAACATGTTTTGTTGAAAATAAGAAAAAGTTTTGGAGTGAGATTAACAAGTTAAGAAAGCCTAGAGAACAAAAGGATTTGTCAGTTAAAAATAGGAGAGGAGAGTTATTAAATGGAGAGTTAGAGGTATCGGGAAGATGGAGGGAATATTTTAAGGAATTGTTAAATGTTGATGAAGATAGGGAAGCTGTGATTTCGTGTATAGGGCAAGGAGGAATAACATCTTGTAGGAGTGCGGAAGAGCCAGTTGTGAGTGTGGGGGAAGTTCGTGAGGCAGTAGGTAAAATGAAAGGGGGTAAGGCAGCTGGGACTCATGGGATAAAGATAGAAATGTTAAAAGCAGGTGGGGATATAGTTTTGGAGTGGTTGGAGCAATTATTTAATAAATGTATGGAAGAGGGTAAGGTACCTAGGGATTGGCAGAGAGCATGCATAGTTCCTTTGTATAAAGGCAAAGGGGATAAAAGAGAGTGCAAAAATTATAGGGGGATAAGTCTGTTGAGTATACCTGGTAAAGTGTATGGTAGAGTTATAATTGGAAAGAAATTAAGGGGGTAAGACGGAAAATGGGATAGCAAAATGAAAAAGGGAGGCTTTGGGAAAAGGTAGGGGTGTGTGGACCGGGTGTTTACAGTAAAACCCTAAAAAAGTAAAACAGTATTTAGAAAAGGTAAAGGGGTTTTTTGGGTGGTATTTTAGGGATTCGGAAAAGGCGTTTGACGGGGGTGGATGGGGGGGCAATGGGGCCCGATGTTGCAGGTTTTGGGGGTGTGGAGGTGGGTTTTTACTGAAAGAAGTAAATAGTTTTTACGAGGGGATGTGAGGTTTTAAGTTAGAGAAATGCAGGAAAGAGGAGTTTTATTCCCCAAAAAAAGTGGGCCTTTAGAAAAGGATGTGTGGGTAAACCAAGGTTAATAAAATTTATAGATGGGTTTGTAAGAGAAGAAATCCCCGGGGGTTTTTGGCAAGAGGCGTGGAGTTAAAAAGTTTAAAAAAAATCACAAAAAGGGGGATTGTCCCCAGTTGCTTTTTTGCTAAATGACCTGTGCTCTTGGGAGATTCTGAAGAGAATTTAAGGGGGTTGGGTGGATAAATTTTTAGAAAGGGGTATGTAAAAGAAAAAATTAAAGGGGAATACAGGAAAGGTAAGGTTTTTGAGAAAAACAAAAGATTGGGTGATGAAGGTTTGGGAAATAAAAATTGGAGGGAAAAGGAGTATGGGGGAGGTGAAGGGAAATTTTCGATTTTTGGGGAGTGGAGTGTCAGGGGATGGGTCAATGAAAGATGGGGGTTTAATTCATGGGAAACGGGTTTGGGGGGAAAAGGGGGGTGAGGGGTTGCATTTGGGGAATCTGGGGAGACAAAGAACTTTGCCTTTGGGGGCAAAGAGGGGAATGTATAAGTGTAGTTTTGCCAACGTCTTAAATGGGTTAAAAGCCATGGGGTTTAATTTTTGAAAGCGAGGAAAAGGGGCAGGGGGGCCCAGTGGAGATGTCAGGGTCTGAGGCAAGGGTTGTGTTTGAATTTTAATGCGAGAATTCGTATTTTGGAATTTTAAGGAGGAGGTGGGGGAAATTGCCGAAACTTTTTTGTCCAGGGGGCTGAAAAAGGGTTGGGGTGGTTGGGGGCATGTAGAGAAAAAAGAGCGAAACAAAATGCCCTTCGAATGCGAAAAAATTTGTAATGGGGGGAAGGGGGGGGTAGGGTTCGGCCTAGGAAAGGTTTGGAGGGAGGGGGGGTTAAAAGGGGGGTTTTGGGGTACGAGGGGTTGGGAATTTCCCAAAGCGGGCAGGGTTTGAGCGTGTTTGATAGGATTAAATGGAAAAACAAAGGGGTTTTTAAACTTGACGTGCTTTTGGGATTGTGAGCAAAGAAACTTTTAAAGAAGGGATTCAGTAAAACCGGCGGGCTGGATTTTGAGCCCCGGAGAGGGGAAGAACGTGCCTGCGCTCTAAAGGGAGGGGTTTTTAATTTTGGCAGTTTAAAAAACTGTAGGGGAAAAGGGCCCCCGCTGGAAGGACAGGGGTGGAGTGAATGATGGTGAAATTTTTTCTTTTTGGGGAAACCCTGCCAGGGGGGGAATGGGCCATTTAATATATTTTAAATATATATAATATATTATATAAATATATAAAAATAAAATATTATATATATATATATATATTACAGTGAACCTAAAATTTATCGAACTTTCTTGGGTCCAAAAGGCTGCTGGGTTGCTTTCCCAATGAATTTATTCCCACCCGGGAATAATGTACTTTAGATTAGTCCTTTTCGGGACCCTCAAAAAAAACACTTATAAAACACTTAAAAAAATTACACTTACTAATTGGTGGGAAGGGGAGTAGTTCGTTTTTTGAGGTTCCATTTGTATAAAATATAATTATATAAATTATATATAATATATAAATATATAAAAAATATATAGGGGGGTCCCCCCCTCTGAACTGTTATGGGCCCCTCATCCCAGAGAAAAGAATAAATTTGTTTCCCGGGAAAAACCCCAACTGTTTGGAATTTTCCCCTCCCACCCCCATATTATGTAAAATTATAAATATTTTAAAAATTTAAAAGAAAAAAATAAAATTGACAGAACATTCACAAAACCCAAACGAACAAAAAAAAACAACATGGGTTTAACTCAGAGCAAACATCTCAAATTTTACTTCGCCCAGCCCCCGGGGGCGGGGGGGCCGCATGCCCAAATGCTGCAGGCATTTCCCTTTTGGTTTCAAAAAACATTTGATCCGGGAAAGGGGAAAGGGGAATGGTCCCCCCCTGGGGCCCTTTTTTTTCTATTTGATGAGCTTTTCACCCGGGTCTTTTTAAAAAACTTTAGAGCCCCAACTTCCCCCTGCTCCAAGGGTCTCTGCCCCTTTTGGGAAATGAAGTTATATTAAGGGGGAAGGTCTTCATTTTTTGCGGTCTTCTGGGTCCCCCCGTGGCTGGCAGCTTCACCCCTTCCACTACGGAAATATGGCAATTTGGTGTCTGCCCAAAGTGGCGGACATGTTAAATCTCAGGGAAAAATTTCTTTCCATCCTTCCAAGGTTTGATAGTGGTTCCCTCAGGACGCTTTTGGGCTTTCCCTTCCCGACCTTTTTGCAATTTTTTGGGTTTTCCCCTTTAGCGGGGGAACGGGCTGTGGCGAGGCTTTTCTTTTTTGAAAATCTTGACCTCCCCCTGCCTGGGAAAACTTCCCCTTTGCTGTGTTACACCCGAGACCATGAATCCGAAAAGATCAAGGGTGTGCCCTGCGCAAAAAACACCAATTTTTTTCCGGGGGAGGATGGGGCGGCTAAAGGGGAAAGAGCAAAAACCCCAAACCGAATGGGGCCCGTGGGTCTAGTCTCGAAATGCCCAAAAGGGGGAATTAGGAACAGCAAAAAAAAGGAGATCTCCTGAGTTGGTGCCTTCAAATGCCAGGGGGGAGTGCTTTGTCCCTTTCCCCGAGGTTTGGAAAGCATTGGGTTTGGGGATTTTTTTCATGGGCCCGGGTTTTTCCCAGTGGGGGCGGGTTTTTGTTTTTTTGGGAGGAGCGGTCTACCCGGAGGAATCTGTTTAAAAGGGGGTCCCACCGAACCCCTTTCTTAGTAAAAACCCGGGGTCTTTTAGCTCCCATCCCTGTCCCCCCAAGCGGGTTGGGAACACTTCTTGACTAAAGCACTGGAACCAAACAGAAGGGCAGAAAAGCAGGTTTAAAACAAACCCTGCGTTTTCTTTTCGCCAAAACCCCTGTACCTCCCAGTCGTACTGGGAGGGGTTTTCCTGATCCCCTTTTCCTGATCCCCCTTTGTGACAGTTCAGTGCCTTCTTAAGGGTTAAACCCCAGGTTTTTGCGTCATATTCGGGCGAGTGGTTTTGGGTTTCAAAAGAGGGGGCACACCCGAGGGGAAATGAGTCTTTTGGGAAAAGTAAGGCACCTTGTAAGGAAAACCCGAAACAAACATGGGCATCAAAATTTTCTTATTCTTCCTCCATTTCTATCAGGCATTCAATTTTTCCTTGAGGCTGTGTCCCAAGGCCTGGGGACCCAGCCCGGGGGCTCCCAAAAGGGTACTGGGTTGGGCGGGGTTGGGGAGAAAAAGCTTCTGGGGGGATTCTTCCCCACAGCATTGATTATTTCCTGGTTTTCTGTGATGATTTCACACTTGGAGGGATGAGGATGAGCCCCAAAGTCTTATCCCTGTGTTTTCCCCAGTTGTAGGTCCCCTCCAGGGACTCTTCATTCCTACCAGAGTGCCATCATCCAGGTACCGATATAGAGCTCGCTGCTTAGGCGGAAGTTTTTCTCTTATGGCCAACAGAGAAAGGGGGAGTAGTGGGTCACCCGCTGAACACCTTCTGATGGGAAAATTTTCATTTTCTCCAAACGAAAGAATTGGGGTTTGCTGTACCCGGGCTGAAATAAAGGGGAAAAAGAGGGGAAAAGCGATCCCGAACAGCGGGAAGACAGATCTCTCTTTACCAAATTTTAAAGGCTTTTTCTAAAACAAGTTTGACTACGGCCTTGTTTTTGGTAGGTCCCTATGTAGGCCCTTGCCGCAAGAGCTGCAGCTTCATTTGCCTTGGGGGACCCCAAAGCCAAGTGGTGTGGCTGGAGTAAACTGGCAGCTTAGGCAAAATGTTTTTTACTGCTGTTTTGGCAACGAGACGGCGAAGATGTTTCCAACCGAAAGGGGTTCTGATTCCCCATTCTTCTTCTTAAAGGCACACAGTAGCTCCAAAAAAAAAAGGGTTTTAATTTCTTCTGGGATTCGCCCACCCGGGCGAGCGTGCACCGAGTTGGATTTACCATCTCCTTAGTGCGAGGTCGAATTCCATGTAACCCCTGCAGATCCGCAGGAAATGACACAATCGCCTTATAGATTTCCGTTCAGGCAAAATTAATTTGTTCAGTGATGGGGTCTTCCTCAGGGTTTTTGTTTTGAGGCTATGGTGTCCCGGTCGGTGTTTGTCTCTTAGTGTTTTGGGCTGTGGTCTCATCTTTGGGGTTACAGTTCTTCACTTTAATTATTTCGGATTGCTCCCACTGTGTTCCCTTAAATTTTTTTGCTAACCGTGCGGAATTTTTTCGTTTTCGTTGGACTTTTTTTGGGGCCTACCCTTTGTGATTTCCTGCGATGATGGGGGAGAGGGGAAAAATTATCCGTTTTTTGGGTAGTTGCCACTTCGATAACTGACGTGGTTACATTTGGGCCTCGTCTCTAAACGCAAGACGACATTGCCGAACAGGAGCAGGGTTGTGCCCGCTTGGAGGTGCCTCGGGTTCTAATTGGGGGAACCCCATTTGCCCCGCTTAGAAGGGCTGTGAACTTCCCCGTGCAAGGGGGAGCCGCTTTAGGGGTTGGGGTAGGGTACTGTTGCAGTGGATTTGAATGCCAACAGAAGGGGTTTTCACAAGTGAGGAGTTTGCCTTGGAATTGTCTCTGCCTGTGGGGGCTGTGGGCTGCCCTGCTGGGGGCATTGTGATCCTGCACGAAAGCAAGGTGCACGAATGCGACCATCCCTGTTTCGTGCTCGAAAACCCCCGCCCCCCTGACATGTGCCTCTTTTATTTGGGGCACGTTTCCCCGGCTTTTTGGGGTCCTGGCTTCACATCTGCCATACCTCCACTGTGTGGTAAACCCAGGGGTGAAGGGGGAAAAGGCGAGGCACATACCCCATGTGGTTCATGGTGGGGGTGGGGGGGGAGGGGGTTCCCCCCCTCCTTTTGGGGGGGCGGGAGGGGAAAAGGGGGGAGGGGGGGTGTGTGATGAGGCGAGTAGGGGCATCACTCCCCCAGGACAAGTCACTATACAACACAATGCTCGTTACCGTTTCATACGCCATAGCCTTGCACCCGTTACTATAGCCCTATGCTCTGTGCACCTTTATAAACCACTATGCTCTGTGCACACCCCCACATAAACACACGCCGCTTTAAAACTATACGGCATACGCATACCATGCCTACTATGCACTAAAAATATAACACACTATACACACGGTAAAAAAAAACCCATTGTTGTAAACGAGCACACGGGTATGCCGCCTTTTGGGGGGAAGGGGGGAGACCATTTTCCCCCTCAACCTCCGTCGCCCTCCCCCCTTTAGGCCTTCCTTCACTGCCCTCACCTACCCAGGTACAGTTATGTTCCCTCACTAAATTCACAACAAAACACTTTTTTGATTCTGAAGGAAAGACAAACGCAGAGTTTTCTGTCCTTTCCAACACAAAACAGCAGATATCACACACCAGCCTTTGTAACAATCCGGGTGGGTTGTTTTTGGGGATTATACGATTTGTGCCAAAAAACAGAGCAAATCCCACAGCCTCTCTCTGGCAGGGGTGCCAGTATATATAAATAATATATATATATATATATATATATATATATAATGTCGTCCGAATATGTAAAACGGTAATTAGAAAAAACTCATTTAAAATAAAACCTTTTCTTAAAAATTTTCTCTTATACGTTTAAAGATATATTTTTTTCATTAATGTTAATGTAAAAATTTATAATTTTGCAAGAAAAGAATCTTAGAAAATTTGCCAAACCTTTATTATAACAAAAACAATTTTTTTTACCTAACCAAACAAATAAAATTTAGATTTTTTTACAAAAATTTAATCTAAACAAACACATAAAATTTTTTATTTCGTTAGGTTCAGAATGATTTTTCAAAATTATTGCTACACAAATTTTCGCTTGTCCTTATGGCAAGATACTTTGCTTTTTAAGCCAAACGAAATTTTTTACATATTCTGACTTTTAATAAAAATATATATATATAAATAATATATAAAATTATATATATAATTAAATTAAAATAATATAACAAAATACACAAAAAAAAAAAGGCACAAAACCGGACGGAACAAACAAAAATAATCGCACATAAATATGTATATAAATTTTAAAAATTATAATAAATAAATAATTATATAAAATATAATAAATAAAATATATATATAAAATTATATAAAAATTACCCTTAAGTACCACCTCATAGCGGGAAGGGGGACCCCACCCTCAGAAAGACAATAAAAACACGGGAAAACCAAGGTTCTCCACGGAGCTGTTTGAAAAATTTTCTTCTCCACCACCCCTAATTTTTATATTCTATTGAACATTTATTAAAAACAAATACATTTCAAAATGATAAAAGACATGAATTTCCTCAGCTCCTCCAGGCTGGACGCGAGCCAAGTATGCACAAGCATTTTCCCTCTGGGGGCATGCTGAGCCGGAACATAAAAGGGCTCCCCTTTGGGGTTCCCGGGGTGGTGTCGATGATCGGCCCCCAAATTCTTTAAAGGAAACGTGTGGCTTTTTTTCCCCCCATGATCCCAAGGTCTCTGTCCCGCTGGGCAAATTTTTACTTTTTGGCTAATGTCCCTTACTTTGATCTTGACTCCCCCCCTGTGGTCAGCAGCTCCTCCCTTTCCCCCACACTTGAGGGATATAGAGTCAGCCCAAATGGACACACAGGTAAGTCCCACGCTAAGAGCTTGCCATTTTTCTAAGGATAGATGGGACCCGTCGGGGCGGTTTTGGGGTTTTGGGGTATTTTTGGCTGTAGTGATCGGGGCTCCCCTCGCAGGGGGATCCAGCTGTACAAAAGGGCTCTTAATGATTCTTACCTCATTTTGCTTGCATGCCACCCCTTTTTTGGAAAAGTTAAACATGTAAGGTTTTTGGGCGCTTTCATTCGCCCAAATACACATAATTCTGTGTGAAAAATTTGGGGGGGCAAGGGGCAGACCACTGCAATACGGAGGGCTTAGGGTGAGTCGCGTTCCCCTTGCCATATGGGAAATGTTTGAAAAGGGAACCCCCGAGGAGGTGCACTCAAAAGCCTGGGACGGGCAATCCCCTATCTGAGTTGCAGCTCGAGCATGTTTCAAGACCTTTTTAGCAATCGGGGCCCCCCAGCTTGACTGTTTGGGAGCCGTGCTGCATAGGGTTTTTGGTGCGGAGCAGAAAGAGTCTCCCATTCGGTGATGGCACTGGCATAGCTAGGGTCTTCTATTCCCCCTGAGTCACTGAGGGTGTCAGGAAGAATTTTGTCTTATCAACCGTTTGATGCTATGGAAGAGGATGGGAAAGCTGGTAGAACAATTCTTGGGAGGATCTGCGTACTCCTAGCCCTCCAACCCTGACCGGAAGTGAGGCTTGCAACCACTGCCATCGTCAAGGAAAAGATTCAATACACTCTCTAGCAAGGCCTTCAGGAGAGAGTCATATTCCTTGAGTTTTGGACTGCTGAAGGCTGGGAGCACTCAGAAAATAGGTAAGTTTTGGGATTGACAGGCACCGGTGGAGTAGATAGAAGGCATCGTGTGTGTCAATGTCTTTCATCCTGCTTTCCATCGTCTGGAGGTCTGAGACTTTTTTTCCTAGGATCAGATCGATTGGCATTGGACCAAAGAGGAGCACCCAGGAGAGTGCTATTGGCTGGATCAATGGCTCGTGCTCCTGGTAAAAACGGCACTAAATTATTTTGGATCATCTGTTGATTGGTAGAAACTATTTCACATTTGGTGGGGTTTAAAGAAAGGCCCAGGCTTTCTCCCATGTCTTTAATTTTACTGATGTCCTCTAGGAGAGATTCTGTTGTGCCAGCCAGGGTACCGGGCGTCCAGGAACCAGATATTGAGCTCGCTGGAGAGTGCCTCCGTGACTTCCTTGATGACAAAACAAAATAGAAAGGGGGCGAGAGGGTCCCCCTGTTGCACACCCTCACACGAGCCAATTTCATGGTCCCCAAACAATAGTTTGGAAGTCACACTATAACACGATTCTATGAGGGGATAAAGGGAAGGAAAGTTTCTATAAACTGCTTGGAGAGCAGCGTCCCTTCTGACTGAGTTGAAAGCATTGACAAAGTCCAATTTGACCAAGGATTTTTCATCGGACATGTTTTTGATATATACTCGTGCTGCGTGGGCAGCTGCTTCACAGCCCTGTTGAACGCCGAAACCGAGCTGAGTTGGTTTCAGCATTGCAGCAGCCTCTTGACTCACCCTTCTTACTGCAGCCTTGGCGACTAGGCGCCGAAGGATGTTACCCACTGCAATGGGCCTGATTCCGCCATCCTTTTTCCGGAGGGCACACAATGAGGCACCAAAGAAAAGGGGTCTGATGGCCTCTGGGACACTGCCATTATTATTATTATTATAATCAAGGGGAAGCGCTAAACCCAGAGGATTATACAGCGCCTGGGGGGGGGGATGTGGAAGGCATTCAGGCTTAATTCGGGGAACTGGAGCACAGATCCAATTCCCTAAATCAAGAGCCCCTCACCAACATCAAGGAACCTTCCTTGAGGGGAGGACACTGCCAGCCAAGCACAGGTTGGAAAATTTGGTGAGTTCAGACAGCAGCCTCTCTGAAACCTCACCAAGCGCTGGATTGAGTATTTGTTTTAAGTGTTGAGGCCTTAAACCGGTGAAACCTCCTGCTGAACCCTGTGGAAATGACATAGCAGCTTTATACACATCAGCATCCTGTAAGGTTAGATGTTCTTCGCCTGCTGCAATGTCAGGGAGGTCAATGTTGGTACTGGGAGCCCTGGGTGGATGTTTGTCCTTCCCGAGCTTGCGCCGTGCTTTACGTCCCTTGGGAGCGATGGTATCCTCACTGGTTATAAGTCTCAGAGCTCCAATAGTATACCCTCTTCTATTTTTTTGCTAATTTGGGCTCTGATTTTTGAGTGTCGGGTGTCCTGTTGTTGGCCCTTTGCGAGGCGGGTGTTTGTCGCCCTGGGGGGAGACAGACGAGGTTGTCATCCCTTGGGAATGCATTTATTGCCCTAATAACATGTGCTGCTAGTGACATTGTCCCTCCTTGGTGGGACAGCCAAACAGGGATTGCTAAAAAGCAGCAAGTTGTGCCAAGGATCTGTTGTTTGAAGGAGCAATTTTGTTTGACTTTTTTCAGAAGGTCAGTGAATTTGCTAGCAGTTGAGGGCTAGCTGCTTTGGGGATGTGTGTCAGAGTCCTGGTGGGATGTTTAATTTGATTGCAGATTTTTAAGGGCCTCTCTCTCTCTCTCTCTCTCTCTCAATATATATATATAATATATATATAAAAAATATATATATATAAATATATATATATATTATAAAAATATAATATACGCAATAAGATAAAAAATAAACAGTTCATAACACAATATGCAAAACATCTACTGTGAAAAAATAGTTTAAATTTCAAGCCTTCATGACTTTCACATTCCAGGGGTGTGTAAAATAAAGAGATCACAAAGACATAGATATTTCCTCACAAACCTAACACCCGTCCTCTTTTTACCAAGTGTTTTTCCGACAACTTGTAAAATAAACTTAATTTTTTTTCCCAAAATTTATTAATTTTTAAAAGGAATCTGATTTGTATAACCCTAAACCAAATTCAGAGTATTAAGATTGTTCGAAAGTTAATTTAGTTTTAATTTTAGTTCATGCTTTTCCCTGAAACTTTTATGTGACCCCCATGGCCCACGGGTGACCTTTTCGCAGGCACCACAGGGTGACCTTTTCCCCTGACACACAGTGTGACCCTTTTCCCCACCCAAACCCCATTTGGGGACCTTTCCCCCTGACACCACGTGGTGACCTTCCCCTGACCCCACAGTGGGACCTTGTCCCATGACACCCCAGTGGGGACCTTGTCCCAACCCCCACAGGGTGACCTTGTCCCAGACACTACAGTGGTACCTTTTCCCGGCACCACATGGTAATATGTCCCATGAACCACAGGGTGACCTTTCCCATGAACCACGTGGTGACCTGTCCCATGACCCACAGTGTGACCTTTTTCCCCTGACAAAACAGGGGGACCTTTCCCATGACACCACAGTGGGGACTTGTCCCAGACACTACATGGTGACCTTGTCCCCGGCACCACAGTGGTAATATGTCCCATAACCACGGGTGACCTTGTCCCATACACCACATGGTACCTTTGTCCCAGACCCACAGTGGTAACCTTGTCCCATGACAACAGTGGTGCCCTTTTCCCTGACAACAGGGGTGCCCTTGTCCCAGACACCACAGTGGTGACCTTGCCCCATGCACTACGGGGGACCTTGTCCCATGACCCCACGTGGGACCTTGTCCCATGACACCACAGGGTGACCTTGCCCCATGACACTACGTGGTACCTTGTCCCATGGCACCACGTGGTGCCTTGTCCAGGGGCACCAGGGGGACCTTGCCCCCCATGGCACCACATGGTGCCCTGTCCCATGACACCACAGTGGGCCTTTGTCCCATGACACCACATGGTGACCTTGCCCATGACACCACGTGGTGACCGGGGTCCCAGACCTACAGTGGTGACCTTGTCCCATGACACCACAGGGGTTTTCCCTTTGTCCCATAACTCGTGGTGACCTTTCCCCATGACACCACAGTGGTGCCTTGTCCATGACACTACAGTGGTGACCTTGTCCCACATCACCACAGTGGTGATTTTGCCCATGACACCAGAGTGGTGACCTTGTCCCATCACCACAGGGGGGACCTTGCCCCCATGGACCACAGTGGTGACCGCCCCTGGCACCACAGTGGTGACCTTGTCCCATGACACCACGGGGGGGGAACCTTGTCCCATGGCACCACAGGGGTTACCTTGCCCCATGACACCACAGTGGTACCTTGTCCCAGGGGCACCACACTGGTGCCTTGTCCCATCACCACAGGGGTTTGGACCTTTCCCATGGCACCACAGTGGTGACTTTGCCCCAGGCACCACAGTGGTGACCTTTCCCATGACACCAAAAGGGGTACCTTTTTCCCGACCACAGTGGTGATCTTTCCCATCCCCACAGTGGTGTCGTGTCCCATGACACCACAGGGGTTTCCCTTTTGCCCCATGACACCACAGTGGGGACTTTGTCCCAGACACCACATGGTGCCCTTTTTTCCCATAACACCATAGTGGTGATTTGCCCTGGCACCACAGTGGGGACCTTGCCGACACCACAGTGGTGACTTGTCCCATCACCAACGGGTGACCTTGTCCCAGGCACCACACGGGTGACTTGTCCCAGGGCACCACAGTGGTACCTTGTCCATGTCCACAGGGTGACCTTGCCCCCAAGGGCACCACAGTGGTGACCTTGTCCCATGGCACCACACGGGGGGACCTTGCACAGGCACCACACAGGGCCCTTGCACCATGGCGCCACACTGGTGACCTTACCCCATGAACCACACGGGTACCTTGTCCCAGGCCCACACTGGTGACCTTGCACCATGCACCAAACACAGCTGACCTTGTCCCATGGCACTACACTGGTGACCTTGACCGGCCCCACACAGCTGACCTTGTCCCATGGCACCACACTGGTGACCTTGCACCGTGGCAACACACTGGTGACCTTGCACCTGGAACACCGGGTGACCTTGACCGCACCACACAGTACCTTGCACCATGGCACCACACGGGCCCCTTTGCACCATGGAAACCACCGGTGCCCCCGCACCATGGCACACACTGGTGACCTTGCACCAGGGGCACCACACGGGTGCCCTTTGCCCTAGGCACCACACAGGGGACCTTGCACCCATGGCACCACACGGTGACCTTGCACCAGGCACACACGTGACCTTGCACCATGGCACCACACTGGACCTTGCACCATGGCACAAAAGTGACCTTTGCACCTTTTGCACCACACTGGTGACCTTGCACCGTGGCACCACACGGGTGCCCTTTGCCCGTGGCACTACACTGGGAAGCACCAGGGGCCCACACGGTTGGCCTTGCACCATGGCATTACACTGGGACCTTGCACCTGGCCCTACACTGCGACCTTCACCATGGCACCCACTGGTGACCTTTACCCCAGGCACCACATGGACCTTGTCCCATGCACCACACGGGTGACCTTTGCACCAGGACCCCCAAGGTGACCTTGCACCATGGCACAACACGGTGACTTTGCACCATGGCACTACACGTGACCTTGCACCATGGCACCCCCGGGTACCTTGCACCGGCACACACTGGGACCTTGCACCTGCAGCACACGGGGTCCCTTTGCCCCAGGCACTACACTGGGCCTTGACCATGGCACCACACTGGTGATTTTGCACCAGACGCACACGGTGACCTTGCCCTGACAGCACATGGTGCCCTTGCACCTCACACCGGTGATTTGCACCAGACGCACATGGGCCCTTGCACCATGCAGCACACTGGGGACCTTGCCCATACAGCACCGGTGACCTTGCACCATGGCCTACACTGGTGGACCCTTCACCGGGGCACCCACTGGTGACCTTGCACCATGACAGAACCGGGTGACCTTCCCAGACTGCACACTGGTGACCTTTGCACCATGACACACACGGGTGACCTTGCACCATACAGCCAAAATGGTCCCTTTTGACCATGCAGAAACACGGGTGACCTTGCACCATGCGCACACTGGTACCTTGCACCATGACAGCACACGGTGACCTTGCACCATGACAGCACCTGGTGACCTTGCACCATGGCACCAACGGGGAACCTTGCACCATGGCACCACACGGTCCTTGCACCATGGCACTACAGGGACCTTGCACCATGACCAAGGGTGCCCTTTGCACCAAGCACTACACTGGTGACCTTGCCCCCAGGGCACCAAAACTGGTGCCCATGCACCATGACAGCCATGGTGCCCTTGCACCATGACCACACGGGGGGACCTTGCAAAAAGGCACCACACGGTACCTTGCACCAGGCCCAACGGGGTGACCTTGCACCATACAGCACCTGGTGACCTTGCACCATGGCACTACAGGGTGACCTTGCACCATGGCCCACACTGGGACCTTGCACCATCAGCGAACTGGTGACCTTGCACCATGGCCCCACATGGGACCTTGCCCCATGACAGACACTGGTGACCTTGCACCAGGGCACTACATGGTGCCCTTTGCATCATGGCACCACACGGGTCCCTTGCCCCTGACGGACGGGTGCCCTTTGCCCAAAAGCGAACTGGGACCTTGCACCATGGCACTACAGGTGGCATTTCTAACGCTCTAGATGTCCACAAGTCAACAACTTGCTTAAATTTCCTTCAATTTTTTGCAATTTCTGTTTAATATTTTATGTGGTACTTAAAAAACCTCTTTCGTTTTAAAACGTAAAAAAAATATTAAGGTACTAACTCACCCTCGTGTTTTCTGTAGTGCTTCCAGAATCTCAATAATAAATCAAAAGCTACGTAACTCACCTCATGTGTGCTTAGTGCTCGTAGGCTCAATAAAACTCAACGCTTGTAACTCACATTTGTACAGATCATCTTTCCTGATATATAACTGCTCTTCCAATAGTCTATTTTGTTTTTTGTGTGATTCAAAATTTTTCTCAATTTTAATAAAAATTTTAACGTCAGTTCCCAAGGGAAGTGCTAAACCCGTATGATCCCTATATCACCTGTCGAATGGTAGGGAATCAAACATGTTTCAAGAACGGGTGATAATTCCATTACCTGAAACAAGGGGCCCTTTCACCGACTAAAACCCCCTGGTAGTGAAGATCATTCAGGTATTTATCTTTTAAACTCTCGCTCCCCTCTACCTCCCAGGGCGTTTTGAAAAAATTCCCGAGAAAAACAACTAAATTCCTATTTCATAACCTTTAAAAAAGGTAAATATTATCGGGTTCTACAGTTACACCTTCATTTAAAAATGAATACAAATTGCAATAATTTGTGTGAATTCATGTGTGCATGTTTTGTTTCTCCATGAGTGCAAAGTTTTCCCTTATTCTCGCATGAAATGCATGTTTCTGTATTCCGCATGTTTTATTTTGTTCTTTTATCAGGTGTGTGTCTGCGTGAGGGACAGACGACAATTTTAAACTGGACGCATCATTTAATATAAACGAATTTTTGGGGAAAAGCTTTTATCTGGTCTCGATTAAAAAACTTCAATTTTTCGTAGTCTTCTAGCAGTCAGGTGATTCCAAGGGATTTATTAGTTAAGCAGGTAAACCTGGGAGGGGAAAGTATCTTTAGTATATTAATCGAGAGTTTACTTTAGTCGTGCCTTTTTGCATATTTCCCCATTTTCATTCAATTTCTCCCAATCGCTTTTTCCCCTTTCTTCTGTTCTTATACCGGCCCCTTTTTCCCCCCCTATCTTTTCCCATTTTCCTCCCCTTTCCCTCCCTCTCTTTTAAATTTCATCTTATTTTTTTATCCCTTTGTCTATTCCGCTTCTCCTCCTACCATCTATCCCCTTCTCCACCCATCCCCTCTTCCTCCCACTTCCCAACTCCGAGCTGCCCCCACCCTTCCTTTTCCCCTCCTCCCCTTTTTTTTCCCCTTTCCCCCCACCCCTTCTCCTTTCCCTACCCCCTCTCCTTTTATACCCCCCTAAAACTGGAAAAATTATCAAGGCGCTGGAGGGCGGGCTTGAGGCACATATCCATTTAGGTCTTTCGCGAGAGATTAAGGCACTGAGCGATAATCGATGGGCCACCGTGGTCCCCGGGAGCAAGTGGCGATTTTCGAAAATTTGGTCGCACTCGAAAAATTGATGGTGGGTGAAGAAACAGGGCAGAGGAGGGGATGAGGAGATCAAAAATGCAAGGGGGGGGGTTGGGGATGGATGTTAAAAAGGGGTTAAGGAGTGGGAGGTGGGGATGGTGGAGGTGGGGGTGGTGAAAGTGGGGTGGGGGGGGTTTGGGGGGGGGGGGAGAAGTCGAATAGGTGGTGTGAGTGAGAAGTGGGATGTAGGGGGGTCGACTACATGGGTTAAATTGAAGTTTTAAAAAATGGTGGATATGGGGGGTGGAAGCGAGAAATATGGGGAGGGTGCACAGCGTGTGGATTGTGTCAGGTTTATGCACAGTGTGTAGATGGGGGTGCGGGGAGCAAGCGTGGGGGTGGGGGGGTAAAGGGGGTGGAAGGGGGGGAGGGGGAGGGGGGGGGTGGGGGTGGGTGAA
>NC_069415.1:59787852-59806704 GCF_026875155.1 Cherax quadricarinatus | reverse complement strand
GGTTTGGGGGGGTGGGAGTTTGGGGTTTAGGTGGGGCCCCCAGTGTTTTAAGTGTGGGAGTAAGGGGGGGCCCGAGTGTTGTCAGTGGGTAGTGATGGGGTGGTGTTGTAATTGGTAGTGTGGGCCATGTTTACATGTGGTTAGGTGGGGTTGGGGTTTTACGTGTGGTAGAGGTGGTGCCTTTTTAGGGTTTTTGTCAGTTTTGGGTTGGGGTAGTGGGGCCCGAGTGTTGCAGTGTGGTAGTAGTGGTGCCCGGGTTTTAAGTGGGAGAGGGGGGGTTTGAATGGGGTGGGGGGGGGTTTGGGGGGGGGTTTGGTCCTGAGGTTTCCCGGGGTTTTAAATGGCCTGTGTTTAAGTGTGGTAGTAGGTGGTGCCTGGTGGACGTGTGGTTAGGTGGGGGGTTTTTTTAATTGGGAGTAAATTTCCGGGTTGTGTGTGGGAAATGGGGCCCGGGGGGTTTGGGGGTGGTTTTCCAGGTTGTACGTGTGGTAGTAGGTGGGGCCTAGTGTTGTACAGGTGGTAGTAGGTGGTCCGAGTGTGTACGTGTGGTGTAAGTGGGGGCCGGTTTTTTCAGGGTTTTTGGGGGGTTTGGGGGCGGTGTTGAAATGTTGGGGGGTTAAATGTTTGGGGGTAGGTTGAAAGTGGTTTGTGGGGTTTTGAGTTTGTTGTGGGTATGGTTGGGGCCTGAGTGTTGACATGTGGGTTTGGTGGGCCTGGGTGTTGGGGGTTAGGGTGGGCCTGGTGTTTACATGGGTAGTAGTGGTGCCCGAGTGTTTTACAGTGTGGTAGGGGGGTCCCAGTTTTTAGTGTGGGAAAGAATGGTGCCGAGTGTTTAAGTGTGGGAGTAGGGGCCTGGTTTGTAAATGTGGGGTTTGATGGTGCCGGTGTTGTTTGGGGGTGGGGGTGTTTTGTTTTGAGGGGGGTGTTGTCAGTGTGGGATAGTGGTGCCCGAGTGTTGCCCCGTGTGTAGTAGATGGGGCCGAGTGTTTACAGTGTGGTATAGTTTTGCCGAGGTTTTTAAAAGGGGTGGGGGTGCCCGGGTTTTTTTTGGGGGTTGGTGCCAAATGTTGACGTGGTAGTAGTGGTCCGGTTTTGTCCCCTGTGGTTGGGGTTTCCGAGTGTTGAAAGTGTGAGGGGTGCCGAAGGGTTTTCAGTTGGTAAAGGTGGGGGTGTTTTGGGGGTTGAGGTTGGGTTTAAGTTTTGGGGTAGTGGGGGTTTGGGTTTTTCAGTGGGTTAGGTGGTGCCCGATTTTGGGGTTTTTGGGGGGGGGCCCGAGGTTTAGTTGGTGTGTGGGGCCTGGTTTTTGTGGTAGTAGGTGGTGTGGGTTGTTTAAATGTGGTAGTAGGTGGGGCCTGAGTGTTGTCCAATGTGGTAGTAAAAGGGGTTTTGGGTTTCAGTGTGGTTTGGGGGGGGGGTTTTTTGTTTTGTAGGTGGGGGGTTTTTTTTGGGGGGGTTTTGGTTTTGGGGGTTTCCGGGGTTTTTAGTGGGTAGGGTTTTTTTTTGGGGGGGGGTTAATGGGCCTGAGTGTTTACAGTGTGGTAGTGGGGCCGAGGGTTTAAGTTGGGAGTGGTTCCTGAGTGTTGTACAGTTGGTAGTAGGTGGGCCTGAGTGTTTTAAAATGTGGTATAGTGGTTTCCCGATGTTGTCAGTGTGGTTGGGGGGGGTGTTTTAATTTTTAGGGGGCCGAGTGTTGTACAGTTGGGTTGGGGGGGTGGGGTTTTTACAGTTGGGGGGGGTGGGCCGATGTTGTCAGTTTGGGGAGTAGTGGTGCCTGAGGTTTTACAGTGTGGGAGTAGGGGGCCGGTGTTTATGTTGTAGGGGTGCCGATGTTGACAGGTTGGAAAAAGGGGCCGGTGTTGTTGGTTTTTGGGGGGGGTGGGGTTTTGTGGGTTTGGGGCCGATTTTAAGTGTGGAGGGTGGGGCCGATTTTAAGGTGGTGAAGGTGTGGGGTTTTTTTTGGGGGGGTAGTGGGGTTCCTTTTTGGGTTTTACATGTGGGAATGGTGTGGTTGTACAGTGGGTAGTAATGGTGCCAGTGTTGTCAGTGTGGTTAGGGGGGGGTGGAGTGTTTTAAAAAAGGTTTTTAGGAGGGGGCCTGGTGTTTCCCGTTGGTATAGGTGGTGCCTGATGTTTTCGGGGTAGGGTGGTGCCCGGGGTTGTACAGTGTTGGGAGAGTGGGGCCGAGTGTTTTTAAGGGGGGGGTGGGGTTTTTTGGTTTTTTGGGGGGGGGGGAAATTTTTAGTTGGGGGGGGGGGGGTTGTAAAATGGGGGGGAAAATGGGCCGGTTGTAAGGGGTTGGGGGCCTGAGTGTTGTACAGTGTGGTAGTAGATGGTGCCTGAGTGTTTAGTGTGTAGTAGTGGTGGTGGGTTTATGTGTAGTAGATGGTGCCTGAGTGTTGTACAGTGTGGTAGTAGGTGGTGCCTGAGTGTTGTACAGTGTGGTAGTAGGTGGTGCCTGAGTGTTGTACAGTGTGGTAGTAGGTGGTGCCTGAGTGTTGTACAGTGTGGTAGTAGATGGTGCCTGAGTGTTGTACGTGTGGTAGTAGGTGGTGCCTGGGTGTTGTACGTGGGTTTAGTAGGTGGTGCCTGAGTGTTGTACAGTGTGGTAGTAGGTGGTGCCCGAGTGTTGTACAGTGTGGTAGTAGGTGGTGCCTGAGTGTTGTACAGTGTGGTAGTAGGTGGTGCCTGGTGTTGTAAAAGTGTGGTAGTAGGTGGTGCCTGAGTGTTGTACAGTGGGTAGTAGTGGTGCCTGAGTGTTTTACAGTGTGGTTAGTAGTGGTGCCTAGTGTTGTACAGTGTGGTAAGGTAGGTGGGGGAAGTTGGTTTGAGAGGTGGTTAGTGGTGTGGTGTTTGAAGTGTGGTAGTGGTGGAGTTTGTGGGTGTAGTGTGCCCGAGTGTTTCAGTGGTGGTTTTGGTGTGGTTTTTTAAGTGTGGTGGGGGGTGATGAGTGTTGTCCCGGTGGTAGTAGATGGTGCCTGAGTGTTGTCAGTGTGGTAGTAGGTGGTGCCTGTTGTTGTAGTTGGTGTAGGTGGTGCCTGAGTGTTTTCAGTTGGGAGAGGGGTGCCGAGTGTTGTACATGTGGTTTGTAGGTGGTGCCTGAGTGTTGTACAGTGTGGTGTAGTGGTTCCTGAGTGTTGTCAGTTGGAGAGATGGTGCTGGTGTTTACAGTGTGGTTTAGTGGTGGTGGTTTTAAGGTGTAGTTGGTGCCCATGGTGGTGGTAGTAGTGGTGCCTGTGGTACGTGTGGTAAGATGGTGGGTGTTGGTGGTGTGGTAGTGGTTGGGAATGTTTGTCAGGTGGTAGAGTGGTGCCTGAGTGTTCGTGTGTAGTGGTGGTGCCTGAGTGTTGGTACAGTGTGGTAGTAGGTGGTGGGTTGTTGTGGTAGTAGTGGTGCCATTTTGAAGTGGGGAGTGGTGTTGGTGTACAGTTGGTAGTAGTGGTGCCTGAGTGTTGAACAGGGTTTTGGGAGTAGTGGGCCTGAGGTTTTACAGTGGGGGTAGTAGGTGGTGCTGAGTGACAGTGTGGTGTAGTTGGGTGGGGTTTGACGTGGTGAGTTCCTGATGTTGTACAGTGTGTAAATAATGGTGCCTGAGTTTGTTTCTGGGGTAGTGGTTGGGATGTTGTAAGTGTGGGAGTAGTGGTGTAGTGTTAAGTGTGGGTATGGTGCCCTGAGTGTTGTCAGTTGTGGAAAGGAGAGGTGCCTGAGTGTTGTACAGTGGTGGTATAGTGGTGCCGAGGTTTTTCAGTGGTATAGTTGGTGCCTGAGTGTTTCCTGTCGTAGTAGATGTGCAGGTGTTGAGTGTGTGTGAGGTGTGGGGTAGTGGGGCCCAGTGTTGTAAGGTGGGTAGGTGGTGCCTGAGTGTTGTACGTGGAGTAGTGGTCCTGTTTTAAATTTTGGCTGATGTTTGTGTGTAGTAGTGTCCTGTGTTGACAGTGTGTATGTGTGCCTGAGTTGTCAGTGTTATATGGGCCTGGTGTTGTCAGTGTTAGTAGGGGTCCTGATGTTGTAGTTGTAAGGGCTATGTTGTACAGTGTGGATAGTGGTGCCGAGTGTTGTAATGTTAAGGTGGTGCCGATGTGTACAGTGGGTAGTAGTGGTGCCTGATGTTACAGTGTGTAGTATGTGCCTGATGTTCATGTGGTGTAGATGGGCCTGAGTGTTTACAGGTTATAGGTGTGCCGAGGTTGTCAGGGAAGATTGCCTGATGTTGACATTTGTATGGTGGGCGAGTGTGTAATTGTAGAGGTGCCTGAGTGTTGTACAGTGTGGTAGTGTGGTGCTGATGTGACAGTGTGGTAATGGTGCCATTGTACATGTGGTAGATGTGCCGATGTTGACAGTGGTAGTAGTGGTGCCGAGTTGTCTGTGGTAGAGGTGCCGAGTTTACAGTGTGGTATATGTGCCAGTGTTACATGTTAGGTGCCTATGTACGTGTGATAGTGGCCTGGTTTGACATGGGTAGTAGGTGGGCTAGTGTTGCAGTTGGTAGTAGTGTCCAGTTTACGTGTATAATGTGCCGAGTTTTACATTTGGTATATAGGTGGGCTAGTTTGAATGTGTATATGGCGAGTGTGCATTGTTAGTGTCCTGAGGTTTACAGTGTGGGAATGGGCTATGTTGACGTGGTAGTATTCCTGAGTGTTTACAGTGTGGATAGGGTGCTGAGTGTGTATGTGGTTAGGTTCTGATTTTCATGTGGATAGATGTGCTGAGGTTGTACAGGGTAGAGTGGGCGTGTTGTCGTGTGGTATAGTGTCTGAGGTTGACATGTGGTAATGGTGCCTGAGTGTGTACTGTGTAGTAATGGTGCCTAGTGTTCAGTGTGGTAGTAGTGGTGCCTGGGTTGTAATGTGGTGAGTGGTGCCTGAGTGTGTACATGTGTAGTAGGGTCTGAGTGTTTATGGGTTAGTGTGCTGTTTTACGTGGGAGTAGGGTGCCTAGTTTTCTGGTAGTGTGCCTGATGTTGTACAGGGTAGTATGTGCCATGTTGACAGGTGGTAGTAGTGGTCCTGATGTTGTACAGTGTGGTAATGGCGATTGCATGTATAGTGGCGTGTTACAGTGTGTATAGGTGGTGCCGATGTTTAGGGTGAGGTGTGCCTATGTTGTACAGTGTGTAGAGTGGTGCCTAGTTGTCAGTGGGTAGATTGCCTAGTTTCAGTGTAGTATGGTGCTAGTGTTAGTGTGGTATAGTGGTGCCTGAGTTGTAAGGGGTAAGTGGGCCGATTTTACAGTGGTAGTATGGGCCATGTGTACATTGGGTAGTGTGCGATGTTGACAGTTGGTGTAGGTGCAGGTTACATGTGGTATAGGTGCCTGGTGTGTACGTGTGTAGTAGTTGCATGTTTCAGTGTGGGTAGTGGTGCCGAGTGTTGTACAGTTGTAGTAGATGGTGCCGGTGTTGTCAGTGTGGTGTAGTGTGCTGGGTTGACTTGGTAGAGGTGTGCGAGTGTGACAGTGTGGTATAGTGGTCCGATGTTGTACAGTGTGTAGTAGTGGTGCTGAGTGTTGTCAGTGTGGAGTATGTGCGAGTTTGTACAGTTGGTATAGGGTGCCTGAGTGTTGTCAGTGGGAGTATGGTGCCAGGTTGTAAGGTGTAGTGGTGCCGAGTGTTCATGGTATAGTGTGCTGAGTGTTGTACATGTGGTATAGGGTCCAGTTGTTGAACAGTTTTGGGTAGTGTGTGCCTGAGGTTGTACAGTGTGAGTAGTGGGCTGATGTGTAAGTGGTAGTAGTGTCCGTGTTGTACAGTGGTAGTAGATGCCTAGTGTTTACATGTGTAGTAGTTGTGGATGTTGTCAGTGGTAGTAGTGGGCCTGAGTGTACAGTGGGTAGTAGTGGTGCTGAGTGTGTACAGTGTGGTATATGGTGCCTGAGTTTACATGGTAGTAGTGTCCTGAGTGTTGAATGTGGAGTGAGTGCTGATGTTACGTTGGTAGTAGTGGTGCTGAGTTTACAGGTGTAGTAGATGGTGCCGAGTGTTGAATGTGTATATGTGCCGATGTGACTGTGGTAGAGTGGTGCCGATTTTCATTTGAGAAGGGTGCCAGTGTTGTCAGTGTAGTAGGTCCTGATGTGACAGTGGGTTAGTGTCTGAGGTTGTAAGGGTAGTAGTGGCTGGTTGTACAGTGTGGTAAGGGGCTGAGTGTTGTAAGTGGTGTAAGTGCTGAGTTTGTCAGTGTTATGGCTGATTTGTCTTGGTATAGTGTGCTGATGTTAAGTGTGGATAGGTGGGCCTATGTGTACATGTGGTGTGGTGGCCGAGTGTTGACAGTGGTATAGGTGCCTGAGTGTTGTCAGTGTGTATAGGTGGTCGAGGTTGTCATGGGTGAGTGTGCCTGAGTGTCGGGGTTAGTGGTGCCAGTTTTCATGTGGTAGTAGGGTCGATGTTGTACTTGTAGTATGTGCCTGAGGTTTACAGTGTGTAGTAGTGTGCCTATGTTTCGTATATTGTCGGATTTTAATGGTAGTAGAGGCTGATTTACATGTTAGTGGTCCGATTGCGTGAGAAGGCCTAGTGTGTACGTTGGATATGGCCATTTGTACATTGTAGTAGATGTGCTGAGGTTGACAGTGGGTAAGGGGCCTGAGGTTGTACAGTGTGGTAGTATGGTGCTGGTTTGTACGTTGGTAGAAGGTGCCGATGTTGTCATTTAGTAGATGGTGCCTAGTTGTACAGTGGGTGTAGGTGCCGATTTGTAAAGTTGGTAGTGTGCCGATGTTGACTTGGATAGATGGTGCCTGATGTGTACATTGTTAGTGGTGCTAGTGTTGTACAGTGTGGTAATGTGTGTGCTAGTGTTGTCAGTGTGTAGTAATGGTGCCTGAGGTTTACGTTGAGTAGTGGTCCTATGTTGACGTGTGGAGTAGTGTCCGAGTGTTGTACAGTGTTTTGTGGTGCGAGTGTTGTACGTGTGTATATGTGCCTGTTTGTACTGTGTATAGGGTGCCTGGTTTACAGTGTGTAGTAGATGTGCCGAGTGGTACAGTGTGTAGTAGTGGTCGATGTTGTCCAGTTGTTAGTGTGCCGAGGTTGTCTGTGGTAAGGTGCCGAGGTTGACATGTGTATGTGGTCCTGAGGTGCATGTGGTAGTGGTGGTGCTGGGTTTACAGTGGTTAGTGGCCGAGTGTGTACAGTTGTAGTGTGTGCGTGTGTAAGTGTGTAGTTGGTGTGCATGGTGTTGTCAGGTGCAGTTGGTGTCGAGTGTTGTCATGTTAGTAGTGTGCCTGAGTGTTGTACGTTGTAGTATGGTGCCGATGTTCATGGTAGTAGGGTGCTGAGTGTTGTACGTGTGGTAGAGGTGGTGCCGAGTGTAAGTGGTAGTATGTCCTGGTGACTGGTATAGTTGCCGGTGTAGTGGGTAGTAGTGTGTGAGTTTTATACAGTGTGGTAAAGTGGTGCCGAGTGTTACAGTGTGTATAGTGTGTGTGTTTCGTTGGAGTAGATGTGCTGATGTTCGTGTGGAGGTGCCTGATGTTTTGGTATGGTCCTGATGTGACGGTGGTAGTAGGGGCCTGATTGTACAGGGTATAGTGTGCCTGTTTGTACAGTGTGAAGTGGTTGTGTTTAGTGTTAGTACAGGTGGGTAGAGTGTGCGGTTTACAGGTGGTATGTGGTCCTGGGTTGTAGTGTATAGGTGGTGCCGAGTTTACGTGTGGTATATGGTGCCTGGTTGACAGGGGTAGATGGCCGATGTTTTCATTGGTTATGGTCCTAGTGTTACAGTGGTAGTAGGTGGCCGAGTTACATGTGGATAATGGTGCCGAGTGTTCATGTGTGTAGGTGCTGATGTTCGTGTTAGTAGTGGTGCCTGAGTGTGACATGGTATAGGGGCCAGTTTGTACGTGTAGTAGTGGCCGGGCGGTGGAAATGGTGCCTGAGTTTACAGTGTGTATAGTGGTGCCTGAGTGTTGTCAGTGTGGGTGATGGCTGATGTGTACATGTGTGTGTGGTCTATGTGTCTGGGAGTAGGGCTGAGTGTGTACATGTGGTAGTGTGGTGCCTGGTGTACATGGTAGTAGATGGTGCCTGAGTGTTGAACGTGTGTAGTAGTGGTGCCTAGTGTTGTACAGTTGAGTAGATGTGCTGAGGTTGTCAGTGGTATGTGTGCTGATTTGTCAGTGTGGTATAGGGTGCGAGTTTTGTAGTTGGTAGTAGTGTGCCTGAGTGTTGTCATGTGGTAGAGTGGTGCCTGAGGTTGTACATTGTAGTAGTGGTGCAGTGTTGACATTGTGGAGTGATGGAGTTGTGAGTTTGTCAGTGTGTAGAGTGGTGCTATGTTGTCAGTGTGGTAGTAGGGTGCGAGTTTACAGTGGTAGTAGGTGGTGCGATGTTGTACATTGGAGTATGGTGCCTAGGTTTACAGTTGGTAGTAGTGGTTGGGGTTTTACAGTGTGGTAGTAGGTGGTGCCTGAGTGTTGTACAGTGTGGTAGTAGAGTGGTGCCTGAGTGTTGTACAGTGTGGTAGTAGATGGTGCCTGAGTGTTGCAGTTGGTAGTAGGTGGTGCCTGAGTGTTGTACAGTGTGGTAGTAGATGGTGCCTGAGTGTTGTACAGTGTGGTAGTAGGTGGTGCCTGAGTGTTGTACAGTGTGGTAGTAGGTGGTGCCTGAGTGTTGTACAGTGTGGTAGTAGGTGGTGCCTGAGTGTTGTACAGTGTGTAGTAGATGGTGCCTGAGTGTTGTACAGTGTGGTAGTAGATGGTGCCTGAGTGTTGTACAGTGTGGTAGTAGATGGTGCCTGAGTGTTGTACAGTGTGGTAGTAGATGGTGCCTGAGTGTTGTACAGTGTGGTAGTAGATGGTGCCTGAGTGTTGTACAGTGTGGTAGTAGGTGGTGCCTGATGTTGTACATGTGGTAGTAGAGGTGCCTGAGTGTTGTACAGTGTGGTAGTAGGTGGTGCCTGAGTGTTGTACAGTGTGGTAGTAGGTGGTGCCTGAGTGTTGTACATGTGGTAGTAGATGGTGCCTGAGTGTTGTACAGTGTGGTAGTAGGTGGTGCCTGAGTGTTGTACAGTGTGGTATATGGTGCCGAGTGTTGTCCAGTGTGGTAGTAGGTGGTGCCTGAGTGTTGTACAGTGTGGTAGTAGGTGGTGCCTGAGTGTTGTACAGTGTGGTAGTAGGTGGTGCCTGAGTGTTGTACAGTGTGGTAGTAGGTGGTGCCTGAGTGTTGTACAGTGTGGTAGTAGGTGGTGCCTGAGTGTTGTTCAGTGTGGTAGTAGGTGGTGCCTGAGTTTTGTACAGTGTGGTAGTAGATGGTGCCTGAGTGTTGTACAGTGTGGTAGTAGATGGTGCCTGAGTGTTGTACAGTGTGGTAGTAGGTGGTGCCTGAGTGTTGTACAGTGTGGTAGTAGGTGGTGCCTGAGTGTTGTACAGTGTGGTAGTAGATGGTGCCTGAGTGTTGTACAGTGTGGTATAGTGGTGGCCTGAGTGTTGTACAGTGTGGTAGTAGATGGTGCCTGAGTGTTGTACAGTGTGGTAGTAGGTGGTGCCTGAGTGTTGTACAGTGTGGTAGTAGATGGTGCCTGAGTGTTGTACAGTGTGGTAGTAGGTGGTGCCTGAGTGTTGTACAGTGTGGTAGTAGGTGGTGCCTGAGTGTTGTACAGTGTGGTAGAGTAGTGTGGGTGACTGGAGGTGTTGTACAGTGTGGAAATAGTAGTGGTGCTGAGTGTTGTACAGTGTGGTAGTAGATGGTGCCTGAGTGTTGTACAGTGTGGTAGTAGATGGTGCCCGAGTGTTGTACAGTGTGGTAGTAGGTGGTGCCTGAGTGTTGTACAGTGTGGTAGTAGGTGGTGCCTGAGTGTTGTACAGTGTGGTAGTAGATGGTGCCTGAGTGTTGTACAGTGTGGTAGTAGGTGGTGCCTGAGTGTTGTACAGTGTGGTAGTAGGTGGTGCCTGAGTGTTGTACAGTGTGGTAGTAGGTGTGCCTGAGTTTTTGTACGTGTGGTAGTAGTGGTGCCTGAGTGTTGTCAGTGTGGTATAGATGGTGCCTGAGTGTTGTACATGTGGGAGTAGGTGGTGCCTGAGTGTTGTACAGTGTGGTAGTAGGTGGTGCCTGAGTGTTGTACAGTGTGGTAGTAGGTGGTGCCCGAGTGTTGTACAGTGTGGTAGTAGATGGTGCCTGAGGTAGGTTGTCAGTGTTGAAGGGGAGTAGGTGGTGCCTGAGTGTTGTACAGTGTGGTAGTAGGTGGTGCCTGAGTGTTGTACAGTGTGGTAGTAGGTGGTGCCTGAGTGTTGTACAGTGTGGGTAGTAGGTGGTGCCTGAGTGTTGTACAGTGTGGTAGTAGATGGTGCCTGAGTGTTGTACAGTGTGGTAGTAGGTGGTGCCTGAGTGTTTCATGTGGTAGTAGAGGTGGCCTGAAATGTTGTACAGTGTGGTAGTAGATGGTGCCTGAGTGTTGTACAGTGTGGTAGTAGATGGTGCCTGAGTGTTGTACAGTGTGGTAGTAGGTGGTGCCTGAGTGTTTAACAGTGTGGTAGGTGGTGCCTGAGTGTTGTACAGTGTGGTAGTAGATGGTGCCTGAGTGTTGTACAGTGTGGTAGTAGGTGGTGCCTGAGTGTTGTACAGTGTGGTAGTAGATGGTGCCTGAGTGTTGTACAGTGTGGTAGTAGTGGTGCCTGAGTGTTGTACAGTGTGGTAGTAGGTGGTGCCTGAGTGTTGTACAGTGTGGTAGTAGATGGTGCCTGAGTGTTGTACAGTGTGGTAGTAGGTGGTGCCTGAGTGTTGTACAGTGTGGTAGTAGTGGTGCCTGAGTGTTGTACATGTGGTAGTGTGGTGCCTGATGTGTACGTGTGGTAGTAGAGGTGCCTGAGTGTTGTAGTACAGTGTGGTAGTAGGTGGTGCCTGAGTGTTGTACAGTGTGGTAGTAGATGGTGCCTGAGTGTTGTACAGTGTGGTAGTAGGTGGTGCCTGAGTGTTGTACAGTGTGGTAGTAGTGGTGCCTGAGTGTTGTACAGTGTGGTAGTAGATGGTGCCTGAGTGTTGTACAGTGTGGTAGTAGATGGTGCCTGAGTGTTGTTACGTGTGGGTAGTGGTGCCTGAGTGTTGTACAGTGTGGTTAGGTGGTGCCTGTAGTGTTGTACAGTGTGGTAGTAGGTGGTGCCTGAGTGTTGTACAGTGTGGTAGTAGGTGGTGCCTGAGTGTTGTACAGTGTGGTTAGTAGTGGTGCCTGAGTGTTGTACAGTGTGGTAGTAGGTGGTGCCTGAGTGTTGTACAGTGTGGTAGTAGATGGTGCCTGAGTGTTGTACAGTGTGGTAGTAGATGGTGCCTGAGTGTTGTACAGTGTGGTAGTAGGTGGTGCCTGAGTGTTGTACAGTGTGGTAGTAGTGTGCCTGAGTGTTGTACAGTGTGGTAGTAGATGGGGCCTGATGTGTGTACAGTGAGTAGTTGGTGTCCTGAGTGTTGTACAGTGTGGTAGTAGGTGGTCCTGAGTGTTGTACAGTGTGGGAGTAGGTGGGTGCCTGAGTGTTGTACAGTGTGGTAGAGTGGTGCCTGAGTGTTGTACAGTGTGGTTAGTGTGTGCCTGAGTGTTTTACAGTGGGGGTAGTGATGTGCCTGAGTGTGTACGTGTGGTAGTAGGTGTCGAGTGTTGTACAGTGTTGAGTAGGTGGGTGCCTGAGTTGTACAGTGTGGTAGTAGATGGTGCCTGAGTGTTGTACAGTGTGGTAGTAGGTGGTGCCCGAGTGTTGTACAGTGTGGTAGTAGGTGGTGCCTGAGTGTTGTACAGTGTGGTAGTAGGTGGTGCCCGAGGGTTGTACAGTGTGGTAGTGGTGGTGCCTGAGTGTTGTCAGTTGGTAGTAAGGTGGTGCCTGAGTGTTGTACAGTGTGGTAGTAGGTGGTGCCTGAGTGTTGTACAGTGTGGTAGTAGATGGTGCCTGAGTGTTGTACAGTGTGGTAGTAGGTGGTGCCTGAGTGTTGTACAGTGTGTAGTAGTGTGCCTGAGTGTTGTAAAGTGTGGTAGTAGGTGGTGCCTGAGTGTTGTACAGTGTGGTAGTAGATGGTGCCTGAGTGTTGTACAGTGTGGTAGTAGATGGTGCCTGAGTGTTGTACAGTGTGGTAGTAGATGGTGCCTGAGTGTTGTACAGTGTGGTAGTAGGTGTGCCTGAGTTTGTACAGTGTGGTAGTAAGTGGTGCCTGAGTGTTGTACAGTGGTTGTAGGTGGTACGAGTTTGTACAGGTGGTAGGAGGTGCCTGAGTGTTAGTACAGTGTGGTAGTAGATGGTGCCTGAGTTTGTACGGGTGTAGATGGGCTGAGTTGTCAGTTTGTAGATGGTGCCTGAGTGTTGTACAGTGTGGTAGGTGGTGCCTGAGGTGTACGTGTGGTAGTAGTGGTCCTGATGTTTACAGTGTGGTAGAGTATGGTGCCAGGTGTTAGTGGTGGTGCTGAGTGTGTACTGATTGTTGTAGTGTAGTATGGCCTGAGTGTTGTACAGTGTGTAGTAGAGTGGTGCCGAGTGTTGTACAGTGTGGTAGTACGGTGCCGAGTGATGTCTGTGGTAGTAGGTGGTGCCTGAGTGTACTGTGTAGTGTGTCGATGGTTTACAGTGTGGTAGTGGTGGTGCCTGGGGTGATGTACAGTGTGGGTGTGTGCTGAGTGTTGACATGGAGTAGGGTGCCTAGTGTTTTTACATGTGGGAGTAGGGGGTGCCTGAGTGTTGTACAGTGTGGTAGTAGGTGGGGCCCGGGGTGTTTTTACAGTGTGGTAGTAGGTGGTGCCTGAGTGTTGTACATGTGGTATAGTGGTTTCCCGAGTGTTGAAAAGTGTGGTAGTAGTGGTGCCTGAGTGTTGTACAGTGTGGTAGTAGTGGTGCCTGAGTGTGTACCCGTGTGGTAGTAGGTGTGCCTGAGTGTTGTACAGTGTGGAAGTAGTGGTGCCTGAGTTTTACAGTGTGGTAAGTGGTTTCCTGATGTGTTGTCCAGTGTGGTAGTAGGTGGTGCCTGAGTGTTTTACAGTGTGGTAGTAGGGGGTGCCTGAGTGTTGTACGTGTGGTAGGGAGGTGGTGCCGATGTTGTACAGTGTGGTAGTAGGTGGTGGGCCGAGTGTTTGTACAGTGTGGGATTATGGTGCCCCGAGTGTTGTCAGTGTGGTAGTAGGTGGTGCCTAGTGTTGTACAGTGTGGGAGTAGTGGTGCCTGAGTGTTGTACAGTGTGGTAGTAGTGGTGCCTGAGTGTTGTACATTGTGGAGTAGTGGTGCCTGAGTGTGTACAGTGTGGTAGTAGATGGTGCCGAGTGTTGTTTCAGTGGGTAGTAGGTGGGCCTGAGTGTTTTACGTGGGGGAGTAGGTGTGCCTGAGTGTTGTACAGTGTGGTAGTAGATGGTGCCTGAAATGTAGTAACGTGTGGTAGTAGATGGTGCCTATTTGTCAGTGTGGTATAGGGGGCCTGAGTTGTACAGGTGGGAGTGTGGTGCCTGAGTGTTGTACAGTGTGGAGTAGGTGGTGCCTGAGTGTTGTACATGTGGTAGTAGGTGGGGCCTGAGTGTTGTACAGTGGGTAGTAGGGTGTGCTGATGTTGAAAAATGTGGGAGTAGTGGGCCCGAGTGTTGTACAGTTGGTAGTAGATGGTGCCTGAGTGTTGTACAGTGGTAGTAGGTGGTGCCTGAGGGGTTGTACATGTGGAGTAGGTGGTGCCGATGTTGTACAGTGTGGTAGTAAGATGGTGCCCCGAGTGATGTACGGGTGAGTGGGGCCTGAGTTTGTCATTTAGGGTGCTGAGTTTGTCATTGGGAGTAAGGGGCCTGAGTGTTGTCAGTGTAGGTTGGTGCCTAGTGTTTTTACAGTGTGGTAGTAGGGGTGCCTGAGTGTTGACCCGTGTGGTAGTAATGGTGCCTGAGTGTTGTACAGTGTGGTAGTAGGTGGTGGGCCCGAAATGTTGTACAGTGTGGTAGAGGTGTGCCTGAGTGTTGTACATGTGGGTAGTAGTGGTTTCCTTGAGTGTTGTACATGTGGTAGTAATGTGCCTGAGTGTTGTCAGTGTGGTTAGTAGGTGGTGCCTGAGTTTTGTACAGTGTGTTAGTAGATGGTGCCTGAGTGTTGTACAGGTGGTAGTAGGTGGTGCCTGATGTTGTTTCCCTGTGTTGTAGAGGGTGCCTGAGTGTTGTACAGTGTGGTATTTGTGGTGCCTGAGTGTTGTACAGTGTGGTAGTAGATGGTGCCCGATGTTGTCCAGTGTGTAGTAGGTGGGGCCTGAATTTGTACAGTGTGAGTAGGTGGTGCCTGGTGTTGTACATGTGGTAGTATGGTGCCTGAGTGTTGTACAGTGTGGTATAGTGGTGCCTGAGGTGTTTTACAGTGTGGTAGTAGGTGGTGCCTGAGTGTTGTACATGTGGAAAAGGTGGTGCCGAGTGTTTGTCAGGGGTGGTAGTAGGTGGGGCCCGATGTTGTACAGTGTGGTAGTAGGTGGTGCCGATGTTGTACAGTGGGGGTAGTAGGGGCCGAGGTGTACAGTGTTAGAGGTGGTGCCTGAGTGTTTTACAGTGTGGAGTTGGTGGGGCCCAGTGTTGTCCCGTGTGGTAGTAGTGGTGCCTGAGTGGTACCGTGTGTATAGTGGTCCTGATGTTTTACAGTTGGTAGAGTGGTGCCTGAGTGTTGTCCAGTGTGGAGTAGATGGTGCTGAGTGTTGTACAGTGTGGTAGTAGGTGGTGCCAGTGTTGTTACAGTGTGGTAGTAGGTGTGCCTGAGTGTTGTACAGTGTGGTAGTAGTGGTTTCCTGAGGGGTTGTCCGTTGTGGAGAGTGGTGCCCTGAGTTTGTACAGTGTGGTAGTAGTGGTGCCTGAGGTTGTTCATGTGTGTAGTAGGGGTGCCTGAGTGTTTCCCGTGTGGTAGTAGATGGTGCCTGAGTGTTGTACAGTGTGGTAGAGGTGGTGCCTGATGTTGTACAGTGTGGTAGTAGTGGTGCCTGAGTGTTGTACAGTGTGGTAGAGGGGGGCCTGAGTGTTGTACAGTGTGTAGTAGGTGGTGCCTGAGTGTTGTTACAGTGTGGTAGTAGGTGGTTTCCTGGGGTGTTGTACAGTGTGGATGTAGTGGTGCCTGGTGTTGTACAGTGTGAAATGAGGGGCCATTTTACATGGTAGTAGATGGTGCCATGTTGTCAGGGGGTAGTAGGTGTGCCATTGTTGCCTGGTAGTAGGTGGGCCTGAGTGTGTAAGTGTGGAGTAGGTGGTGCCTGGTGTTGTACATTGTGTAGTAGGTGGTGCCTGATGTTGTACAGTAGGTAGTAGGTGGTGCCCGAGTTGTAAAAGTGTGGTAGTAGGTGGTGCCGAGTGTTGTCAGTGTGGTAGTAGTGGGCCTGAGTGTTTACAGTGTGTAAGAATGGTGCCGAGGTGTAATGTAGGATGTGGGTAGTAGAGTGGTGGCTGAGGTTTAAGTGTGGTAGAGATGGTGCCGAGTGTGTACAAATGGGTAGTAGATGGGCCTGATGTTGAACAGGGGGAGTAGTGGATGCCGGGGTGTGGTACCAAATGTGGTTGAATGGTGCCTGAGTGTGGACAGTGTGTAGAGGGGGTTGCTGAGTGTGTGCAGTGGGGGTATAGTGGTGCCTGATGTTTACAGTGTGGTAGTAGTGTGCCCTGAGTGGGTTTTACAGGGTGGGAGTAGATGGTGCCTGAGGGTGAATGTGTAGTAGATGGTGCCTGATGTGCATGTATAGGTGGTGCCTGAGTGTTGTACAGTGTGGAATATGTGCTGAATTTGTACTGGGTGAATGTGCCTGTTTTGTACAGTGTGGTATAATGGTGCCTGAGGTTTACAGTGTGGGAGTAGGTGGTGCCTGAGTGTGTACATTGGGAGTGTGGGGCCTATGTTTTCAGGTGTTGTAGATTGCCTTGTTGTACATTGTGGTAGTAGTGGTGCCTGAGTGTTGTACAGTGTGGTAGTAGGTGGCCCCGAGTGTTGTCCCGTGTGGTAGTTTGCCGATGTGTACATGTGGTATAGATGGCCTGAGTGTTTACAGTGTGGTATAGTGGTGCCTGAGTGTTGTCATGGTATAGAGGGCTATGTTTACGTGGAGTAAGTGCCTGATGTTGTACAGTGTGTGTTATGGTTGCCTGAGGGTTGTACATGGTGGTAGAGGTGGTGCCTGAGTGTTGTACAAATGTGGTAGTAGAGGGGCCGAGTGTTGTACAGTGTGTATAATGGTGCCTGATGTTTGTAAAAGTGTGGTAGTAGATGGTGCCTGAGTGTTGTACAGTGTGGTAGTAGGTGGTGCCTGAGTGTTGTAACAGTGTGGTAGTAGATGGTGCCCATTTGTCATGTGTAGAGGGTGCCAGTGTTGTCAGTTGTAGATTGCCATGTGACGTGTAGTATGGGGCCTGAGTGGGTTTTACGGTTGGTAGTATGGTGCCTGATTTTTGTACAGTGTGGGAGTAGGTTGCCTGAGTTGTACTTGGTAGTAATGGTGCCGAGTTTTACAGTTTATAGATGGTGCCTGAGTGTTGTACATGTGTATAGTGGTGCCTAGTGTTGTACATGTGGAGTAGTGGTGCCTAGTTTTTGTACATGTGGTAGTAGTGTGCCCCGATGTTGTACAGTGGTGTAGTGGTCCCGAGTTTGTCAGGGGTTTAATGGCCTGAAATGTTGTACGTGTGGTAGTAGTGGTGCCCCGAGTGTTTGTACAGTGTGGTAGTAGTGGTGCCTGAGTGTTGTCCAGTGTGGTAGTAAGTGGTTTCCTGAGTGTTTGTACATGTGGGAGTAGTGGTGCCCGATGGTTGTACATTTTGGAGTAGGTGGTGCCTGAGTGTTTGTACAGTGTGGTAGTAGATGGGCCTGAGTGTTGTACAGTGTGGTATAGGGGGTGCCTGATGTTGTAAAATGTGGTAAGTAGGTGGTGCCTAGTGTTGTAAAAGTGTGGTAGTAGTGGTGCCTGAGTGTTGTACAGTGTGGGGAGTAGGGTGCCTGAGTGTTGTACAGTGTGTAGTAGGTGGTGCCTGAGTGTTGTAAAAGGGGGGTAGTAGGTGGTGCCGAGTTTTGTATAGTTCCCGAGTTGAAGTGTGGTAGAGGTGCCTGAGTGTTGTACAGTGTGGTAGTAGGTGTGCCTGAGTTTGTCCCGTGTGGTAGTAGATGTTGCTGGTTGTTGTACATGTGGGTAGTAGGGGTGCCTGAGTGTTTACAGTGTGGTAGTAATGGTGCCTGAGTGTTTACAGTGTGGTAGTAAAATGGGGCCTGAGTGTTGTACAGTGTGTAGTAGGTGGGGCCTGAGTGTTGTACAGTGTGGTAGGGAGATGGTGCCTGAAGGGGGTACAGTGTGTATAAGTGGTGCCTAGTGTTGTACAGTGTGTAGTGGTGCCTGAGTGTTGTACAGTTTGGTAGGTGGTGCGGTGGTGCATGTGGGTAGAGGTGGTGCCTAGTGTTGTACAGTGTGGTAGTAGATGGTGCCTTGAGTGTTGTACATGTGAAATATGGTGCCTGAGTGTTGTACATTGGTAGAAGGTGGTGCCTGAGTGTTTTACAGTGTGGGGAGTAGATGGTGCCTGAGTTTGTCATGTGGTAGTAGTGTGCCTGAGTGTTGTCCAGTGTGGTAGTAGATGGTGCCTGAGTGTTGTACAGTGTGGTAGTAGGTGGTGCCCGAGTGTTGTGCAGTGTGGTAGTAGGTGGTGCCTGAGTGTTTTACAGTGTTTAGTAGTATGATGGTTGCCTGAGTGATGTACAGAGAGTTAGTAGATGGTGCCTGAGTGTTGTATCATTGTGGTAGTAGATGGTGCCCTAGTGTTTGTACAGTGTTGTAGTAGATGTGCCCCCCCCTGCGTGGTTGTACAGTGTGGTAAGATAATGGTGCCTGAGTGTTGTACAGTGTGGTAGTAGATGGTGCCCGAGTGTTGTACAGTGTGGCAGTAGGTGGTGCCAGGCGTGTTGTACAGGATGTGGATAAGTAGGTGGTGCCTGAGTGTTGTACAGTGTGTAGTAGACTTGGCCTGAGTGGTTGTACAGTGTGGTATAGGTGGTGCCGTGAGTGTTTGTACAGTGTGCAGTTGGGTGGTGCCTAAGTGTTGTACAAGTGGTGGTATAGAATGTTCTTAGGGTTGTACATGTGGAGTAGGTGGTGCCTGAGTGTTGTACAGTGTGGTAGTAGGTGGTGCCTGAGTGTTGTACAGTGTGGTAGTAGGTGGTGCCTGAGTGTTGTACAGTGTGGTAGTAGGTGGTGCCTGAGTGTTGTACAGTGTGGTAGTAGATGGTGCCTGAGTGTTGTACAGTGTGGTAGTAGTGGTGCAGTGTTGTCAGTGTGGTAGTAGGTGGTGCCTGAGTGTTGTAAGTGTGGTAGTAGTGGTGCCTGATGTTGTACAGTGTGGTAGTAGATGGTGCCTGAGTGTTGTACAGTGTGGTAGTAGGTGGGGCCTGAGTGTTGTAAGTGTGGAAGGTGGTGCCCAGTGTTGACGTGTGGTATAGTGGGGCCTGAGGGGTTTTACAGTGGGTAGTAGTGTGCCTGAGTGTTTTAAGTGGGTATAAGGTGGTGCCCGAGTGTTGTACAGTGTGGGAGTGAGGTGCCCGAGTGTTGACATTTGGGAGTAGTGTGCCGATTTGTACATGTGGTATATTTGGGGCCGAGTGTTGACAGTGTGGGATAGGGGGGGGGCCTGGTTTGACAGTGGGTAGGGGTGGTCCTGAGTTTTGACAGGGGGTAAAATGTGCCTGAGTGTTGTCAGGGGGGTAGTAGGGTGCCCGATGTTTCCCGTGTTATGTGGTCCTGAGTGTTTTACAGTTGGGAGTTGTGGTGGAGTGTTGTAATGTGGTAGTAGGTGGTGCCCGATTTTTACAGTTGGTATAATGGTCCTGGTTTTGTCAGTGTGGTATAAATTTGGGCCTGGTTTGCGTGTGTAGAGGGCCGGTGTTGTCAAGTTGGAGTAGTTTGGGGCCCCAGTGAAAA
>NC_069415.1:59763950-59787352 GCF_026875155.1 Cherax quadricarinatus | reverse complement strand
GCATAATGTCTGAACCTCAATTATGTTGTGATCTGAGTATATTGTTTTTGATATGGTGACATTTCTTATCAGATCATCATTGTTAGTGAAGATGAGGTCTAGTGTATTCTCCAGTCTAGTAGGCTCTATTATTTGTGGTTTAAATTGAATTTTGTGCAGAGATTTAAAAGCTCGTGTGAGTGTGAGTTTTCATCAGAGCTGCCTCCTGGTGTTATTTCTGCAACAATATTATTTGCTATATTCCTCCATTTTAGGTGCCTTAAGTTGAAATCCCCCAGGAGCAAGATGTTGGGTGCAGGAGCTGGAAGATTTTCCAGACAGTGGTCAATTTTTAACAGCTGTTCCTGGAATTGCTGGGAGTTGCATCCGGAGGCTTGTAGACTACCACAATGACTAGGTTTTGGTTCTCGACCTTTACTGCTAAAACTTCCACTACGTCATTTGAGGCATTAAGCAGTTCTGTGCAAACAAGTGACTCTGCAATGTACAGGCCAACCCCCCCCTTTTGCCTGTTCACTCTGTCACATCTGTATAGGTTGTAACCTGGGATCCATATTTCGTTGTCCAAGTGATCCTTTATGTGGGTCTCAGTGAAAGCCGCGAACATTGCCTTTGCCTCTGCAAGCAGTCCACGGATGATAAGGTATTTTGTTGTTTGTTGCTGGCTTTAGACCCTGTATATTTGCAAAGAAGAATGTTATCGGACTGGTGGTATTGTTGGTACTGGGGGGGGATTTTTTTTCCGGCATTAGTATCTGTATCTGTTGGTTTGGAGTGGAGGCCATCGACTGTGGTTCCACTCCAGGAATGACTGGATTTGGTGTACGATTTCTGCCATTTCCTGCCAGTTTTTTTTCCTTCCTGGCACTAAAAAACCTCTCCCTCTTGAGTGGCTGTGGCTACCCAGGTTTTCCCATGGCCTGGATGTTTTGTATCTTTTTGTCCCCTTTAGATGGTATGCCTGGCAATTTAAGTTATAGCACAGTCTTTCCTGTACTGAAGAGGTACACATTTCAGGGTGAAAAAGCTTACAGGAAGGGAGTTTGCATTTTCCTGTTGTCATATGGGCATGACATTTTCTAGGGTGGTCATAGTTGCATGTCCCATCTGTTTTTCCAGATTTCCCATGCCAGCAGATACCAAGTGCATAGTATGTGCACAGGCTTGGTTTCCGTTGCCTTGGGTTTCTGTGACTGTATTCCCTGTTGGTGCATGTTTCCCTGTCTTACTCCTATCCTCCCTAGCACCAACAATGGAGCTCCCACCAGTTGTTTTTGGTAATTTATCCTCACTATTGCTATTGGAGTCCTCTTGTTTGCTATTTCCTGCGGTATTTCTAGTTTGCAATATTGGTTTTATCTTATCTTTGACTACACTTGTTTCCCTACTATGGCTCCTGTCCTCTATGAGGTCATTTATATGTATTCCTTCCTGCGTATAATTCCCGACTACCTGGACAAAATCTCCAGCTTCACCATTACTGTCTCCCAGGACAGTATCTCCAGCTTCACCATTTCTGTCTCCCAGGACAGCACCTCCAGCTTCACCATTACTGTCTCCCAGGACAGCACTATCAGCCCCACATTTACTGACTACCAGGACATCACCTCCAGCCTTACAGTTTGTGACTACATGGCCAGTATCAAGGGCAGTACCATTCAGCCCAGACTTTTTATGTTCCCATCTGTTGTAGAAAGCTTCCAGGTTTTCTATGAAAGCAGCTTTGATGTTGTCCTCTTTTAATACCTTGTGATTTTAGTCCACAGATTTTCCTCATTTGGGCATACCCAAAAACACTTCTCTGTTTTAATACTGCTTGTAGCTAGTTCTGGGATATCTGCACAAGGAGCGTGACACCAATTTCCACAAAAATGACAATTTATCCATGTGGAAGCCCGTTTGTTTGACTGACCACAGACTACACACAGCTTCATAATGTTTTGAATGGTTGATTTACTGCAATTCTACTAGCAACCTCTTGAATTTTATATTAATAACCTTAAATGAAGCTCTAGCTATTTGTATTTCTGTTTCTTCTAACTCATTTTGTATATTGACAGCTTACCGTCCACGTTTCCTTTATTTTTTTAATGTTAGTGGTTTGATAAGGCGCCTACAAACCCATCCGTTACAGTCTGCTTTATGTCCAACGAAACTGTTTGAAACCAGTCCCCGGGTTCCGGACCAGTCAAGGGTTTCGGACCAGTCAAGGGTCCGTAATATTTTGACCTACCGCCCACGGATGGGTAGGGTGCATAATAAACATATTATACTAACTAAAACCAATACATATGACGCTAGAATGATGATAGATGGACTGACTGGTGTCAGTCTCCCTGAGTCTTAAGTCAATAAAATTCAGTTTGAAGTTCTTTTCCGTAATATTGTTCTCAAACTGCTAACTGAGAACCCAAATTGTAATCTACTCCCCTCCTTGAAAGCATACAGCATTGGTCAATTCCATCATTCTATCTGCCATCTGAAGACCAATGTAAGATGAATCCACCGCAGTGCACTCTGACTCTACTGTCCACAATCTTACCATACCTGTGTCTGGCTTCTGACATCAAGCATACACCACAATTTATACTTAATGAGTTGAGAGCTTTAAGGGATGACCGAGAATCAGTTACAATTAAAGTGTCAACCTTAGATACATGGACTACATTTGAGTGCAAGGAGTATGGCAAACCAAGTTCTGTTTTGAAGGGTATGAGGCCCAGTTATTGACTTTGCTCCAATTTTCTTTACGAGATCCATCACTCTGTCTGACAACAGCAGGCAAGCACTATCAGCTGCACCAGTGGATTGGTGTACGGAACCATCCAACGTAAAATAATTTGTGAGTGTTCTGTGTGACTTAGTTATCATTACAGCTTAAGGCATCCTGTTTGGCTCCAAGATGAAACTTTCATTATGATTTAAGAGGAGTTTTGGGAGGAAATGGAATAATGGTAGTTTGGAATGGGGCAATGTCCCATGGAGCGTGGAAGTGCCGCTTTTGCCTTACTTGACATAGATCATGTAGCTGGTTCATGCGGAGGTCAGTTCCAGTTTTTTCGACCTTCTGGAGGGATGTTCACCAGTGCTGAGGAAAATTTGGAGGGCTTCTATGCAGGAGTTTGAATGAGCTTGCCTAAGCATATTGACCTCAGTGAGGATATTTCTTTCAGTAACACGATCTCTGATGCGTGGAATATCAAGTTCTATCCGCATATTTAACATTTTGGCAGTACGAGGACATCCTTGGATAAGAACATAAGAAAGAAGGAACACTGCAACAGGCCTTCTGGCCCATGCAGAGCAGATCCATGTCCCCCCCCCCAGATTAGACCAATGACCCCCCCAGATTAGCCCAATGACCCACCCAGTCTGGTCACCTCCACTCAAGGATGGAGCACTGCACCAGACCCAGAAGCACAAGCTAGTCAGGTCCAACTCACACCCACCCACACCCACTCATGTATTTATCTAACCTATTTTTAATACTACACAACGTTTTTGCCTGAATAACTGTACTCGGGAGTTTGTTCCACTCATCCATAACTCTATTACCAAACCAGTGCTTTCCTATATCCTTCCTGAATCTGAATTTTTCCAACTTGAAACCATTGCTGCGATTCCTGTCTTGGTTGGAAATTTTCATCCCGCTATTCACATCCCCTTCATTTATTCCTGTTTTCCATTTATACACTTCGATCATATCCCCCCTAATTCTACGCCTTTCGAGAGAGTGCAGATTCAGGGCCCTCAGTCTGTCCTCGTAGGGAAGATTTCTGATACATGGGATCATCTTTGTCATACTCCTCTGTACGTTTTCCAGAACATTTATATCCATTCTGTAATATGGTGACCAGAACTGAGCAGCATAGTCTAAATGAGGCCTAACCAAGGATATGTAGAGTTGAACATTAAAATGGTATAAAATACCGACAGGTTGTTAGGTTAGACACATATGCAACAGTTAGGTATCTTTATTTCGAAACGTTTCGCCTACACATTAGGCTTCTTCAGTCGATTGTTAGGTAAGACACATATGCAACAGTTAGGTATCTTTATTTCGAAACGTTTCGCCTACACAGTAGGCTTCTTCAGTCGAGTACAGAAAAGTTGATAGAAGCAGAAGATACTTGAAGACGATGTAATCAGTCCATCACCCTTAAAGTTTTGAGGTGGTCAGTCCCTCAGTCTGGAGAAGAGCATTGTTCCGTTGTCTGAAACAATATGAAGTTGAAGTGACAGAATGGGGCCTTATATAGTGCCAGGAGGTGAGACGTAGGTTGATTTGGAAGAGCAGGTCCCTCTCAAACCCAGCCGTTCTCACTAGTAGAGGTTGTCAAGTTGATGGTCTGTACAAAGATACCCTTGTGTTGCAGTGTCTGACAGAATGAACATTAAAATGGTATAAAATACCGACAGATTGTTAGGTAAGACACATATGCAACAGTTAGGTATCTTTATTTCGAAACGTTTCGCCTACACAGTAGGCTTCTTCAGTCGAGTACAGAAAAGTTGATAGAAGCAGAAGATACTTGAAGACGATGTAATCAGTCCATCACCCTTAAAGTTTTGAGGTGGTCAGTCCCTCAGTCTGGAGAAGAGCGTTGTTCCGTTGTCTGAAACAATATGAAGTTGAAGTGACAGAATGGGGCCTTATATAGTGCCAGGAGGTGAGACGTAGGTTGATTTGGGAGAGCAGGTCCCTCTCAAACCCAGCCGTTCTCACTAGTAGAGGTTGTCAAGTTGATGGTCTGTACCAAGATACCCTTGTGTTGCAGTGTCTGAAAGAATGAACATGGGTTTGAGAGGGACCTGCTCTCCCAAATCAACCTACGTCTCACCTCCTGGCACTATATAAGGCCCCATTCTGTCACTTCAACTTCATATTGTTTCAGACAACGGAACAATGCTCTTCTCCAGACTGAGGGACTGACCACCTCAAAACTTTAAGGGTGATGGACTGATTACATCGTCTTCAAGTATCTTCTGCTTCTATCAACTTTTCTGTACTCGACTGAAGAAGCCTACTGTGTAGGCGAAACGTTTATTTATTTATTTATTTATTTATTTATTTAAAAATTTGTGCACACATACAGAGGTACAAAAAAATACAGAAAAGAGCAGTATGCCAAAGCCACTTATACTATGCATAGCATTACGGGCTGGCTTAAAATTAACTTAAGATGAACTAAGCAATGATGACATCGGTGATAAAACTTTAATGTAAACAGATTACTATAAAGCACAAGTGAGTATTACAAAGACAGGTCATATGGTTGTATGCATTGTTGTACATTCAGTAGAATGGAGTATTCTGTTAGGTAGTGTATTTAAAAAATAATAAAGTTAGATTGGGTTTTAGGTATAACATTTATGTGATATAATTGTGAGAAACATTTAAGATATACAATTTATAAGGTTCAGTTATTCAGTATTTATTTGGTTTTGGGTGAGTAAGTGATCTTTGAGAAGAGACTTGAATTTATAAACAGGTAGTGTTTCTTTTATATTTACAGGTAATGAGTTCCAGATTTTAGGGCCTTTTATGTGCATTGAGTTTTTGCAAAGTGTGAGATGGACACGAGGAACATCAAAGAGTGATCTGTGCCTTGTGTTATGGTCATGTGTTCTGTTGAGGTTGGCAAGGAGATGTTTGAGGGGAGGGTTAATATCAGAGTTAAGTGTTCTATGTATGTAATAGGTGCAGTAATAAGTATGAATGTTTTGTATGGTGAATAGGTTTAGTGTATTGAATATTGGTGGAGTGTGCTGCCTATAGTGAGAATTTGTTATCATTCTAACTGCAGCCTTTTGTTGGGTAATTAGTGGTCTGAGATGGTTACTTGTTGTTGAGCCCCATGCACAGATTCCATAGGTGAGATAGGGGTAAATAAGAGAGTGATATAAGGCCAGGAGGGCTGACTGTGGAGCATAGTACCGTATCTTCGATAGTATGCCTACAGTCTTGGAAATTTTCTTAGAAATTTGTTGTATATGTGTATGAAATTTGAGTCTATTATCAAGGTGGATTCCTAAGAATTTTCCCTCTGTTAGCTTTGTGATAGGTGATCCGTTTATCATTATGTTAAGAGGGACATCTGTAGCTCTGTTACCAAACTGAATGAAGTAGGTTTTGTCAATGTTTAGTGTAAGTTTGTTAGTCCTCATCCAGGTAGATATTTTCTGTAATTCGGTATTTACAGTATTGGCTAGCGTGACTGGGCTCGGGTGGGAGAAGACGTATGTAGTGTCATCTGCAAATAGTGTGGGTTTGAGTAATTGCGAAGCATTTGGTAGGTCATTTATGTATAGGAGAAAGAGAAGAGGGCCAAGGACACTTCCCTGTGGGACACCAACTGTAATTGGTTGTGCAGAAGAGTTTGCCCCATTTGCATACACATATTGGCTTCTGTTGCTGAGGTATGACTTGAGGTAGTTGAGGGAGTGCCCTCTTATACCATAGTGTGACAATTTTACGTGGAGCAAGTCATGGTTAACTGTATCAAAAGCTTTACGTAAGTCAATGAAGATCCCCAGTGGGACTTCTTTTTTCTCTATTGCAGTGTATATATGTTCTAGCATGTGTATAATAGCATCATTAGTATTTTTATTTGGCCTGAATCCAAATTGGCAGGGGTTGAGTATGTTTTGGGAGATAAGGTAGGAGTAGATTCGTTTATGAATTAATTTTTCGAAGATTTTTGAGAGAGGGTGTAAGTTGGATATTGGCCTATAGTTATTCAACTCTGTTTGGTCTCCTCCTTTGTGGATCGGGGTGACCCTTGCTATTTTGAGTACTGTGGGGAAGGTGGAGGATTCAATGGATTTGTTAAAGAGTGTTGCAATGATTGGTGATAGCACTTGTGACACTTTTTTGTATATAAAGGGTGGTAAGGTATTTAAATCTCCTGCCTTGTTTTTTAGCGTGTTGATAATAAGGGAGACTTCGTATGGGTTAGTCGGAGCTAGGAACAGTGTGTTCGGGTAGTTGCCAGTGAGGTAGTCATTTGGTGGGGTATCTGAGCTTGGGATTTTATTGGCAAGGTTTTGTCCTATAGTGGAGAAGAAGTCATTGAGTCTGTTTGCTGTTTCTGTTGGTGGGAGTTGGGGTTCATCTGATTTTGCTAATTTTATTTCGCTATTTCGTGATATCTTTTTTGTTCCTAGAATTTCTGATAGGGTTTTCCAGGTCTTTTTTATATCACCTCGTAAGTTGGATAATCTGTTCTTATAATACAATTTTTTTGCCCTTCTTATCAGGCTGGTTAGGATTGACGAGTAACGTTTTGTTTGGTCTCTGGTTATGTGACCCATTCTGTACTGTTTTTCATATTGGTGTTTTGTATTTATGGATTTGAGAATGCTGGGTGTTAACCAGGGACTGTTCAGTCTCTTAGCTGTCATCTGTTTAGTTTTTTTAGGGCAGTGCTTGTTATAGAGGTATTGGGTCTTTTTTAGAAAATTATTAATACATTCGTCAATATCTGTATAGATTTCTAGCTCAGTGTGCCAGTCAATGTTTGCTACTGCTGTTGTGAAGTTATTAATGGCTGCCTCATTGTGAAGTCTGAAGGTGACTTTAGTAGTGTCTTGGGGTAATTTACCAAGAGTTGTTATGAGAAAAGTAGGGTAGTGGTCTGTGGTATTATCTGTAATTATGCTGATTTTAAAGGGGATATGGTGTTGGTCCAGATGTGGTCAAGTAGGGAAACACTAGTCTCTGTAACTCTTGTAGGTTTTGTTACTGTTGGTAGCAACATACAGTTACTCATTGTGTTTGTGAATTCAGTAACGTGTGGGTCCTGGTCTTGCAGGAGGTTTATATTGAAGTCACCTGAGAGTAGTAAGTGATCTTTGTTCATGCGTGCATCAGTTATCATACTTCCTAGGTTTTGACTAAATTGGCTAATGTTTGACTGTGGAACTCTGTAAATGTTTATCAATGTGATAGGTTTTTGTAGGTATTTGGATTTGAATTTGGCTATTATATATTCCCCATGTTCATCGAAATAAAGATACCTAACTGTTGCATATGTGTCTTACCTAACAATCTGTCGGTATTTTATACCATTTTAATGTTCATTCTGTCAGACACTGCAACACAAGGGTATCTTGGTACAGACCATCAACTTGACAACCTCTACTAGTGAGAACGGCTGGGTTTGAGAGGGACCTGCTCTCCCAAATCAACCTACGTCTCACCTCCTGGCACTATATAAGGCCCCATTCTGTCACTTCAACTTCATATTGTTTCAGACAACGGAACAATGCTCTTCTCCAGACTGAGGGACTGACCACCTCAAAACTTTAAGGGTGATGGACTGATTACATCGTCTTCAAGTATCTTCTGCTTCTATCAACTTTTCTGTACTCGACTGAAGAAGCCTACTGTGTAGGCAAAACGTTTCGAAATAAAGATACTTAACTGTTGCATATGTGTCTTACCTAACAATCTGTCGGTATTTTATACCATTTTAATGTTCATTCTTCAGTCGAGTACAGAAAAGTTGATAGAAGCAGAAGTGACTTGAAGACGATGTAATCAGTCCATCCCCCTTGAAGTTTTGAGGTGGTCAGTCCCTCAGTCTGGAGAAGAGTATTGTTCCATAGTCTGATGAACAGGTCCATAGTTGATGAACAACCTGAGGACTTCTATTATTTATACTTCTAGATATGAAGCCAAGAATTCTGCTAGCTTTATTGCAAACACTAATGCACTGTTGTCTTGGTTTTAGATTACTGCTAACCAGAATTCCTAAATCCTTTTGTGCAATCAGTTGTATAAAGATCTACGTTATTTAGTTTATATGTGGCATGGTTATTTAACTGTCCAACATTTAGAACTTTGCATTTGTCAATATTAAACTGCATCTGCCACTTCTCCGACCATTGCATCAGTCTATTCAAATCATCCTGGAGTCCTCTAGTGTCCTCATTAGAATGAATTTGATGGCCAGCAAATTTGCTTATGTCGCTATTTATTTCCTCATCTATGTCGTTTATGTAAATTGTGAACAACAACGGGCCCAACACTGACCCCTGAGGAACACCGCTTGTGATGTTTCCCCATTCTGATTTCTCCCCATTTATGCAAACTCTCTGCTGTCTATTTGTCAGCCATGCCTCTTCCCAGGAAAAAATTTCTCCTCCTATTCCATGTGCCTTAAGTTTCCTCAATAGTCTCTGATGTGGAACTCTATCGAAAGCCTTACTGAAGTCCATATACACAATATCATATTCATTACCATGGTCTACCTCCTCAAACACCTTAGTGAAAAAGGTTAGTAAATTCGTAAGACAGGAACACCCCTTTGTAAAACCGTTTTGAGATTCATTAATCAATCTGTGCCTGTCAAGATGGCTACGAATTGCTTTGGCAATTATTGATTCCATAAATTTTCCCACTATGGAGGTAAGGCTTATTGGTCTATAGTTCGAAGCCAAGGACCTGTCACCTGCCTTGTAAATAGGTATTACATTTACCATTTTCCACTTATCAGGCACTATGCCAGTTTGTATTGATATGTTAAAAAGATTAGCCAAAGGTATGCTAAGTTCCACTTTACATTCCTTTAACACCCTTGCAAACAGTTCATCAGGGCCTGGGGATTTGTTAGGTTTTAGTTTCTCTGTTTGTCTGAGGACCATGTCACTAGTTACCGCAGTCGTACATAGTTTATTATCATCCTGTTCTACATAATCTATTATTTTAGGAATATCGCTAGTATTTTCCTGGGTGAAAACTGATAGGAAGTAGGTATTAAGAATTTCACACATATCCTTATCACTGTCAGTGATCTGACCAGAGTTACTCTTAAGTGGGCCAATCTTGTCCCTAATCTTACTTCTGTATACCTGAAAGAACCCTTTTGGGTTAGTCTTTGAATCCCTTGTGACCTTAGCCTCATAATCAACCTCATAATCATAATCAACCAATGATCTAATATAAGCAAGATACATCATTTTCAGGATTTTAACATTAGCACCATACATGTCATGGGCAAAAAAGCAACTGTGACAACTCCCACTTTGAATATGAAAATGTTTGTATATAATACCAGCAGATTGATAAGACATGTGCAACAGTTAGGTATCTTTATTCCGAAATATTTCGCCTACACAGTAGGCTTCTTCAGTCATGTACAGAAGAGTTGGCAGAAGCAGTAGATGTGAAGACAATGTAATCAATCCATCACCCTTGAAAACGTAGTTTTGAGGTGGTCAGTCCCTCAGCCCTCCACAACTCTCTCCAATATCCTAGCATTCACTTCCTTTTACAACCCTTTCTATAAATATGTTAAAGTATGGTGACATCACACATCCCTATCTAAGATCTACTTTTACTGAAAAATACGCCCCCCCTTGTACATCCCAACCTGGAGTTTACCTGGAGACCTGAGCCTCATTATCCGTATAAAATAACTGTTTTAATAACCTTTCACCTATTTCATACCTCTGCAATATCTACCGCATTATACTCCAAATGGTATGCAAAACTGACATGATGTGGACACATGCAACACTAGGAATCTTTACTGATGAAACGTTTCGCCTGTACAGCAGGCTTCATCAGTCAAACACAGATGACTCACACTCCTGGAGACATTAGACTTGGTGGAAGACGAAGTGGAGAGATGTAATTAGTCCATCACCCTTGGTACACAATAATGTCTCTTAGTCTGTAGCAAAAAGCATTGGCCAGATGTGCTGTGATGTGCAGCAGCTAGTGATGAGCTAGTAAGCTGAGCTCACTAATGGATGTAGGTTATATGAAACAGATGTTAGCAATATTATTATGATGGATTACTTGAGAACTGAAATGTCACTGGGGAACCTCATAGGTATGGTAACCTTAGACCTGCAAAAGGCCTTCGATAATGTCAACCACATTATATTATGTAAGAAACTTCAAGCTATCGGTATAGGCTCTGTAGACTGGTTTAAATCCTACCTTAGCAACAGGAGACAAATTGTCAAAATCAACAAAACGGAATCAGAACCCCTGCCGATAACATGTGGAGTTCCCGAAGGTAGTAGTCTGGGTCCCTTATTATTCCTATGCTATGGTAACGACATGCCTATCAGTGTCAAGTGCAAACTCCTACTGTATGCAGATGACAGTGCTCTGTTAGTGTTAGGTAAAGACGCACAAGATATAGCTAATGTATTAACACTGGAACTGGACTCTTGCAGCAAATGGTTAGTAGACAACAAACTATCATTGCACCTCGGGAAAACTGAAGCCATTCTCTTTGGCACGAAACAAACTGAGAAGGGTAAATATTACAATATTGCAATCTGGATGACTAAAGCTTCAACTAGCCTGTTAAAAACGATATTATTCTTAGCTCATCATCCAACTGTAATAAGAATATTTGTCCAGGAGTACAAAACTACACATAATATTTTTAATCTTTACTAGTCAATTATGAAATAAGAGCATTATAAAAGACAACATAAAAGTGTATTCTTTGGTTCCATTTCTCACAACCAGAATTATCAAATTACAAAGCACAATATCACAAACTAGACTATCTGTTACTGACATTACATAATTTACTACAATATCACAAACAAGACTTTCCGTGTCACCACTATGACACACCATTGTAACACTCAGTTACACACAACACCTTTCTCTCAATGTCATGACACCCTTGTCTCTGCGTTATAATACACCATCTCAAATGTGTCCACACGACACCCTTGTCTCCGAGTAAGTCTACACACCTCCACTACAGTGTCCAAATGACACCTTTGTCTCCTTGTACATCTACACACTTTTGCTACCATGTCCACAAGCCACCCTTGTCTCCGCGTTATAACACATTGTGTCCACAAGACAACTTGCAGGGTCTGTCACTAACACCGTCGTGGGGGCCAGCCAACTAAGTCCAGTCGCTGCCATCAGGAAACTATGTAGTCAGCAGGAAACTAACTTATTTGATGCCATCAAGAACAAAGTCCAATCATTCCCAGCAGGAGACGTTATCATCAAAGTCAAGATGTGAAGTCGTGCTAAACTCACTATGTATGAGGTCTTAACTCTCAGTGAGCTGTGCAGAACACATTATATTGTGAGTACACTGAATGAGGCTGTCAGATAATTCTGAGGCCATCAGACTCAGTGAGTTGTGGTCAACACAACTGACTGAGGTTGGTTCACCAGCCTCGACATAAAGTGCAATTACGCCACACTGGGTGCTGTTGTCTGGTAGCAGCACCAAAGTGCTCAATCAGCCACTTCTCTAATTGTCTCTTTTCTGGGTTCATAACACCCCCACCACAAGAGAATGGTTAGCATATTAAGGTATCTGTTATGTCAACAAGAGAAATAAAGTACAAAATACCCTTGGAAAATATACAGACAAAATACTCTCTGACAATCATCCCGGACAATGATCCTCCTGGACCATCATCCTCCCGGACAGAATCATCCCAGATGATTCTTATCCCGGACAGGATCATCACAGATGATCCTCATCCCAGACAGGCCCCCATATTTTACAATCTGGATGAGTAAAGCTTCAACTAGCCTGTTAATTACGATATTACTCTTAGCCCATCATTGAAACTGTAATAAGAATATTTGTCCGGGAGTACAAAAAACATAATATTTTTAATCTTCACTAGTAAATTATAAAATAAGAGCATTATAAAAGACAACAAAAGTGTATTCTATGGTTCCATTTCTCACAACCAGAATTATCAAATTACAAAGCACAATATCACAAACTAGACTATCTGTTACTGACATTACATAATTTACTACAATATCATAAACATGACTATCTGTGTCACCACTATGACACATCATTATAATATTCAGTTACACATGGCACCTTTCTTTCAGTGTCACAACACCCCTGTCTCTGTGTTATAACACACCATCTCAAATGTGTCCACATATCACCCTTGTCTCTGTAAATCTACACATCTTTGCTACCGTGTCCACAAGACACCCTTATCTCTGCGTTATAACACATCGTGTCCACAAGACAACTTGCAGGGTTCATCACTAACACTGTCATGGGGGCCAGCTGACTAAGTCCAGTCACTGCCATCAGGAAACTATGTAGTCAGCAGGAAACTATGTTATTCGATGCCATCAGGAATGAAGTCCAATTGTTCCCAGCAGGAAAATTTCATTGTCAGCAGGAGACGTTATCAGCAAAGTCAAGCTGTGAAGACGTGCTAAACTCACACTATGTATGAAGTCTAAACTCTCAGCGAGCTGTGCAGAACACACTATATTGTGAGCACACTGAATGAGGCCGTCAGATAATTCTGAGGCCGTCAGACTCAGTGAGCTGTGCAAAACACACTATGTTGTGAATTCACTCAATGAGGCTGTCAGATAATACTGAGGCCGTCAGACTCAGTGAATTGTGGTCAACACAACTGACTGAGGTTGGTTCACCAGCCTCAACATAAAGTGCAATTACGTCACACTGGGTACTGTTGTCTGGTAGCAGCGCCGAAGTGTTCATCAACCAGTTCTCCAATTGTCTCTTTTCTGGGTTCGTAACAGTAAATAATTTTAATGTACAGTGTAATGGGGAGCCCATCACTTCAGTTTCCTCAGTGAAATATCTGGGAATCCACTTTGACCCATGCATGTCAGGAGAATTGATGGGGAACACTGTAATAAAGAAAGCGAATGCCAGACTGAAATTCCTCTATAGACAAGCACAGTGTCTACCTACTGAGGCTCGCAGGACCCTATGTCTAGCCCTCATACAGTGTCATATGGATTTTGCTTGCTCTTCATGGTCCTCTGCCTTAAGAAGAAAACTGAAAGATAGACTGAGGATCACCCAGAACAAAATGGTGAAATTCATCTTGGACCTGGGTCCAAAAGAGCATGTAGGCCAGGATGAATTACAGCAGTTGGATATGCTAAATGTTGAAGACAGAGTAAAACAACTAAAGCTAAATCATGTTTATAAAATTGCTCACAATCAGTGTCCAGAATATCTTGGTGCCAATTTTGTCAAGGCTGGGAACCAAAGCAATCATAGTACTAGGGGGAGCGAGCACAACTTTGTAGTACCCACAGTCAGTGGCCAGGCTTCAAACACCTTTTATTGTACATGTAGTCGACATAAGAGCTGAGTGCCCGTGTCAGTCCTTCTGCCAGCACTCCACGATTTCTCCCTCATCCTTCTTACGAATGTGTCTCCTGTGGGCATCATAGAAACTTATACTGTTGGATAGCAGCTGCAGTATTGTGAGAACTCTTATGTGTGAGTTGTGACTCGTGATATACTTAGTGTAACATTGGAAATAGCGTTCCATTTGATGCCTCTGCTGCCCCTCGTCAGCTACCACTCTTCCTTGCATTTGAACTCAGCCGTTCGTCTCTATCAACGTAGAGTGTAGAAGTGTATTTTGCTGATCTGTTGGTACTCGAGCCCCCGAGCTCCACACAGCTAGTCGCCTCTGCCAAATGAGTTTGTGTACTCACCTAGTTGAGGTTGCAGGGGTCGAGTCCAAGCTCCTGGCCCTGCCTCTTCACTGGTCGCTACTAGGTCACTCTCCCTGAACCATGAGCTTTATCGTACCTCTGCTTAAAGCTATGTATGGATCCTGCCTCCACTATCTAGGCTGGAATATTGCTGCACACTAACAGCACCTTTCAAGGCAGGTGAAATTGCTGACCTAGAAAATGTACAGAGAACCTTCACGGCGCGCATAACGGAGATAAAACACCTCAATTACTGGGAGCGCTTGAGGTTCCTAAACCTGTATTCCCTGGAATGCAGGCGGGAGAGATACATGATTATATACACCTGGAAAATCCTAGAGGGACTAGTACCGAACTTGCACACGAAAATCACCCACTACGAAAGCAAAAGACTTGGCAGACGATGCAACATCCCCCCAATGAAAAGCAGGGGTGTCACTAGCACGTTAAGAGACCATACAATAAGTGTCAGGGGCCCGAGACTGTTCAACTGCCTCCCAGCATACATAAGGGGGATTACCAACAGACCCCTGGCAGTCTTCAAGCTGGCACTGGACAAGCACCTAAAGTCGGTTCCTGACCAGCCGGGCTGTGGCTCGTACGTTGGTTTGCGTGCGGCCAACAGCAACAGCCTGGTTGATCAGGCTCTGATCCACCAGGAGGCCTGGTCACAGACCGGGCCGGGGGGCGTTGACCCCCGGAACTCTCTCCAGGTAAACTCCAGGTAAACTCCACTACATCACTTCCCAAACTATTCCACTTCCTGACTACTCTGTGGCTGAAGAAATACTTCCTAACATCCCTTTGATTCATCTGTGTCTTCAGCTTCCAACTGTGTCCCCGTGTTGCTGTGTCCAGTCTCTGGAACATCCTGTCTTTGTCCACCTTGTCAATTCCTCTCAGTATTTTGTAAGTCGTTATCATGTTCCCCATATCTCTCCTGTCCTCCAGTGTCGTCAGGTTAATTTCCCTTAACCTCTCCTCATAGGACATACCTCTTAACTCTGGGACTAGCCTTGTTGCAAACCTTTGCACTTTCTCTAGTTTCTTTACATGCTTGGCTAGGTGTGGGTTCCAAACTGGTGCCGCATACTTCAATATGGGCCTAACGTACACGGTGTACAGGGTCCTGAACGATTCCTTATTAAGATGTCGTAACGCTGTTCTGAGGTTTGCCAGGTGCCCATATGCTGCAGCAGTTATTTGGTTGATGTGCGCTTCAGGAGATGTGCCTGGTGTTATACTCACCCCAAGATCTTTTTCCTTGAGTGATGTTTGTAGTCTCTGGCCCCCTAGACTGTACTCCGTCTGCGGTCTTCTTTGCCCTTCCCCAATCCTCATGACTTTGCACTTGGTGGGATTGAACTCCAGGAGCCAGTTGCTGGACCAGGTCTGCAGCCTGTCCAGATCCCTTTGTATTTCTGCCTGGTCTTTGATCGAATGAATTCTTCTCATCAACTTCACGTCATCAGTCCTAGGACTGACCCCTGTGGGACCCCGCTGGTCACAGGTGCCCACTCTGACACCTCGCCACGTACCATTACTCGCTGCTGTCTTCCTGACAAGTATTCCCTGATCCATTGCAGTGCCTTCCCTGTTATCCCTGCTTGGTCCTCCAGTTTTTGCACTAATCTCTTGTGTGGTACTGTGTCAAACGCCTTCTTGCAGTCCAAGAAAATGCAGTCCACCCACCCCTCTCTCTCTTGTCTTACTGCTGTCACCTTGTCATAGAACTCCAGTAGGTTTGTGACACAGAATTTCCCGTCTCTGAAACCATGTTGGCTGCTGTTGATGAGATCATTCCTTTCTAGATCTTCCACCACTTTTTCCTGACAATCTTTTCCATGATTTTGCATGCTATACATGTTAGTGACACTGGTCTGTAGTATAGTGCTTCATGTCTGTCTTCTTTTTTAGAGATTGGGACCACATTTGCTGTCTTCCATGCCTCAGGCAATCTCCCTATTTCAGGACCCATGGAGAGATGTTATCTGGCTCCATTGCCTTTGAGGTATCTAGCTCACTCAGAAGCCTCTTCACTTCTTCCTTGGTTGTGTGTACTGTGTCCAGCACATGGTGGTGTACCCCACCTCTCTGTCTTTCTGGAGCCCCTTCTGTCTCCTCTGTGAACACTTCTTTGAATCTCTTGTTGAGTTCCTCACATACTTCACGGTTATTTCTTATTGTCTCTCCTCCTTCCTTCCTTCTCCTGATTACCTGGTCCTTGACGGTTGTTTTCTTCCTGATGTGGCTGTATAACAGCTTCGGGTCAGATTTGGCTTTTGCTGCTATGTCGTTTTCATATTGACGTTGGGCCTCCCTTCTTATCTGCGCATATTCGTTTCTGGCTCTACGACTGCTCTCCTTATTCTCTTGGGTCCTTTGCCTTCTATATTTCTTCCATTCTCTAGTACACTTGGTTTTTGCCTCCTTGCATCTTTGGGTGAACCATGGGCTCATCCTGGCTTTTTCATTATTCCTGTTACCCTTGGGTACAAATCTCTCCTCAGCCTCCTTGCACTTTGTTGCTACATATTCCATCATCTCATTAACTGGCTTCCCTGCCAGTTCTCTGTCCCACTGAACCGCATTCAGGAAATTCCTCATTCCTGTGTAGTCCCCTTTCCTGTAGTTTTGTTTCATTTGTCCTGGCATTCCTGCTTCCCCCTCCACTTGTAGCTCTACTGTGTATTCGAAGCTCAAAACACATGATCGCTGGCCCCAAGAGGTCTTTCATATGTGATGTCCTCAATTTCTGCACTACTAAAGGGAATACTAAGTCCAATTTCTTGCTGGTTCATCCCCCTCCTCTCTCTCTTGTAGTGTCCCTTACTTGTTGGTACATGAAGTTTTCCAGAAACCCTCCATCATCTTAGCCCCCATGTATCTTGGACCCCATGTGGCTCCAATTTTCTCCCATTCGATTCCTTGTGGTTAAAGTCGCCCATGATCAGGAGCTTTGCCCTGCATGCATGAGCTCTTCTGGCCACTGCACCCAGTGTGGTCAACCATCGCTCTATTGCTCTCATATACTCTTGCCTTGGCTTCCGCTGTTCTGTGGTGGGTTATACATCACTGCAATTATCACCTTGGGACCTCCAGAATAAACCTCAAGGGGGTTTTCTTGACCTTGACGCCTGGTTGGGGCTTCTGGGGTTTGGGAATTCCTGGGCATGACTTGGTTTAGCTGCTGAGAGATTTTGCGGTATGGCAGGGTTCTCTGCACCCATCGTTTGATGACCCGTCGTAGCCTGTTGCCGATTTTTTGGGCGTCTTCCAGACTTCTTGAATTCGGGCGAGCCTCTCGGGGCATCGGGATTCCAGGCATGGTGTTTCTGCCTCCCAGTTCGGGCATGTGGAGTGGGTGGCGATGCATTTTTCAGCTTGGTGATGCATTCCTCGGTAGGGTGGTGCTGGCTGCAGACACCCCAGATTACTCTGTTCGGACAGAGTGCACCCAGGTGTCCATAACGCTGACACTTGAAACAGCGAATGGTTCTGCTGTGAAGGTCCTGACATCGTACCTGCCCAAGAACCGAGGTCCAGCTGGGATGGCAGTGGGCCTACATGCTGAATGAGAACCTGTGGGTTTGGTGCGTTGCCTGCCGTCTTTGCCTTGAGACGTTGAGCTGACACCACACTGGGGTGAGCTGCTACTGCCTCGATGGGCATCATCAGCGGGTATCGCATCACTACACCCTTGGGATCTTCTGCCGAGAGTCCAGTTCCTCCAGGGTGAATGAGCGATCGTCTCCATGACTCTCTTCAAGGTGGTATACATTTCCTTGTTGAGAGGAGTCAATATTGGTTCTCCCCTCAAGTTGAACCATATCTTGAACTTCAGGTTGTGTCGTGATTCCAGGTTTTGAAACAAAACCCCCTAGTGGGTTCTGTGGTCCCCCTAAGACTTCACCTTGAAATTTTCAGGTCGGTTGAGCTGGTTTGCCTGCTCCTTGGACGGACGGTGCTTCTTCTTCTTGTCCACAGTGTTCCATCCCTCTTGGGGTTTCGGGGGGTGCGGTGTTTATTTCCGCACCTGTTTCTATTGTCACTGGCTCCATGGTTGGGACTGTCAGATCTGCTACAATGTGAGCAGGATCTTCCTCTTCCTCTCGCAATTTCTTCGCTAGAATTTCGCCCCACATTTCCAAATCTGAGTCCTCCGTCGTGTTCATGGAGCATCGTGGCCTCTTCTTTTCGGCAGAAGCCATGTGCCTATCTTGTGATAAGGTAGAGAACTCCGTGAACTGAGAGTGTGTCAATGGATTGTAATACGAGTCTTCCTGTGCAGAGGGCCGTAGACGTGGCTTATATGCTGTAGTGAGGTGAAGTGAAGCAGGCGGAGGTGGGGTCATAGTGGTACTATCCACTAGTCGAAGTAGGTCTGCGTCCAAAGGTTGAACAAGTGTTGAAGAATTCTTTGTAACAAGTTCCCATGATGCTGCAGTGTCTGACAGTTGTGATGAATGGTTTGAAAAACCGACAAGTTGAAGATTGAGACACTTATGCAGCATATGGGAATCTTTATTAAGGAAACGTTTCGCCACACAGTGGCTTCATCAGTCCAATACAAAGAGGAAGGCGTAAGGAGAGGAGGAGTATGAGGTAATCAGTCCCTCAGCCTGGAGTCGATGTGTTCAGTCCATCAATCTTGTAGAATGTACAGCATAGGGCCGTAGACGTGGCTTATATACTGTAGTGAGGTGAAGTGAAGCAGGCGGAGGCGGGGTCATAGTGGTGCTATCCACCATAAGTGTCTCAATCTTCAAGAACGTCAGTAAGTTTGTCAGGTAGGAACGACCTCTCGTGAATCCATGCTGAGATTCATTTATCAAGTTATGCTCTTCAAGGTGACTTCTGATAATGTCATCTATAATTGATTCTAATAACTTGCCCACTATAGATGTCAGGCTTATTGGACGGTAATTTGAAGGAGTGGACTTATGCCCTGATTTGAATATAGGAACCACATTAGCCATCTTCCACAACTCTGGCACAACACTGGTAAGGATGGACGCATTGAATACACTCGTTAATGGCTGACTAAGCTCCATCTTGCATTCCTTAAGTACCCTTGAAAACAACTCATCGGGTCCCTGGGACTTATTTTGTTTCAGTTTGTCTATCTGTTTAATAACCATGTCCCTCGTGACAGTAATATTAGTTAACTTAAATTCATCAGGAACTAAATAATTGTTAATTACTGGAATCTCATTTACACCTTCCTGTGTAAAAACTGACAAAAAATAGTCATTAAATAAGGAACACATTTCCAGTTCATTATCCGTCAGCTGTCCATTCCCAGATTTCAGAGGTCCTACTTTTTCCTTCACCTTCGTCCTATACACTTGAAAGAACCCCTTTGGATTAGTCTTTGATTCATTAGCAACTCTAATTTCATAGTCACGTTTAGCCTTTCTAATCGCCTTTTTTACTTCTCTTTTAAGCTGAACATATTGGTCAGTAAGGTTAACCTATCCTCTTCTGATGCGCCTATAAATTCCCCTTTTCTCCCTAATAGATGCTTTAGCCTCCTGTTAACCCATTTGGGATCGTTATTATTAGACCTAATTTCTCTCTGGGGAATGTATATACTCTGGGCACTGTGTACATTATTAAGAAAACAATCATAAAAGCAGATCCTTCATATTCATAAGTATGATTATCGTCAATAAAATCATTAGCTAGATAACCCCAATCAAGATTAGACAGATGTTCCCTAAGTCCATTATAATCGGCAGAACGAAAATCAGGATTTTTACTGTTTTATCATTATTCTTGCATTCCCAATTAATGCTAAAAGTGATGGATTTGTGATCACTTGCGCCAAGCTCTTCAGTGATCTCCAGATTATTCACGAGTGTTTCCTTATTTGACAAGACTAGGTCTAGCAAATTATTACCCCTGGTAGGTTCAGTTACACTCTGTTTCAGAAAACAGTCCTGAACTGTTTCCATAAAGTCACTGGACTCTAGATTACCTGTCAATGAATTCCAGTCAATTTGACTAAAGTTGAAGTCCCCTACTATGACTATGTTACTGTGTCCAGAAGCCCTAACAATTTCGTCCCAAAGAAGTCTCCCTCTATCGTGATCCAAGCCTGGAGGTCGGTTATATTACACCTAGAATTAGTTTTTCTTGACCCTCCACGAACTCTACCCAAACAGACTCTGATACTGCTCCATCTATTTTTATACCTGTTTTTATGCAACAATTAATATTTTCTCGAACATACAATGCAACTCCTCCCCCTTCCCATTACTCTATCCACATTGAACAACTTAAATCCTGAATATTACACTCAGCAGTCATATCCGACTCTTTAAATCATACCACGTTTCAGTTAATGCAATGATATAAAAGTTCCCAGCACATGCTACCAACGTAGTTCTTTATTTTATTTCTTGCATTGTGTTACTAAAATTCCTCATATGTTTTTTCTTCTGCCATTTTTCCTTTAATCTTTTTTTTTACACAATTTCTAAAAATTTCATTACCCAAGATACTCCAGTGACCGTAAAAAATTTTTCTTTTGACCTGGGAATTTCCTACGAACGGGGGGATATTTTGGGGGGGGGGGGGAATGTGAGAATTTTCTTGTGACCGTGATTTTTTATGAACGTGGGAATTTCTTGGACCGTGGAATTTTTTTTATGACCGTGTGTTTTTTTTTTGGGACTTGGGAAATATTTGTGACTTTGGGGAAATATTTTGTGCCCCTTTGGAATTTTATGCTTTTGGAATATTCTTGTGATTTGAAATATTCATATGACCTGAAAAATTATTCTTGTGACCTTCAGAATTTATTTTGCCGGGGGAATAACTTATCACCCGGGGAATTTTGTAACGGGGAAAAAATTCTTATGACCTGGAATATTTTTTTTTTGGGGGGGGGATTATTCTCTTTCCCGGGGAATATTCCGGGAACGGGGAATTTTTCTTGTGACCGTGAGAAATTTTTTGACCGAAATATTCTGAATCGTGGAAAATTTGATGACCGGGGGGAAATTGTGCGGGGGAAATATTCTTGTGACCGGGGGAAAAACTTTTAGGAGGGTGGTATATAATGACGTCGGAATTTTCTTGTTCCCGGGGGAATTTTTGTGACCCGGGAAATATTCTTGTACCGGGGGGAATTTCTGTGACCGTGGGAAAATTCTTATGCCCGGGGGAATATTCCTGTAAACGTGGAAATATACTTGTGACCTCTTTCAATATGGGACCTTATTCATTAAAAAGGGGGCTTTCTATGGAGAAATGACATGTTCCCGGGGGATGGGGTTCACTTATCTGGGTGTGGGGTGGGGCACTCCCAAACGCGTGGGGGGATGTTAGTTTTAAACTGGGAACATTTTAGTGGTAATGGTTTTTGCGGGAAAACTGTGAAGTCTCAGGGAGTAATATGAGTACTAGGAAAATTGTAATAGGAAAAATAAGGTGGATATTGGAAAGCCAGGGGCACAAATTGACAAGGACAGAAATAGGATTAGGGGAAAATCAGAAAGGGCGGGAAGGGTAAAGGAGAGGGGGGTCTTTAGGTATTTATTAAAAAATAGTCGCAGTGCGGGAAAATAAGATAACAGTTGGGATTTGTTGGCTAGGCAGGAAACAAGATGATTTCCCATTACTGAGACTGGTTTAATTCAAAAAGGGGACATCCCGCAGAATGTCCATTCGGGGTTTTAAAATTGTTCCAAGTGATAAAGTATCGGAAGGGGGGGGTGGGGTGGATTAATCCGGATCGCTTGAACTTTTGCATAAAAGGGGTATTAAATCCGAAGTAAACCCACAAAGGGCTGTTTGGATGAATTTTCAGAGGGGCATAAAAATTTAAATTTTATGTGTGATATACCGCCCCCCAAATTTAGATGGGGCCCGGGGAAAAACACTAGGGAGGAAATTGTTAGGGCCACGGGCACGATAATGTAGTATTCTGGAGACTTTAATTTTAGTCTATTGATTGGAATTTCTTGACGGGGATTTAGAATCAACGATTTTAGAAGTAGTTCAGGTTTTTTTTTGAAGCAGTTTTGACAGAACCTCAAGGGGGAATACCCCCTTGACTTAGTTTGCAAACAATGAATTCTTGTTTAAAATTTAGAAGTTTAGAGGAAATGGGTGTGTGACACAAATCAAATTTCATTTAGAAATTTAATGGAAGTTGATTGTAGGGTAACCAGTAACGTCCCCGATTTTCGTTAGCATTTTCGGGGCTTTGAGAACCTTACAATCTGTTGATGGGGGGAACGAAGAGAGCTATAATATGACATTTCTGAGCCAAACATCTGCTCAAAAAACGTTTTTCCCTTATAAAAAAATTAGACAAATAAAGCCAAAAATGGTGAATAATAGGTGAAATATCTACTAGGGTAAGAAAAAGGGAATTTATAGGCTATCAAAAGAGGCGAGGGTCATCTTTAACGTATTTTGACATTAAAAGGGACATTAAAAAGGGGGTAAAAAAAGCTTTAAAAGGGGGCTATGAAATTAAAGTTTAGGGATTCTAAAACAACCCAAAAAAATTTTTTCAAAGGGGATATAGAACAAAAAATAGAGTTAAAAATAGTCCCCTTTAAAAAAAAAAAGGGATTACTGCAAAGAATGAAATGTCTCGATTTTTAAAAAACATTTTTCTCGGTTTTTTACACAGGAAGACACTAAAATATTCCGGTAATTTAATTTTTTTTGTGGCCGAAAAAATAAATTAGTAATATCACATCACTAGTGAAATGGTTTTGAAGCAGATAACCGACTGAAAATTAGTTTAAAATGTTTTTTATGCACCCCCTACCCTTGGGGCGGATCAAAATTTCAGGGTACTAAATTTGGGCCAGGGGTGGGGCCCCAAAGTTTTGAAGTGAGCAATTACAAGGCAATGAAATTTACAATTTTTCAAAGGTAAAGAACTCCAATTTACAAAGGTAAAGAATCCCCG
>NC_069415.1:59748224-59763450 GCF_026875155.1 Cherax quadricarinatus | reverse complement strand
ATAAAAAAAACCTTTTGTCTCCTTCACCCTAAAAAACACGCTCAGACCCTGCTGGAAGTCCAACCCCCTGCACACAAAACCTTTTTTTAAACCCCCTCCCCTCCACCCTTTCCTCCCGACCCCACCCCCCTTTCCCTTTCCATACAGACTGATACACCTTGAATCTTTCTGTTTCGCTCCTTTCTCTCTACTTTCCGAACCCCCTCAAAAACCCTTTCCTCACCCTCTGGACAACATTTTGGTAATCCCGCACCTCCCCCTAACCCCAAAACTCGAATTCTCTGCATTATATTCACACCACACATTCCCTCAGACATGACATCTCCACTCCCTCCAGCTTCTCCTCGCTGCAACATTCATCACCCCCTTCACCCCCATATAAGAGCGTGTAAAAACTAACTCTCATACATTCCCCCTTTGCCTCCAAGGGAAAAATTTCTTTGCTCCACAGACCCCTAAGGCACCCCCACTTTTTTTCCCCTCATAAATTTCTTGATTCACCTCATTTTTTATGACCCATCCGCTACACGTCCATCCCAAATATTAAACGTTCACCCCCTCCATCTCTTCCCTCCAATCTGATATTCAATCTTTCATCACCAAAACTTTTTGTTATCCTCAAACCTTTACTTTTTCCCTGTATTCCCCTTTTTAATTTTCTTTTTTTGCACCCCTACCAAATTCATCCCCCAATTTTGCAACTTTCTTCAAAAATCTCCCCAAGGCACGTGTATCGAAAAGAGCAGCTGTGACAACTCCCACTTTGTGGTGATTTTTTATTTTTTAAACTCCACGCCTTTTGCCAAGACCCTCGCATTTACTTCTCTTACCCCCCCCACTATAAAAAATTTTTAAAAAACCCCACGGTGACACACACATCCTTGTCAAAGGGCCTACTTTTACGGGGAAAAAATTTCCCCCTTTCCTACTACTTAAACTTGAGCCTCACATCCCGAAAAAACCTTCACGCTTCATAACCTCCTCGTACCCCATACACTTGAAACACTGCCACATGCCCCCCTCCACCCTGTCATCCCTTTTCCAAACCATAAATCCACAAAGACCCTTTAGCCTTATCTAAAAACTGTTCACTTATGTTTCACGAAAACACCTGGTCCACACACCCCCTCCTTTTCCTAAACCTCCTTGTTAATTGCTATCCTATTCTCCGTCTTACTCTTAAATTTCTTTCAATTATAACTCTACCATACACTTTACCAGGTAACTAACAGACTTATCCCCTTAATTTTTGCACTCTCTTTTTTCCCTTTCCTTTAACAAAGAATTGCATGCTCTCTGCCAATCCCTAGGTACCTTTCCCCTTCCATACATTTATTAAATAATTGCCAAACCACCCAAAACTAATCCCCATGCTTTTAACTTTCTATCTTTACCCATCAATCCCGGGTGCCTTACCCCCTTTCATTTTACCACTGCCTCCGAACTTTCCCCACACCCAACTGGTCTTCCCACTCCTACAAGATGTTTTCCTTTGCCCATACACGAAATACGCTTCCCCATCTTCCAAATTTAAAAATTCCTCAAATATTCCTTCCTCTTCCCCCAAAACCTTAACCTCCCCTTTAATAACTCTCCTCTCCTTTTTAATGACAAATCAATTTGTTTTTTAGGGTTTCTTTAAATTGAATCTCACTCCCCAAAATTTTTTTATTTTCAACAAAATTTTTTGATAAATCTCACCCCCTTCTCATTTGCTCTCTTTTTACATTCTTCACCACTCTTAACCTCTCCTTTTTCTCCATAACTCTTCCCCCCCTTCATCCTTCTACTTTGTAAAAAATTTCATATGCTAAATTTTTCTCCCTTACTACTCTCTTTAACATCATCATTCCACCCAAACGCTCCTCTTTTCCCCCTGCACCCACTTCCGTAACCACAAATTCTGCTGAACACTCTAACACTACATTTTTAAAACCCACCCCCTACCTCTTCGACCCCATTGCCTATGCTCCATTAGCCCCTCTATCCCCAATAGTGTTTATATCTTACCCTAACTGCCTCCTCTTTTTTGTTTAAAACCCCCACCTCTCTTTCCCTATTTCTATTCTCCTTTTATCCCCCCCTACCTTTTTTCTCTCAGGACACAACTAGAAAGTGACTGATATATCTGGCCCCTCTATAAACAGTAATCCTGAAGTCTACTCAACAGTCTTTTACTCCAATACAAATCCCAAAAAACTACTGTCTTTCCCCTACATCATATCGTGTTTTCTTATTTATCCTCTTTTCTTAAAATAGTATTACCCATAACTAAACCCCCTTTTTAAAAAAGTTAATCAAAGGGGTCCCCTTTTCATTTACACCGCACCCCAAACTTACCCACCACACCCTCTCTAAAAGTTTCTCCTACTTTAACATTCAAGTCCCCCACCACAATTACTCTCTCACTTGGTTCAAAGGCTCCTATACATTCACTTAACATCTCCCAAAATCTCTCTCTCTCCTCTGCATTCCTCTCTTCTCCAGGTGCATACACGCTTATTATGACCCACTTCTCGCATCCAACCTTTACTTTAATCCACATAATTCTTGAATTTACACATTCATATTCTCTTTTCTCCTTCCATAACTGATCATTTAACATTACTGCTACCCCTTCCTTTGCTCTAACTCTCTCAGATACTCCAGATTTAATCCCATTTATTTCCCCCCACTGAAACTCTCCTACCCCCTTCAGCTTTGTTTCGCTTAGGGCCAGGACATCCAACTTCTTTTCATTCATAACATCAGCAATCATCTGTTTCTTGTCATCCGCACTACATCCACGCACATTTAAGCAACCCAGTTTTATAAAGTTTTTCTTCTTCTCTTTTTTAGTAATTGTATACAGGAGAAGGGGTTACTAGCCCATTGCTCCCGGCATTTTAGTCGCCTCATACGACACGCATGGCTTACGGAGGAAAGATTCTTTTCAACTTCCCCATGGACAATAGAAGAAATAAAAAAGAACAAGAGCTATTTAGAAAAAGGAGAAAAACCTAGATGTATGTATATATATATATGCATGTGCGTGTCTGTGAAGTGTGACCAAAGTGTAAGTAGGAGTAGCAAGATATCCCTGTTATCTTAGCGTGTTTATGAGACAGAAAAAGAAACCAGCAATCCTACCATCATGCAAAACAGTTACAGGTTTTTGTTTCACAGTCATCTGGCAGGACGGTAGTACTTCCCTGGGTGGTTGCTGTCTACCAACCTACTACCTCTACAACATATATATATATATATATTATATATATATATATATATAATATATATATATATATATATATATATATATATTATAAAATATCATATTTGAATCATGCTCTCTTTGGAGAGCATGAAATTACATCATCGGAGGGTGTCCAACAAGGAGATCCTCTTGCACCATTTCTCTTCTGTATAGCAGTTAGGGAAATCACAGTCAGACTGACCAGCGAGCTAAACATCTGGTTCCTAGACGATGGCACACTAGCAGGTACAAAAGAGTCCCTCCTACATGACCTTACACAGGTAATGACACGGGGACAGGAAATGGGTCTCATCCTGAAATCCATCCAAATGTGAAATCATCTCAGTCAGTCAACAAGTGATAATGCAGTGAGATCAAAACTACCAGGAGCAGCAGTCATTGCCCCCACAAATAGTGTCTTGCTAGGAGCACCTCTGGGAAGCAATGCCATTGACACAATTCTCAGGAAGAAATTGGAAGAGTTAAGGAGGATGGAACAACGAATAGGCAATCTGGACACCCACGATGCCTTGTACCTTCTCACAAAGTGCTTGAGTCTGCCCAGGTTGACATATTTCCTAAGATGTGCACCTTCATATGATAACCCTATACTGCACGAATATGACAGTATTCTGAGGCAGATTTTTACGAAAGTACTTAACCTTACTCTAGAAGACGGGCAGTGGAACCAAGCTACACTTCCAGTCAGACTGGGAGGCATTGGTGTCCGCAAGTCATCACAGATTGCGTTACCTGCTTTTCTGTCCTCGTGTATTGCATCCAGAGAGCTTGTAGCAGCGATTCTCCCTGAACATCTTAGGGACAAGATAGGACCAAAAATTCATTGACGGAGCAATGATCTGGGATAATCTAACGGGCTCTGGAGCCAGACCTGCTCCCCCCAACAACTACAAACAATCGCACTGGGATGGTCCAATAGTGGAAAATATTGCCTCAACAATGCTTCAGAGTGTGTCAGGGAAGGATAGAGCCCGCCTCCTGGCAGTGAGAGCCCCTCATGCTGGGGACTTTCTGTTGGCTGTTCCCAACTCCAGCCTTGGCACACGTCTCGACCCACAGACCATCCGCATCGGTGTTGCCCTTCGACTTGCCGCCCCTATTCTCGCCGAACACAGGTGTATTTGTGGCAGTGAAGCAGCAGACCGATTCGGGTACCATGGTCTTGTGTGCCGTAAATCCAAGGGAAAGATTGCTAGACATGAGGAGATTAATAACATTATCAAGAGGAGCCTCACAACAGCTGGATGCCCAGCAGTAAGGGAGCCACCCCAACTATGCAGATCTGATGGCAGCCAGAAGCGTCCAGATGGTATCACCCTTCAAGCCTGGACAGATGGGAAGCAGGTGGTGTGGGACTATACATGTGCATCTACCTTGGCTGATACCTATCTCCAATACACCAGGGAGGAAGAGGGGCAGCTGCCAGCTTCAGGGAGTCCCAAAAGTCTAGAAAATATGGAGAACTTGCCCATCATTATATGTTTGTTCCCATAGGCTCAGAGACCCTTGGCTCATGGGGAAAGAGTGCATCTAAATTCCTTAAGGAGCTGGGAAAAAGACTCATCAGGGTAACTAGGGATCCCAGGGCAGCTAGTTTTCTGTTCCAGCGGCTCAGTGCGGCTGTTCAAAGGGGTAATGCCTGCTGTATTTTGGGCACACGCCCCAGCTCTGAGGAGCTGGATGAGATTTTCGCCTTGTAATCGGTGATACACACGTAACAACATGTACCGTATATGCCACCTTTATATCAATAGTGTATCTCTTGGATCTTCTGTACCATATTATGTAATAAAATATTCCTATTAGTAAAAAAAAAAAAAATTATGAAAAGATGGGGTGGTAGGGGAAGTGGAATATTCAAACGGCTTCAGGAAGAAATCCAAATATTTTTCCTTGAAGCCTTTATATATATATATATATATATATATATATATATATATATATATTATATATATATATAATATAATATTATATATATATATATATTATATATATATATATTTTATTTTGATCAGGGAGGCGTTCCCCTGACAGACAGCGAGGCTGGATTACTCCTTGAAGATTACTTCCTGCAGACAGTCATAACATATCGACAGTTTGACAGCATAGTCTGTCCCACTGACAACCACCGCCACCGTGTGTTCCTCTGACTTCTCCCTGCCTCGCTTACTGCCTCCCCTCTCACTACCTCCCCTGCCTCTCTCATTGCTACCTTTCCTGTCCTACTGCAGCTCTTTTACCGCCACCCCTGCCTCTCACTCTTCCCCGCCAACCATGTCCCTCACTCCTCCCTGCCACCCCTGCCTCTCACTCTTCCCCGCCAACCATGTCCCTCACTCCTCCCTGCCACCCCTGCCTCTCACTCCTCCTTGCTTCCCCTGCCTCTCACTCCTCTCTGCCACTCCTGCCTCTCACTTCTCCCTGCTACCCCTGCCTCTCATTCCTCCCTGTCTCTCATCCTCCCTGCCATTCCTGCCTCTCACTCCTCCTTGCTTCCCCTGCCTCTCACTCCTCCCAGCCACCCCTGCTTCTCATGACTACACAGCTGAAAGGGGTGTTTTGTTGCAAGTCTTCACAGGGTTGCAAGGTGTCAACACCCAGTACTGTATTGAGCTCCCACACCTCTCTCATTGTTGTGACTCTTCTGTCATGGTACCATTATCACCTTCCATCCCTTCATCTTCCTTCCCTTCTACTCCCTCCTTCCCACAACCACCTCTCCCCCCTCCAGCTTCTCCTCTACCAGTCTCCTCCTCATTGTCTCTCTCAACACACCACAGTCAATATATAATATATATAATTATATATATATAAAATATATATATATATATATATATATAATATATAATATATATATATATATATATATATATAACTTTCTTTCAACACACGGCCGTAATCCCACCGGGGCCGGGGTGGCTCAAAAGAAAAACGAAAGTTTCTCCTTTTACATTAAGTAATGGTTTAGAAAGACACGTAAGCAAACACTATAACATATTTATTAGAAAACGTTCCGGTCCTGGGACCTTGATCACTTCTAACCAATAAATATGTTATAGTGTTTGCTTACGTGTCTTTCTAAACCAACTTGTCGGTATTTATTACCAAGGTTTATACCACATTTAGTAATATATACAGGAGAAGGGGTTACTAGCCCCTTGCTCCCGGCATTTTAGTTGCCTCCTACAACACGCATGGCTTACGGAGGAAGAATTCTGTTCCACTTCCCCATGGAGGTAAGATAAAATAAACAAGAACAAGAACTAGTAATAAAATAGAAGAAAACCCAGAGGGGTGTGTATATAAATGCTTGTACATGTATGTGTAGTGTGACCTAAGTGTAAGTAGAAGTAGCAAGACGTACCTGAAACCTTGCGTGTTTATGAGACAGAAAAATGGACACCAGCAATCCTACCATCATGTAAAACAATTACAGGCTTTTCGTTTTACACTCACTTGCAGGACGGTAAGTTAAACCTCCCTTTGTGGTTGCCTGTCTACCAATCTACTACTATAATAATATAAAATATATATATATAAATATAAATATATTATACATATTATATATATATTATATATATATATAAAATATATATATATATATATTATATATGCAAAACAACACTCGAAAGAATAGAGCAATTTCCAAGCGCTTTCGTGACTACTCTCAATTATCAAGGAACTATGGAAAGTAAGAGCAACCAAGGAAGCTATATAAGGGGTCTGGCCAGCACCTCACTATCAGATCCCACAACGGTTAAACTCGTGACGCGCGCCGACCCAACTTGGATAGGTCGTTTGCACAACTCACCCGACAAAGCTATTCTACCCAAGAAAATTTCAAAATTATTTGTCCAGTGTATTATTAAATTCTTCCTGCAGCGCTGTATAGCCCTTGTGGCTTAGCGCTTCTTTTTTGATTATAATAATAATAATATTAAATTCTTCCCAAATTCTGTTAATTATAAATGGATCTAATTTATATAAACCAAAGTAAAAATTCATATTATTGTCAAAACTGCTTTTTATGAAACAAGATTCAATTATATTCCTGTCGACCATGGACTTGCTTGATACTACTTTCTCAACTTTTTGAAAATCAATTGGATGGTTAAAATCTCTTACATGAATAAATAGAGCATGGAATCTTGTCGCAGTTCTAATCTATATTTAATTGTTGTTTTAATCTTAGTTTCGAGATTTTTACCAGTTTTGATTTGAACCGTAATAAACTTATCGCAAATTTTACAAGGAATCTATAGACACAATCCATCAGCATTTTGGGGAAAATTTTCTTTATCAAAAGTTATTTTTTTTACTGTATCAATATTTTTTGAATACAACTTTAATATTAAAAGTCTTAAGAAGAGAAAGGCATATCAACCAAGTTTTCATGTAAGGGAGAACCAACACTTTTTTTAGTATGAATAAGGCTGGTTGTCCCTATATTTGGATTGTAAAAAAGTATTTCTAAGGCAACTTTAAAAGATTTATCAATTAACATGAAAGGGGGTAAAGGCAGCTGGATGATGGGATCAAGATAGAAATGGTTAATAGCAAGGGGTGGGGATATAGTTTTGGAGTGGGTTGGTGCAATTATTTTAATAAATGTATGGAAGAGGGTAGTTACCTAGGGATTAGCAGAGAGCATGCATAGATCCTTTGTATCAAGGCCAAGGGGATAAAATAGAGTGCAATAATATAGGGGGATAAGTCTGTTGATATACCTGGTAAAGGTGTCTGGTAGAGTTATAATTGAAAGAATTACTAGTAAGACAGAAAATAGGATAGCAATGAAAAGGAGGCTTTAGGAAAGGTAGGGGGTGTGTGGACCAGAGTGTATTACAGTGAAAACAATATAATGAACAGTATTAGATAAGGCTAAAAGAGTCTTTGTGGCATTATGATTTGGAAAAGGCGAAATGACAGGGTGGATAGGGGGCAATGTGGCAGATGTTGCCAAGTGATGGTGTAGGAGGTAGGTTACTGAAAGCAGCGAAGAGTTTTTACGAGGATAGTGGAGGCTCCATAGTTAGAGTATGTAGGACAGCGGGAACTTTTTTCGGCTCAAAGTATGGCCTTAGACAAGGAGGTGGTGAAGTCACCGTGTTGCGTTTAATATATTATAGATTGGTAGTAAGAGAAGTAAATTGCGAGGGTCCTTGGCAAGAGCGAGGAATTAAATGAAAAAGGAATCACACACAGAAGTGGAGTTGTCACATGCTGTTCTTTGCTGATGAACTGGCTCTTGGCGATTCTGAAGAGAAGGTTGCAGAGAAAGGAGATGATTTGGTCGGTGTGCAAAAGAAGAAAATAAAGGGAAAAAAGGAAAGGGGAAGGATAAGTAACAAAAGTGGTGTGAAAAGTTGAATATCGTTGGAGGGGGAGTATGGGGCGGTGAACGTTATTCGTTATTTGGGGTGGACGGTCACGTGGGTAAATAAAGATGGGGAATCTAAATTGATAGGGAAAAAGAGGAGTGGTGCCTTAGGGTTGTGAGAAAAAGCTTGCCCTTTGGGGGCAAAGGGGAAGATGGAGATGTTTTACCAACGCTCTTTATGGGGGTGTAAAAGCGGGGTGATAATGTTGCGGAGGGAAGGGCGGAGGCAGGGAAATGCATGTCTGGGGCAATGGTGGTGTGAAATTTTAACCAAATTTTTTCAGTTTGGAATTTAAAGGGGAGGCGGGTTACCAAAACTGTTGTCCACAAAAACTGGGGAAAGGGGTTTTTGTGGGGTTGGGAAAATTAGAGGAAAGGAGCGAAACAGAAGAAAGTGTTCGCTTATGGGGGGAAAGGGGGTTTGGGGTGGTAAAGTTGGGGGGGGGGTAAAGGAGGTTTGTGTGCGAGGGCCTTTGGCTTCCAGCGGCATGCGTGAGCTGTTTGATGGGGTGATTGGAAAAAAAATGGTTTTTAATATTTTGACGTGCTGTTGGAGTGTGGAAAAGAAACATTTATGAAGGGATTCAGGGAACCGGCAGCCCCGGACTTGAGTCCGGGAAAGGGGGAAAAGTACGGCCGAAACCGAAGGAGGGGTTTAAATGTTGCGTTTAAAAAGGAGGAAAAGCACCCTTCGGGAAAGACATGATGGGGAATAAAGGTGAAATTTTTTTCTTTTTCCGGGCCACCCCCCCTTGGGGGGGAATCGGCCATGTGTAAAAAAAAAATTTTTTTGGGTATTTTAAAATCTTTACCTTTTCATAAATTTTGGATATTTTTCCTCACTATGAACTCAGGACTACAAATTCGTAAAGCTCCAAAAACATTTAGAGAAAACAAACAGTTTGACTCTATCTTGGCGAGGGAAAAATAGTGAACATAGGAACAGTTTTAATTTTTTGGGGTTTTTCGTAAATTTTTAAATTGAAGTCATTTTTCCCTTAAAAATTAAAACATCTGGAAAAGGCAAAGATTTATTTTCTTCAAACTAAACAGAAAAGTTTTAGAATGGGTAAGCTTTTTAAATTTTTTCCAAAGGGAAAAAGGTGTATATCTAAAATTTTTGGGGCAAAACAAACAAAAATATCATCAACTTTATTTTGAACCATTTGTCTTTAGGGGGGATTAGTGTTTAAGTAAACCTTGGTTTAAAAAAAATCCTGTATGGGTTACTAAGAACGGGTGAAAGAGGTTTTCCCCATTCCCATACCAAACTTCTGAGGGTAAAATTTTACCCTTTTAAATAAAAATTTTTTGCATAAAAACAATGCAAATTTTAAAAATAAGTTTAATGATAGTAGGAACGGGCCCAAGGTAAATCATGGGTTAACGAGTTTTTCAATAAGAAACTTAATAAATCATCAACAGGAACTTTCGTAAAAAGGAAGAAAACATCAAAACTAACCATGTTAAAATAATTTAAGTCAGTAAAGGAGCTTAATTTATAAACCCAAAGTTATGTTTTTTTTTCATTAAATTTAGAAATTTTGCCAACAATGGGGCCCAAAAATATCAACAAGCCATTTTGATAATTTAAATAAAACGGGCCCTATGGAGTAATAATTGGTTGACTGGATTCCCGGGTTTGGGTGTGTTTTTTTTAGTCCATCCCCATGTAAGGTAAAGAGGGATTAGGGGAAGTAATTTTTTTGGACTAATTCACTTTGCCTTTCGGGTAGAAGTTTTATTTTTTTTAATTAAAATTTTGCTTTTAAAAGGGTTTTTAGGGGATTTATCCAAAAGTTTAAAAAAGGTTTCAGAAACATCAAAAGATTATTCATTTTTTTCTTGGTAATCATTTTCTTTAAAATTTTTCTATTCCCTTTATTTTGTCTGCTTTAGAAAAGGCGAAAAATTTTTAAAATTGTTTTAAGTGTATCATAAATTTAAAGAATTTTGGGGGAAATTTGGGGGAATTTTTGGGGTTTTTTTAACATAGGGGCTTATACCTTTCCCTTTTACTAATTTAATTTCATCAGGGTAAACCAAAAATTTTTTTCCCAAAGTTACAAAAGGCTTTTGAAATTTCCCCAAACATTTTTAAAGTTTTTTTAAAGGGTTGAAAAAACTTGGGCCCAAAAACCTAGAGCAGAAAAGTTGTATTTTTTGTCTAAAAATTATATCGGGATAATTTTAATTACAAAATTTTTATTACATTTTTGGGTCCAATCCTTTTTTAATTAAAAGGGCCTAATTTTTTTTGTATTTTTTGCTCTTGAGTTCATTACAAATTCTTCTGATTTTTATTTTTAGCTGATCCAACATACTGTTTTTTCCATTCTGAGGGAAATTGGCCTGTTTAAAAAAGAGTTTTTTTTGTTTTTTTCCAATTTTTTTTAAAATGTTTCCCCTTCTCCTGTATTTTAGTTTTTTAAAATATTTTTTCTGAAAAATAATTCTCATAAAATCATAAAAAGGGAAACGACCCTCTCATGTAAAGGGAGTCTTTTGGGGAAAAAAGAGATTTTGGGCAGAATTTCCCCCCTTTTTTAAAAAAAATTTTTTTTAAAGAAATTAAAGTCAAATTTTTTAAAATTTTGGGGGACTTGATCAGTGCAAAAAAAAACCGGGGGAAACAAAAAGATATATGTTTTGGGAAAAAGCTTATCGGGAACCCTTCTAAAGATTTCGTGGGGTTTTCCAAATTAATGCAATAAATCACAGAAAACAGGTGATTTCGAATATCAAAAAAAACCCAAATCTAAAAGAATAGAGAAATTCCAAGCGTTTTTCGTAAAAACTACTCACATTATAAAGGAACTAGAAAAAAAAGCATCCCTTATTTAGTTTCCCTTTGGGAATGTTTTTAACTTTCAAGTTCCTTGATAATGGGGATTTAGTCAGAAAGCGCTTGGAATTTTTTCTTTTCCCTTTCAGATTGGTTGTTTTGCATATTCTGAAATAAACCTTTTTAAATTTGTGATTTTTTATTGCATTAAGGATACCACACGACTCTTAAAAATTGTTCCCCCCGATAAGTTTTCCCTAATCATATATTTTTTTGTTTCACAGTTTTCTTCTGCTTTTGATCAAATTTCACAAAAATTTAAAAAATTTTTCGTTTTTTAATTTTTTAAAAAAAATTTTTTTAAATTTAAAAAGGGTTTTTCCCCAAAGTCTTTTTTTACCCAATAGACCCCTTTGGGACAGGGAGAGATCGCCCCTTTTAAATGATTTTAGAAAATTAATTCTTCAAAAAACATATTGAAAAAAACTAAAATACAGGAGGGGGAAGCTTTCCCAAAATATTGAAAAAACAAAAAAAACTTTTTTAAATCAGGCCTTTTCCAAATCAGAATGGAAACACAGTATTTTTGGATCAGTGCTATAATAAACTCAGAAAAATTTGTAATGAACTAAAAAGCAAAATACAAAAAAAAATTAACATTTTAAAATTTAAAAAAAAGTGAATTTGGGCAAAGCATGCTTTTAACAATTTTTTAATTAACTTAAACAGATATAATTTTAGGGCAAACAAAACAACTGCTGCTCTAGGTTTTTGGGGCCCAAGTTTTTCAACTTCAAAAAAACTTAATAAAGTTGAAAATTTCAAAAGCCTTTCGTAAATTGAAAAATTTTTTTATTTATTTCCCCCTGATGAAATTAATATTAGTAAAGGAATGGTATATAGCTCTATGTTAAAACCCAAAAATTCCCAATTGGGGCCCCCAAAAAATTCTTTTAAATCTTACATAACTTAAAAACAATTAAAAAAATTTTCGCCTTAAAAAAAAAACAGACAAAAAAAAAAGCAATGCAATTTCAAAAGAAAGAAAATGGATTACCAAGAAAAAAAAAATAAACTCTTTTAAAGATACTGAAAAACCCATTTTAAAAATTAAAGGGAAAAAAACCCCCAGAAACCGTTTTAAAAGCAATTTAATAAAAAAATAAAAAATTCTACTGAAAAAGGGAAGATGAATTTGTCAAAACAATTTTCTTCCACTAATCCATCTTTTTCCTTACATGTAGGGGTAAAAAAAAACACACAAAAACCCGGGAATCCAGTCGACCCAATTTTTTAGCTCCATAGGGTCAGTTTAAATAAAATTTTCAAAAAAGGCTTGTTGATAATTTTTTAGCCCAATTGTTGGCAAAATTTTTAATTTAATGTTAAAAAAACATAGACTTGGTTTTATAAATTTAAACCCTTTCTGCTTAAATGATTTTTAAAATGGGGTTGTTTTTATGTTACCTTTCCTTTTTTAAAGAAATTCCCGTTGTTTATTTATTAAAATTTTAAATTTAACAACTCGTTAACTATTTATTTAAACCCTTGGGAATTCCTACTATCATTAAATTATTAAGCTTTTCATTTTTTGATGCAAAATTTTTATTTAATGATAAATTTTACAAATCAGAAGTTTGGGATGGGCAATGGGAAAATCCTCTTTCCCCCTGTTTTAGGGAACCTATACATGGATTTTTTTGAAAACCAAGGTTTTTAACACAATCCTCCCTAATAGGGGCTAAAAAGGTTCAGATATTTGAAGATATTTTGTGTCTTATGCCCAAAAAAGTAGATATACACCATTTCCTTTGGGAAAAATTAAAAAAGCTAAACCTTTTCTATAAAATTTTACTGTTGAGTTTTGGAAAAAAAATAACTCATTGCCTTTTTTTAGATGTTTTAAAAATTTTTTTAAGGGGAATAATTAAATTTAAATTTAAAACTTACAGAAAACCCACCCAAAAAAACTGTTCCCATGTCCACTATTTTCCTCGCATCAAGGGTAGAAATCAAACTGTCTGTTTTTTTTTCAATGTTTTTAGGCTTTACGAAAAATTTTTTAGTCCTGAGTTTTATAGATGGGAAATATTTCCCAAAAATTTTTGAAATAGGTATATGATTTAAAAAACCCAAAAACTGGTTTAAATTTATAAATCTTTTAAAAATTGCTAGAAATACTTTTTTAAAAATTTCCCAAAAAGGGGCAACCAGGGTTATTCAACAAAAAAAAAGTTGGTTTTTCCCCCCTTTCCATGAAAACTTGGTTAATATGGGCCCTTTTTTTCTTTAAAACTTTTAATATTAAAAATTGTATTAAAAAAACCCTTTTTTTCAGTAAAAAAACTTATGATGAAGAATTCCCCCCAAAATGCTGATGGTGTGTCTAAAGAATTCCCTTTTTTAAAATTTGCGAAAAAAAGTTTTTTTTTTTTTTTAAATTACGGTTTTTAAAATGGTTAAAAAAACTCGAACTAAGATTTTAAAAAAACCCTTAAAAATAGCCCCTTTGAACTGGGAAAAATTCCAATGCTCCCATTTAAAAAATTTTAAGAGATTTTTTAAACCCTCCAATTGATTTTTTAAAAAAATTGAGAAAGTAGTATCAAGCAAGTCCCTGGTCGCCCGGAAAAATAATTGAATTTGTTCATAAAAAGCCGTTTTGAAAATAAAAGGGAAAATTTCCCTTTTGGGTTTTTTAAAAATTTGATCCATTTATAATTAATTAAAAATTTTGGGAAGAAAATTTTAAAAATAACTGGCAAATAATTTTTTAAATTTTCTTGGGTAGAAAAAGTTTGTGGGGTGAGGGTTTGCCCAAAGGGCCTATCCAATTGGGTCGGCCCCGCGTCAGGGGTTTTAAACCTTTTTGGGATCGGGTGTTTAGGTGCTGGCCAGACCCCTTTTTATTTTTCCCTTGGGGTGCTTTTCTTTCCTAGTTTTCCCTTTATAATGTGAGTATCACGAAAACGCTTGGGAAATTTTTCTATTCTTTTTAGAGTGGTTGTTTTTTCATATTTGGAAATAAAACCCGCTTACTGTGATCTTTTTTCAAAATATATATTTTATATAATTTTAAATTTTAATAAATATATTATTTTTTTATATATATATATAAAAATTTATATATATATTTTTAAATATATTTTTATATATAAATTTTTAAATAATATATATATAGTATTTTAAATATTTTTATTTTATATATAAATATATATTTTAAAATATTTATATTTTTTATTTTTATTTTTTATATAAATATATTAATTTATATATTTATATATAAAAATATGTATATATATTATATATTTTTAAATAATTTTTTAAAATATTATATTTTAATAAGTAATATATATATATTTTTATATTTTTATATTTTATATATTTTTATATATATATACATATTTATATATATAAAATATATAATATTTTAATAAAATATATTTTATATATATATTAAAATATATATTATATATATATTTTAAAATTATATATATTTATTTAATTTTTATATTAAAATATATAAATAATATATTATATAATATAATTTATAATTTTATATATTTTATATATATTTTTATATATATTTTTATAAAAAAATTTAATATATGTTTTAATAAAATATATATTTTTTTATATATAAATTTAAAAAATTTTTAATATTTTTATATATATATATATATTTTTTTTTTATAAAAAATTTTTAAAATACATATATAATATTTTTTTTTTAGATATTTATATTTATATTAAAAATTTAAAAAATTATATAATGTAATTTTATTTTAAATATATATATATTTATTTT
>NC_069415.1:59719966-59747724 GCF_026875155.1 Cherax quadricarinatus | reverse complement strand
GGGGGTGGCCGTGGCGGATACAATAGGGTAGGTTGTGGAGGTCGTGGTGGCATACAAGGTGGGTGGGGCTGTGGTGATCGTGGCTGCTGGAGGCATACAAAGTGGGGGAGTTTGTGGTCGTTGCTGGGGCATACAAGGTGGGAGAAGTTGTGATTGTTTCTGGCGGCATACAAGGTGGGGGAGGTTGTTGTTGCTGCTGGTGGCATACAAGGTAGAGGCGGATGTGGTGTTTGCTGGTGGCATTCACGGTGGAGGGAGGTTGTGGTGGTTTTTGATGGCATACAGGTAGGGGAAGGTTGTGGTGGTTTCTGGTGGCATATAAGGTGAGGTAAGGCATGAGGTTGCTGGTGGAAATACTAGGTATGGGGTTGTGGTGGTTTTTGGGTGGCATACAAGGGGGGGGAGGTTGTGGTGGGTGCTGGTGGCATACAAGGTCTGGGAGGTTGTGGTGGCTGCTGGTGGCATACAAGGTGGAGGGAGGTTGTGGTGGTTGCTGTTGGCATACATGGTGGGTGAGGTTGTGGTGGTTGCTGGTGGCATACAAGGTGTGGGAAGTTATGAAGGTTGCTGGTGGCATACAAGGTAGGGGAGGTTGTTGTGGTTACTGGTGGCATAGAAGGTGGCGGAGGTTGTGGTGGTTTCTGATGGCATACAAGCTGGGAGAAGTTGTGATTGTTGCTGTGGCATGCAAGGTGGGGGGTTGTGGTGGCTGCTGGTGGCATACAAGGTAAGGGATGTTGTGGTGACTGCTGGTTACATACAAGGTGGTGGGAGGTTGTTGTGTTTGCTGGTGGCATACACGGTAAGGGATGTTGTGGTCACTGCTGGTTGCATACAAGGTGGGGGAGGTTGTTGTGTTTGCTGGTGGCATACAAGGTAAGGGATGTTGTGATGACTGCTGGTTGCATACAAGGTTGTGGGAGGTTGTGGTGTTTGCTGGTGGCATAAAAGGAGGGGTAGGTTGTGGTGGTTGGTGGTGGCATACAAGGCAGGGGAGGTTGTGGTGGTTGCTGGCGGCATACAAGGTCGGGGAGGCTGTGGTGGTTGCTGGTGGCATAAAAGGTGTGGGGGGTTGTGGTGGGGGAGGTTGTGGTGTTTGTTGGTGGCATACAAGGTAGTGGAAGGTTGAGATGGTTGCTGGTGGCATAAAAGGTGTGGGAAATTATGGAGGTTGCTGGTGGCATACAAGGTAGGGAAGGTTTTGGTGGTTACTGGTGGCATACAAGGTGGGAAATGTTCTGGTGGTTGCTGGTGGCATACAAGATAGGGAAGGTTGTGGTGGTTACTGGTGGCATACAAGGTGGGGAGGTTGTGCTGGTTGCTGCTGGCATACAAGGTTGGGGAGGTTGTGGTGGTTGCTGGGGGCATACAAGGTAGGGGAGTTTGTTGTGGTTGCTGCTGACATTCAAGGAGGGGGAGGTTGTGGTGGTTGGTGGTTGCACAAAAGGTAGAGGAGGTTGTGGTGGTTGCAGGCGGCATTCAAGGTGTTGGAGATTGTGGTGGTTGCTGTTGGCATACAAGGTAGGGGAGGTTGTGGTGGTTGATGGTGGCACACAAGGTGGGGGAATTTGTGGTTGTTGCTGTTGGCATACAAAGTGGGGGAGGTAGTGGTGGTTGCTGGTGGCATGCAAGGTAGGGAGGTTGTGGTTGTTGATTGTGACATACTAAAAAGGGGGGTTTGGGGAAATTGCTGGTGCTTCAAGGGGGGGGTTGTGGGGGTTGCTGGTGGCTTCAAGGGGGGAGAGGTTTCGGTGTTGCTTGGCCATTAAAGGTGGGGGGGGTTGGGGTGGTTCTGGGGGCAAACAAGGAAGGAAGATTGTGGTTTGTTGGTTTTGCACCCCTGGGGGGGGGGTGTTGAAACCCCCTGTTTGGGGTCAAAATTTATAATGTTTAGTTTTTCTTTTAATTTTATATTGCTTAAATTTGCGATAAACCCAAATCATAAATAATTTGCTTTATATATTTTTTTAACTTAGTTTTTTTTGTTAGGTAGGATGTTTAAATTCATATATTTGTGCCACAGTTCAAGCTTGATTGTCTAAACCCCTGAATTATCGCTCATCGCTCGTTTTCCCACAGCTTCTGTGTTGCTGACACAACGTCCACGGAGCATCAGTATGAGGGGGGGTGTACACACCTCGCCTGAAATATTCATCTGGTCTAACTCCTTGGGGGTTGGACATTCCCGATAAGAAGTGCCAATTCCCCTTATGGTCCCTTTTTGGAAATCGCTCTTACTTTTTTGTTAGTTCTGTAGAACTCGGTTTATGGGAAAAATTTTCTAACTTAGGATTTTTTTGCGTTTTACTGAGGTGTGTGTCGCATAGACACTCTGAGCAACTCAGGTCCTGACTGTAGCTTCTACCTAATTTTACTGGGACTTTTTCGTCATAGTGGGGATTTTCTTACTGAACTTCGTTTTAGAGTATGGGAGCTTTGTGACTTTTGTGGAGGATCTGCAGATGGTCCCTACTTAGTGTCGTTATATTATCCCCTTGTCACTTTTGCTTGTTATATTGCTGTTCGGCTTATCAGTCATTTTATTGTTCAAGCAAGCTGTTCTGATTGCCAATTGTACAAGAAGTTAGTTGATGTGAGGACTTTGTCAGTCAGTTGTTTAAGTCTAGCCGAGTCGTGAGACATAGCGAACTACTTAGAGCACTTACACATATACACATAAACTTATTAGTATATTGTATTATTAAATATTAATGTACCAGACGGTATTTAAGACATAAATATGTGATATGTTGTTGCAACCCCTGAATGGGTTACAATGTATATTATGATTATGAATATGGTGTATATTTTCATATAATTTTATATTGCTTATATTTGCGATAATAGCTAAATCGTAAATATATTGCTTTATATTATTATTTGACTTAGTTTCCTTTTGTTAGGTAGGATGTAACACATATATTATGTGCTCAAAGTTCAAGTCTTGATTGTCTAACTACTGTAATTATCGCTCTTTGCTTGTTACTCTGCCGGCTTCTGATTGTTACTGAGCAGCAGCTGTCCATGGAGCTATCACGTGATCGAGGGGGGGTGTTCTCACCTCGCCTGAAGTATTCAGTCTGGTCTAGACTCGCTTGGTGGTTGGACGCATTCCAGACAAGAAGTGCCTAAATCTCCCTTATTGGCTCTTGTTGGAAGATCGTTTCTTGTCTTACTATTATTGTTAGTTCTGGAGACTCTGTTCACAGAGCGTTGTATAGACTTAATGATTTTCGACGTTGTACTGAGGTTGTGTGTCGCATAGACACTCTGAACAACTCAGATCCTGAGCTGTAGCTTCTGACCTAACTTGTACTGGTATCTGTGTATTATCACAGTCGTGGATTTTCTTATGCTGAACTTAGATTCAGTAGTATGGGAGTTTTGTGACTTTTGAGGAGGATCTGCAGATGGTCCCTACTTAGTGTCGTTATATTATCTCCTTGTTCTTGATTCTGTGTCACAGTTGCTTGTTATATTGCTATTGGGCTTAGCGTTTCTTTTGCTGTTCAAGCAGACTGTTCTGACTGCCAGTTGGTCAAGTTAGTTTATTTGAGGACTTTGTCAGTCACTTGTTTAAGTCTAGTTGAGTCGTGAGACATAGCGAACTACTTAGAACACTTACACACATACACATAATTATTTGTATATTATATTATTATATATATTATAGAGAAGTGATTATTATTTTGATTACTGTGATTTAATTTAATATGATATACCTCTAGACGATACTTAATAAATTTATTAAATTTTAATTTCTCTAGTTAGTAGCCTACCAGTTGTAATCCTGAAGCACTATTAATTCTTATTGAATTCTAATGGATAATTGGACAAGGATAATGACTACTTGTTACGAAAACCCAATAACAGGCTGGATGCTAGAAGGTTACTCCTTTCTAGTATTCACTGGAGATCTCTATGCATATTAGAAATCGCTTTTTTGTAACAAATGGGGGCCTGTCCGGGATTCTCTTGATCCAAGGTGTTGTAGAAATTATCCAGTTTGACCATAGTTACTCAAACACTTCGAGTACTTTCCTAATCTGAAGACTTTGAGCTTAGTCTTGTACGGTCCCCTGCCAAACTAGCGGTTAAATAGTTAACCTGCCGGCCGGCAGTACCACTGGGTACATCATCAAACCCAATATGGGGACTTCTGAGCCGGCTTTAGAAGCAGTAAGTACCTGAACACCTCACGGTACGCATCTAAGCAGTAACTACCAGAACACCTTACGGATGACATCTACTGCCAGTAGAGTATTCATCTGACGTTAGAGGAAGCGCTCACCGCAGCTCACTGAGTCTGTTGGCCTCAGTTACTTGACGGCCACATTCAGCGAGCTTGCTGCATGGTGTTCTACAAACAGTATTTATCAACTGGTCTTGAAGGCGGTAGAAAGTACTCACCAGACCATCTTATGGTGTACTTCTACCGGCCTTGGAGAGTATTTACAGGACAGTTGATGCCTACGCTGGTCAACTGTGGGCCGGAGTCATCGGATGCTGTTTTAGTGGGACACTACGTGAAGAAAAGGTTGGAGTGTGACACTGAACTGGGCTAGGACCGTAGTGTGACACTTAAGCAAGTATGATGGAGTGTAACACTGAGATATGCTATAGGACCGTAGTGTGACACTTAAGCAAGTATGATGGAGTGTAACACTGAGATATGCTATAGGACCGTAGTGGAACACTGAGAAGAAAAGGGTGTCGTGTGACACTAAAGAAGTTACGGTTGTAGTGTACATAGAATAGTGTCATGTGACTGGCCTCGAGAAAGACGCTGTGTGAGTGTCGCAGGGTGTCAAAGGTGACACAGTAGTGTATGACGCAGAGAAAAGGATGTCGTGTGACACGGAGAGTAGGAGCGTCATTACGCAGAGAAAAGGGTGTCAAGGGACACAGTTGAGATGGAGCGTCATTACGCAGAGAAAAGGGTGTCGTGTGACATGGAGAGTAGGAGCGTCAGTACGCCGAGAAAAGGGTGCCAAGGGACTCGGAGAGCTGGAGTGTCGTGTGACACAGAGAAAAGGGTGTCAAGGGACACGGTTGAGATGGAGCGTCATTACACGGATAAGTGTCATAAGTGTCGTGTGAGACACAGGGAGCGTCACAACTCGGATAAGTGTCGTGTGACACGGAGCGTCATTAGGGTGTCGTGAGACACGAAGAATGCAGTTGATTATTTATTGTGCAAATGTTATTTATAATTTATTATTTTAGCATAGATACATATAGTGACACAGTAGTGTCTGAAAAGTGGCACCCTGTGTAGGGTTACGAATTATTATTTATTAGTTTAAAATGCTAATAATTTATTATTGTAACATGTATGTATATTTTAAATACCTCTAGACCAAAGATTGTTTTTTTATATAATATTAAAGATTAATTTATTTTAATGTGTATATATGTATCCCGAACTTTTATATTACTAACACTAATGTAAAACCCGATTAGTGTTTTTGTAATATACAACATACTAGGTGGATGTATGTACTTGACTGAGTCTCTTGATTCAAGGAGATGGAAATACTGTTTATGAGCTCTAGCTCTAAGACAACCAACACTAAAATTCCTATTAAGATTATAGTTTCCCATAATCACTCTCTCGTAGTACAATTATTTTCGTGATGTATGCCAAAGTGAAACAGTTAATTGATACTCTGACTTTGTCTGAGTTTTTTTCTTTTTATTTTATTTAAAACAGTGAGATACACAATGATAAACGTATATTAAAAACACACAAAAGAAAGCGGTTAATTTTACAATAATCTCACACGACCAACGATACCGTACAATATAATGGTAATACACCTCACACAAAAAGTATTGACAATGGTTGTATACTCAGACACAACACATTATACATTATTAAAGAACATGTCTAACTATGTTGTATATACAAATGGCAAGCACACATTGGTAAGTATATAGACTGTACAATAATCATTGTGTTAAAAAACCAACACACACAATAACACACACACACAAGCACACTCATACACACCAACATAGACATAGGTATTAATGGATCGACGACGAAAACATCCAAATATAACAAATACGATGTGTTATTTTACATCTCAACAAATAATGTAATCAATTACATGTAATATCATATATTACATGTAATAGGAAAACACATCTATACAAATACCAATGATTGGTATACAAGAATAAAAAGGGCAAAACTCTTAACGTTCTGCACATACAAAATTTTACATTTTTATTAATGACATCACATTGGAGACATACATACAACATTGGAGACATACATACAACATTGGAGACATACATACAACATTCACAAACACAAGACATTTACACACAATTAAACGCAGCTGACCAGCCCGTAAGATTACCCACTGAACAAACACAAATTATCTCAAATCCTTTAACTCTAACGCTCTGTATGCAGACGGGAAATCTTACTCCCATCTCCCCTCATATACCAACTGATTTCGACACTTAGTTCTAAGAATTGTTCCCGCTAAAACCCGGATTCTGCTATTACCTTCAACATGCCTCATAGCCCATGACACATAAATATAATCGGCTACGACATACGACACTGCACGTTGTACACAGATGTTAACCCCATCCACATCAAAACTCAACGCCCTAAGTATCGACAAACTTCCCCCCCCCCCTACCATTCGTAAAACTCTGCTTAACCACGCACGTACTATACCTAAATCTTCACAGAAATTCACAACATGAAACGCCGATTCGTCCTCCCCGCACGCTGAACAACTCCGGTCCTCCTCCACACGCCGATTAGACAACACCACCTTGGAACGGCAAATCCCGTTGCAAAAATTTAAAAACCACTTCGCGTACTCGAGGAAGGAGACGTAACTGATGAACCCGCTTCCATACATCACACCACGTGTACATGGGGAACATTCCCTGAACTCTCACCTCAACTTTCACCATACCCACTCTTACCAAAGTACTCAATTTAACGCTCCGCACGTCTCGCATGCACAGTAACACACGTAGCATCGTATCGCACCTGATTACATCTGTCCGTCCCCACCACCTGCGCAGGTCACGATACATTTCTGTTAAACCACCATGCCTGCCACCCAGTCGGAGAAAACGACGCTTCACATAACAAGCAATGACTCGGTCTCTTGAAGGAACAAGACCTAACCCTCCTTGACGCATTGGTGTCTGTACCACCGCTCTTGTGAGCCAGTCGCACCCTGAGCCCCACAAATCTATAAACTCTATTTAAAAGATGTTTGAGATCCTCCTGTATTAGTGGATACAGCGCAGCAACGTGCCAAACTTTACTATAAAGAAGAACATTAATTACTATCGCACTCTGGTGTAGGGTTAAATGTCGTGGCCTGAGACTATTTATACGCCTCAAAACACTATTTACCACCCTCCCCGAATTACATGCCGTAGTCTTATCAACCTCTCTCATATACTGTATACCACATACGTTAACACAGTCAACCACCGTCCACGTCTCATACCTACCTCCTCCTCGCCCATCTCCCAACTTCATAATCTTTGATTTTTCTTTGTTAACCCGCATTCTTGTTGCCTTACCAAATACATCTACAAGTCTTCCCACAAAACTCAATTGCTCCCTCGTACGTAATAGGACTGTTGTATCATCTACATAACCTACTATGGCAGGTCGATCACTACCCGAACCCCACGACGAATCTACTCCCCGCCCCAAAACTGTCCAATAAAAAGGGTCCTGCATGCAAGCAAAGAGCATTTGAGACATAGGGCATCCCTGTCGAATGCCTCTATTCAATTTGACAAAGTCTCCTAACTTCCCATTAATTTGTACTTGAAACCAGCACCCATTATACAAAGAACGAGCCCACATGATGATCTCATTACCAAAACCCTGCCATCTCATAAACTTCCACAGCACATCCTTTCTACACTATCAAAAGCAGCTTGCCAGTCTAAAGCCAAAACACCACCCCACCCCTCGTTCCGCATTCCTCGACAAACTCCCTGATATTTCCCATGACCATCATACATCGACCTACCTGGCACGCCAAACTGACCCTTATGCATTACCTTGTCAAACACTTTCTTAATCCTATTCATTAAAATTTTTGCATATAATTTATAATCACTACACATTAGTGATATTGGTGGTAATTCTTAAGTGATACGGGTATGTCACATTTTTTAACTAACACCAAAACCGCCGTACTCTGAGACAAACCTAAACGTCCCCCTTCCTTCATCGCATTGAGATAAACGTACCAGAAAAGTCCTTATGACTCCCAATGTTGAATATAAAATTCACACGGAATGCCATCAATACTGGCGCCTTGCCCTTGCACATTCCCTGCAAAGCCTCCCACACCTCAGCTTCAGTTATAGGCCCACCCATGAGAAAGCGATCATTATCATTCAACTCACATCGTACATTCCGCCCCAATTCCCGTAGTGCATCCACGCTTATATCTTTATTTAGCATTTTGAGATTAAACCATTTATCAACATAATAACTTAATCCTTCAGTTGTTGTTACAACCTGACCCTCACTATACCCTTCAACGCCATCCTGCACCACTAAACTCACGATTTCGGTCGCCTTCCTCCTTCGTGTCTGACTACGTAAGACACAAGCGGACGGCTTATCACCCCACACAGCCTCCTCGACTCACTCGAAATACGCGCCCATCAAAAACCGTATTTTTCAGCACCTGGATGTGTTCCTTTAGATTGTCAATCTCGTCCACTGGGTAAATTCCAGATACCTCTCCTTGCGCATAACAGTGCTGTAAAGAGCCCTCCAGGTACCTCAAAAATCCATACTCCAATCGAGAGGCCTCCTTACCCCGATGTACATAAAAATCCTTAATTCGAGGCTTCATAACCTCTTCCCATTGTCGCACTAAATCACTACCTTCAAAGGAGTCTACTCCCATAGACGTCCATAAGTGCGTGAAGAGTGTCTTATCTTCCCCACTTTGAAGTAAACGAGTATTTAACTTCCAATATCCTTTAAAACGAGTCGGGAGACCTCTCCAGTCGAGCTCTACGAGAACACCGCGATGGTCGGAGAAATACACGTCTAACACATGCACTTTGGTTAAAACTACCCGCCGGGACACATACACCCTGTCTAGGCGCGCAGCATAGTCCTTACGCACGAAAGTGTGCTCAATCCCTAAGTCACTGCTTCCACTTACATCCACCAACCCCAGCCCAGACAACAAATCACCCAAAATAATCGAACAATAACCCGCTCCCCTCGGCTCTACGCCATTATGGCGCACCACACCAAATAGTACACAAGAACATCGTTAACAAAAGTATTTTTAATATTAGCATCATGTTCAGCTGGCCCATATACTCCTACAAAACCAACCCGTTGAGTACCCCACTCGCCTATGACGCGTACCACGCGACCCCCCCCCCTTCCTCCCAATGTTTCATCACGAACGGGCTGGTCGCTTTTATTAACACAGCCACACCACCTTTCAGACGACTCGGGTGAGCCATATAAACATCATAACCATCTATCGCAAACGAACTTCCAACTTTATGGTTATGTTCTTGCACGAAACATACGTCTACTACAAAGCGATGCAACCACTCATGAACCTGCACTTGCTTTCTGTTATTTTTCATACCATTAACATTTATGGTTATACACCTAACTTTGCTAACGGTGGCTTTCCTCGAGGGACTACCACACCCTTTTTCCCTTTACGTTGACTAACGCCTAAGGCGCCACCTTTACCTTGTACATTCTCTATTATATTACTCGCTGTCCTGGAACCACGCGACCCCCAACCCGTGACTTCCGACCACGTCTTCTTCACAGAACGCTGTCCAGGGGTCAAGACATCGTCAGAGTCAGGCGGGGTAGCCGCACGCTTCCTAGAAACAGCATCCTCAGCTTTATCAGGACCTGTAATGTTCTCCTTGTGAACTTCTACCACAACAGTACGAACTCTCGGACCTTCTACCTCACTTACGTTAATTAACTGATCGACATCCTTTAACTGTGTTCTCTCCTCATCTGAACACTCCAACGCAGGCACACACGGGACAGAATCATACTCCTGCGACGCTAAAAGGTCGCTCAATGTCGATACAATGTTAGCTTCCATGTCAGCATCCTCTCTTGCTTGAGGGCTCTCACGTCCACCATGTTCTACCACATCATGGTTGACCGTACCAGGTAGAGTCACGCAGGATGACTCCACGAGCATGGCCCGATCCACCTCATCACTCCACGATTTCAGGCGTGGTAAGTCCTCGACTACTTCATCTGCCAGAATCCGACGAGGAGCCTCACCCTACAGACGACGACCACGTCCTGAGGGCGGCTGGCGCTTAACGCATTGTGCAGTAATGTGATCCAATGCGCCGCATAGGCGACAAGTTCGTCTCTGTCCAGAATACGTACCCATACACCTGGGTACGGAACTCCTCTAGGTTTATGTATGAAGGTATTGGTTGGCACAGGGACATTTTCAACGTGAAAGACCCTTCTTGTAAATCAGCAAAGTGGCCATCAGACCACCGACCCATAGTAACCTGGTGGATCGTCCCATAGTATTTGAAGGCGTCACGTATGTCAACTTCGTTAGCCTCAAAAGACACATTTCGCAGACGTACCCACGTATAGTATTGTGAAACGTCGTGCAACTTAACTTTGACTGCTAGAGTGACTTGCTTGCTAACATCCTGATACTGGTTGACAATCTGCTCATAGGTCTTGGTATCACAAAACTTGACGAAAATCCGGGATAGTCCATTTAAGGCAATGCCACACAGGGATTCATGCTGGATGCCATATATATCGCGGATGATCATCGGCACCAACATATTAATCGATGCGCTGGGGATTGTGCCCTTTATGAGGTCAATACAAACAGTATTAACTCTCCTTCGAAAACCAGTCGCCATTGTTGTTGTCATCGCAAAGCTCCTCCACCAGGTGTCGGGACTGAGGAGAGACAGCTGACGACCGCTCAGCACAGCGTCTGAGCAGAGAATTCTACTTTGTCTGAGTTAAGTACATTAAAACATCAGACGTGTTGGCGAGTAGCCTAATATCTCGGTGTGACGTATAAGAGGAATTACACCGCAGAAACTGTCAGAGCATTAATTAAAGATATATTGTTTCCTGCTCATACAGAGATGTCTGATTATGATTCAGATACAGAAAGCCTAGTGTCACAATTAGGAAGTATAACTCTATTTGATGACATAAAAGAGAGAGCAACTACGGCAGAAGTGTCTGAGCCTAGTGAAATTTTGTTCTCGCTCACCCCTTCCCGACTCACTAACACAATAGTACAGAGTGTAGCTGGTAGCATGACTAAGCCTCATACTAGTACCATGTATGCTTCACCTGCATCTACTTATCCTAGACCAGATCTAGACTCTCTTGGGATGGCTGGACAAGGTGCCCGACCTAGGAACTGTCCAGACTCATTCGTTAGATTCCTTATTCCTCCATTACCTACTGGTCCTATCTCTCAGGAACAGTTTGAGAGGTTTGAATGCCTCATTATGTTGCAGGCTGCACAAATAGAGGCACAGAGGAAATTGAACGAAGAAGATTTCCAGAGAGAAAATGTTCGTCTTGGTAGACAACAGACTGATAGATCACAGGACACATTTAATGTGCAGAAAGCTGCCTCAATGGTTCCTAAGTTTTTTGAGAGTGATTTAGACACCTATTTTGATGTGTTTGAGAACCAGGCACATGCTATGAACTGGCCACATAAGCACTGGGTTACCTTGTTGCACACAGCTTTGACAGGAAGAGCTCAAACTTGTACTGCTGCTTTACCATTTGCCAAGTACATTAGTTATGACGCTGTCAAACAAACTATTCTAGAGACATATAACTTGTTACCTGTAAGTTATCAACGTGCATTTCGTACATTACAACGACGGCAAGATCAAACGTGTGTAGAGTTTGCTCGTGAGAAAAAAGTTACATTTGAGAGAAGATGTAGGTCTGCCAAGTGTAACAACTATGACAGTCTTGTTCAGTTGTTACTTCACGAAGTGTTTAACAACTATATGTCTGCGAACATACAAGAATATCTGATCGATCATACTACCTCGGATAATCTGGAAACTGCAGCATTAGCAGACATTTACGAGATTTCTCACAAACTTGTATGTACTAAAGCGCAGAGAAACAAGGTAACTAAAAATTGTCCTAGAAACTGGCAACCTAAATCAGCTGCTCATTGCAGGCCTGATGTACCTGCTACTGTAACTTCTCGTACCTTTACAAGGAAAACTCACAATTCTGAATCTGTCTCTGTGGCTAGACAGAAATCTGATATCGAGAATAAGAAAGTTAAATGTACCTATTGTAACAGAAAAGGACATGCTAGAGAGTATTGCTATAAGTTAGAAAGAGATACGAGAAGCAGTCGTGCGGCTGACGTCCCCACACAAGTCGTATCCTCTTACAAGCAACAAAGCCACCAAAGTCCTAGTAATACCTCTGATCCTACTGTTTTAGATAATATTACTCAGGATAGATGACTAGCGTCAGAAAGTGTATCTGACGAAAAGATTCGTTCAGCGATGAGTCCTTACTTATCGAGAGGTAAAGTAGGATTTGACGTATCACATCTAACTGAGATAATTACTTTCAGAGACATTGGCAGTTATCTCACGTTATTAAGAGAAGATGTACTGCCCATAACCGATGATACCTATTGCAAGATAGATGTATTGTTAGAAGCCTATGGAGGGGATGTTATAAAAGTACCTCTGCACAAAGTTTACATTGAAACAACCTATTATACTGGTTATATTTCAGTGGGTATATCCAGTGGTGTATTTCCCATCAGGTCAGTGGACTTGTTGATAGGGAACGACATCCTTCATGCTGGTATGTGTAAAGAACCACTTGTGATTGATAATAACACTGATGATAATTATACCATTGAAGCTTGTAGAGAGAAGCCTATTTTATTTCCACTCAGCACAATTACAACAACCATCCTTGTCTCCTGTTGAGTTAGTGGATGACAATGATTTGGGCTTGAATATGTTGTTTAGTGATTCTCTGCGCCCAGGATCATTAACACCAACTCCCCCCGGTCATCAACCTAGTCAGGACACAACTGACGTTAAATTTCTAACTCATGATGATTTAATCAAGGATCAGTTTGTTGATCAGTCACTGGAAAGACTAAGAGATATAGCAGTTAGTGAGAGTGAAGCAAACGATCTCGATAATTGTTACTATTATAGTAATGGTTTACTGATGGAGAAAAATACATGTAAGTTGTCAGCTGATAGTGATTCCTCCACAGTCAAGCATCTCGTAGTGTTACCAGTTACATTTCGTGAACAAGCCATTGATTTTGCTCACAATAGTCCCATAGGAGGACATTTGGGTGTTAAGAAGGCATTCGGTAAACTGGCAAAACATTTTACTTGGCCTAAAATGAAGGAAACAGTAGCTGATCATGTGCGACGTTGCCACGTGTGTCAAGTGACAGGCAAGCCAGCAGACGCACCTCCACCTACACCTCTCACTGAGCTTACTAGTAGCAAAGTTCAGTTCATCTGGACTAGAGATTGTTCAGACTCGTTCAAAAGGTTGAAGCATCTGCTTTCCTCTGCTCCAGTGTTCTGGAGTCCTAATTTCAATCTTCCCTTCTTTTTACATATAGATGCTAGTGGTTATGCAGTGGGTGCTGTGCTGCTCCAACAGTCAACATCCACTGACATTCTCCATCCTATATGTTACTATTCATCTAAGCTTAAACGACACCAGAAAAATTATGCCACTATTGAGAAAGAGGCTCTAGCTCTTGTGGTGTCCTTGGAACATTTTGACGTGTATTTGGGCACTTCCCCATTTAAAATTAACGTTTTTTCAGACAACAATCCACTCACCTACATAAACACTATGAAGAGTAAAAATGCTAGGATCATGAGGTGGGCACTCAGAATCCAACCTTATTCTATTAGTATAATATATATAAGTGGTCATTGTAATTACTGACGCTCTGTCACGTAGTTAATAATTATCAGTTACATTAAATTAACGTAATTTTATGCCCAAATACCTTTTGTTACTTGCTATGTCAAATTCAGTAAAGTAACGTAATCTCTTCAGCCCATGTTTATTATATATACTCATGTCTAATTATGTTGTTTATATATTCACAGTAGTGGTGATATGTATGTGTAAGGAGACAGAAGCTGAGTGATGAGTTTGTGGTGTTGTGTGGGCGATGTTACTGCATGGCGGAACACTGTCCTGCCGCAGACCCCCCCTCACTACACATCTTAAACTTCCTTATACGCAGATGCCCATACTGCCTCGCATTCCACTACCACTACTTAAGAGTGGAATGTTGTCTCCTGTCTATCGCACAAGACTATTGTTCATATGCAGTCTCCACTACAATGATCAAGCCTCAACGTGTCATGCTTGTCTACGCTATCCTGCCTCTACACTGATGTACATAACCACGAGTATGCAGAGATACGATACTGTGTACTGCCCTAGTACTAGGGGCATATCTTAGTGAAATAGACACTGTGAAATTATAGAAGTGCTTGACACAAGATTGACTCTGATCTTTTTTTTTATTAAATTGAGTTATTAATGTGACATGAGTAATCAGTAATAATGTGGAAGACATTAATGCAAATCCTAGTGCGACCGTTTGTCGTGTTGGGGGGGTGTTGCAACCCATGAATTGGTCACAATGTATATAATGTATATTACCTTTTCATATAACTTTACATTGCTTGTATTTGAGATAATAGCTAAATCGTAAACATATTGCTTTATATTATTATTTAGCTTAGTTATATTGTTAGATAGGATTTAACATTCATATATTATGTGCTCATAGTTCAAGTCTTGATTGTCTAACCACTGTAATTATCGCTCATCGCTCGTTTCTCTGCCATCTTCTGTGTTGCTGAGTAGCAACTGTCCACGGAGCTATCACATGATCGAGGGCGGGTGTACACACCTCGCTTGAAGTATTCAGTCTGGTCTAGACTCGCTTTGTGGTTGGACATATTCCTGACAAGAAGTGCCTAATTCTCTTTTATTGGCTCTTGTTGGAAGATCGTCTCTGTAGCTTTCTTGTTAGTTCTGTAGAACTCGGTTCACAGAAAATTGGCTAGACTTAGTGATTTTCGACGTTGTACTGAGGTTGTGTGTTGCATAGACACTCTGAGCAACTCAGGTCCTGAGCTATAGCTTCTGACCTAATTAGTACTGGTATCTGTGTACTGTCACAGTCGGGGATTTTCTTATGCTGAACTTAGATTCAGCATATGGGAGCTTTGTGACTTTTGTGGAGGATCTGCTGATGGTCCCTACTTAGTGTCGTTATATTATCAACTTGTTCCTGACTCTGCATCACTTTTGCTTGTTATATTGCTGTTTGGCTTATTAGTCGTTTTATTGTTCAAGAAAGCTGTTCTGATTGCCAATTGGACAAGAAGTTATTTGATGTGAGGACTTTGTCAGTCACTTGTTTAAGTCTAGTCGAGTCGTGAGACATAGCGAACTACTTAGAACACTTACACACATACACATAAACTTGTTTGTATATTGTATTATTAAATATTAATGCACCAGACGGTACTTAAGACGTAAATATGTGACATGGGCTTTCAGCACAATACTGTACACGAGAGAAGTGATTATTCTTATTTTGTTGAAATAGGTTTAATTTAATTTGATATACGCCTAGACAACTTAATTTTTAGTAAATTTATTAAATTTTAATTTCTCTAGTTAGTAGCCTACCAGCTGTAATCCTGAAGCTCTATTAATTCTTATTGAATTCTAATGGATAATTGGACAAGGATACTGACTACTTGTTAAGACAGCCCAGTAACAGGCTGGATGCTAGAAGGGCAGTCCTTTCTAGTATTCACTGGAGATCTCTATGCTTATTAGAAATCGCGTTTTTTTTGTAACAGGGGGAGGTTGTGGTGGTTGCTGGTGGCATACAAGGATGGGGAGGTTGTGGTGGTTGCTGGTGGCATACAAGGATGGGGAGGTTGTGGTGGTTGGCAGTGGCATACAAGGATGGGGAGGTTGTGGTGGTTGCTGGTGGCATATAAGGACAGGGAGGTTGTGGTGGTTGCTGGTGGCATACAAGGACGGGGAGGTTGTGGTGGTTGCTGGTGACATACAAGGATGGGGAGGTTGTGGTGGTTGCTGGTGGCATACAAGGATGGGGAGGTTGTGGTGGTTGTGGTGGCTCAAGGATGGGGAGGTTGTGGTGGTTGCTGGTGGCATAAAAGGACGGGGGGGTTTTGTGGGGGGTTTTGGGGGCATAAAAAGGAGGGGGAGGTTGTGGTGGTTGGCGGGGCTAAAAAGGTGGGGCAGGTTGTGGTGTTGCGGGTTTTCATAAAAGGAGGGGTTTTTAGGGTGGTTGGTGGTGGCATACAAGGTGGGGGAAGTTGTGGGGGTTGCTGGTGGCATCCCAAGGAGGGGGGGTTAGGGGTGGTTGGTGGTGGCAAAAAAGGGGGGAAGAATTTTGGGGGTTGGTTGCTGGGGGCATAAAAAAAAGGGGTAGGTAGTGGGGGTTTGTGGTTTATACAAAACGGGGGAAAGTTGGGGTGGTTGCTGGTGGAATACAAGGTGGGAGATTTTTGTTGGGTTTGGCGGTGGCAAAAAAAGGGAGGGGAAATTGTGAGGGTTTGCTGGGGGCATACAAAGGGGAAGGTTTTGGGGGGTTTGCGGTGGCAAAAAAGGGATTGGGGGGGTTGTGGGGGTTTTGCGGGTGGCATACAAGGAGGGGGGGGGTTTTGTGGTGGTTGGGGGTTGCATACAAGGAGGGGGAGGTTGTTGGGTTGGTGGTGGCATACAAGGAAGGGGTTTGTGGGGGTTGTTTTGTAGCTACAAGGGGGGGGGGTTTTGTAGGGGTTTTGCGGTGGCTTTCAAGGAGGGGGAGATTGGGGAAGGTAGCTGGGGGTTTTAAAGGGGGGAAAAGGTTGTGGTGGGTGCTGGTGCCGTACAAGTTTTGGGGCAGGTTGTTGTGGTTCCCTTGGGGGGCATAAAAAGGGAGGGGGGTTGTTGTTGTTGCTGGTGGTATACAAGGAGGGGGAAGTTGTGGTGGTTGTTGGAGGCATACAAGGAGAGGGAGGTTGTGGTGGTTGGTGGTGGCATACAAGGAGGGGTAGGGTGTGGTGGTTGCTGGTGGCATTCAGCTTTTTGGGAGGTTGTGGTGGTTGCTGGTCGCATACAAGGTGGGGGAGGTTGAGGTCGTTGCTGGCGGCATGCAAGGAGGGGGAGATGGTGGTGGTTTGTGGCGGCATACAAGGTGGAGGAGGTTGTGGTGGCTGCTGATGGCATACAAAGTGGGGTAGGTTGTGGTGGTTGCTGGTGGCATACAAGGTGTGGGAGGTTGTGGTGGTTGCTGGTGGCATACAAGGTGGGGGAGTTTGTAGTGGTTGCTGGTGGCATACAACGTAGGGGAGGTGGTGGTGGTTGCTGGTGACATACAAGGAGGGGGAGGTTGTGGTGTTAGCTGGAGCCATTGAAGGTGGGAGAGGTTGTGTGGTGGTGCTGGTGCCGTAAAGATGGGGGAGGTGTGGTGGTTGCTGGTGGCATACAAGGAGGGGGAGGTTGTGGGGGTGTGGTGGCATACAAGGAGAGGTTGCGGGGGGTTGTGGTGGCAAAACCAAGGGTGGGAGGTTGGGGGGGGGTTTTTCGGGTGGCATACAAAGGGGGGGAGATTGTTGGGGGGTTTGCTGGTTGGCATAAAAGGAGATGGGAGGTTGGGGTGGTTGGGGTGGCATACAAGGAGGGGGGAGGTTGTGGGGGTTGTTTGGGGGTCATGAAAAGGTGGGGAGGTTGTGGGGGTTGCTGGTGGCATCCAAGGTGGGGGGGGTTGTGGGGGTTTGTGGAGACATACAAAGGAGGGGGGGGTTTTGGGGTGGAAACCCTGGGGGCCCTTAAAAAGGTGGGAAAAGGATGTGGTGGGGTTTGGTGCCGTACAAATGGGGGGGGTTTTTGTTGGGTTGGGGGTGGCATAAAGGGGGGGGAGGTTGTAGTGGTTGGTTTTTGGCATACAAGGTGGGGAGGTTGTTTTGGTTGCTGGGGCATACAAGGGGGGGGGGTGGTTTTGGTGGCGGGGTGGTGGCATTTAAGGTGGGAGAGGTTTTTGTGGTTGCTGGGGCCCTACAAGGGGGGGGAGGTTGGGGTTTGGTTTGGGTGGTGGCATAAAAGGGGTGGGGGGGGTTGTGGTGGCGCGGGGTGCTAAAAGGGGGGGGAGGTTGGGTGGTTTTTTGGTGGCATACAAGGGTGGGGGGTTTTGTGGTGGAAAATTTTGGGGTGGCATCCCAAGGGGGCGGGGGGGTTGGGGTTTGGTTCTGGGGGCAAAACAAGGAGAGGTAGGTTGTGGGGTTGCTGGGGGCATGAAAAGGAGGGGGAGGTTGGGGGGTTGCTGGTGGCATTCAAGGGGGGGGGGGTTTTTTGGGGGGTTGCGGGTGGAATAAAAGGGAAAGGGGGTTGTGGTGGGCTTGTGGCATAAAACCCGGGGGGGGAGGTTTTTGGTGGTTGCTGTTTGGAATAAAAAAAGGGGGGAAAGTTGTGGGGTTGGGGTTGGCATAAAAGGTGGGAGGGTTGTTGGGTTGGCGGGGGCATAAAAGGGGGGAAAAAAATTGTGATGGTTTGTTGTGGCATAAAAGGGGGGGGAAGGGTTTTTTGGTGGTTGTTGGTGGCATTCAAGGGGGGGGAGGTTGTTGGGGTTTTGGGGGGGCATAAAAAGGAGTTGGGGTTGTGGGGGTTGGGGTGGCATACAAGGGGGTGGGGGTTGGGGGGGTTTGCGGGTTTGGCATTCAAGGAGGGGGAGGTTGGGGTTTGGTTTGGGCGTGGCATCAAGGAGGGGTTGCGGTGGTTGCGGGTGGCATCAAGGAGTGGGATTTTTGGTTTGGGGTTGCTGATTGCAAAAAAAGGGGGGGGACGTTTGGTGGTTGGTGGGGCAAAACAGGGTTGGGAGGTTGTGGTGGTTGCTGGTGGCATACAAGGAGGGGGAGTGGTGGTTTTTTGGGGGGGCCCATAAAAGGGTGGGGAAAGGTTGTGGTGGTTGTGGTGGCTTTACAAAAGGGGGTTGGTTGGGGTGGTTGTGGGGGCTTTACAAGGTGGGGGGGGGGTTGTGGGGGTTTTGTTTTTGGCCCAAAAAATTTGTGGGGGGGGTTTGGGGGGTGGTTGCGGAGGCATGCAAGGAGGGGGGGGTTGTGGGGGTTGGGGGTTTGTCTTTAAAGGGTTTGGGAAAAGGTTTTGGTGGTTCCCGGGTTGGCATGAAAGGGAGGAGGGATGGTGGGGGTTTTGTGGGGAAAAAAAAGGTGAAAGGGGGGTTGTAGTGGTTCTGGGGAAATAAAAAGGGGGGTTAGGTTTTTGGTGGTTGCTGGGGGGCATACAAGGGGGGGGAGGTTTGGGGGTTTGTGGTGGCTTACAAGATGGGGGAGATTTTTTAGTGGTTGGGGGGCAAAACAAGTAGGGGGGGTTTTTGGGGGTTTCCCTGGTGACTTACAAGGAGGGGGAGGTTTTTTTGGGGTTAGTTTGAGGCACGAAGGGGGAGAAAAATTGGGGGTGGGGCTGGGGGCCCTACAAGGGGGGAAGGTTGGGGTTTTTTTGGGGGTGGCATGCAAGGAGGGGGAGGTTGGGGTGGTTACTGGGGGGAAGGAAGGAGGGGGGGGTTGTGGTGGTTGCTGGGGGGCACTCAAGGAGGGGAGGGGGTAAAAGGTTTGTGGGGGTTTATACAAGGAGAGGTTTTTTGGTTTGGTTGCTGGTGACTTTCAAGGTTTGGGTGGGTTGGGGGTGGTTGGGGGGGTTTACATGGAGCGGGGGTTGGGGTGGTTCCCGGTGGCATACAAAAAAGGGGAAGGTTGGGGTGGTTGCTTTGTTTCCACACAAAGGGGGGGGAAAATTGTGGGGGTTTTGATGGGGGTATTCAAGGTGGGGGAAAGGTTTGTGGGGGTTTTGTGGGGGCATGCAAAGGGGGGGAGGAGGGGGGTGGTTGGTGGGGGCATAAAGAAGGGGGGGAGGTTGTGGTGGTTGCTTTTGGGGAATACAAGGTGGGGGGGGTTTTGGGGTTTGGTTGGGGGTGGCATACAAGGTGGGGGAGGTTGTGGTGGCTGTGGTGGCATAAAAGGAGGGGGGGTTGTGGGGTTGCTGGTGGGCATCCCAGGGGGGGGAGGTTTGGGGTTTTGGGGGTTTGGGGGGCATAAAAGGGGTGGGGAGGTTGTGGTGGGTTGCTGTGGGCATTAAGGAGTGGGAGTTTTTGGGGGTGGTTGGGGGGTGGCACAAGGTGGGGGAGGTTGTTTTGGCTGTGCGGGCTTCCCAAAGTGGGGGGGGGGTTGGGGGGTTTTGGTGGGGGCTTTCCCAAGGTGGGGGGTTGTGGTGGTTGGTGGGGGCTTTACAAGGTGGGGGTTGTGGGGGTTGCTAGGGCCCCAAAACAAGGTGGGGGAGGTTGCAGTGGTTGCTGGTGGCATAAAAAGGTAGGGGAGGATGTGATGGTTGCGGGTGACATACAAGGGGGGGGGGTTTGGGGGGTGGTAGGGGAGGGCATTGAAGGGGGGAAAGGGTGGGGTTTGGGTGCGGGTGCCTTTAAAAGATGGGGGGGGTTTTGTTGGGGTTTTGGTGAGGGGAAATTTCAAGGGGGGAGGGGTTTTGTGGTGGTTGCTGGTTGCTTTTCCCAAGGGGGGGGGAGGTTGTGGGGGTTGTTGGGTGGCATTAAAGGAGGGGGAGGATGTGGGTGGATGCTGGGGGGCATACAAAAGAGGTTTTGGGGGGGTTTTGCTTGTGGATAAAACGAGGGGGGGGTTTTGTGGAGGTTGCTGATGGCAAAAAAAAAAAGGGGAAGGTTTTTTGGTGGTTGCGGGGTGGCATACAAGGTGGGAGGGGTTTGTTGGGTTTGGGGCGGGGGGCATAAAAGGGGGGGGAAGGGAAAATTTTTGATGGTTGCGGTGGCTTAAAAGGGGGGGAAAGGTTTTTTGGGGGTTGGCGGGGTGGCATACAAGGAGGGGGGGTTGTGGTGGTTGCTGGTGGCATACAAGGGGGGTGGGGTTGGGGTTTGGTTTTGGTGGTGGCATAAAAGGAGGTGGGGTTTTTTTGGGGTTTGGGTGGTGGCAAAACAAGGAAGGGAGGTTCTGGGGGTTGTTTGGGCATACAAGAGGGGGAGGTTGTTTTTTGTTGCGGGGTTTTTTTACAAGGAGGGGGAAGTTGGGTGGTTGGGGGGAGGATACAAGGAGGGGGAGGTTGTGGGGTTTGGGGTGGCATACAAGGGGGGTGGGTGTGGTGGTTTTGCTGGTGGCTTTTTCCGTTTTTTGGGAGGTTGTGGTGGTTGCTGGTCGCTTTAAAGGTGGGGGGGGGTTTTGAGGTCGTTGTGGGGGCATCAAGGGGGGGAGAGGGTGGTGGTTTGTGGCGGCTTTCAAGGTGGAGGGGGGTTGTGGTGGCTGTGTTTGGCCCTACAAAGTGGGGTAGGTTGTGGGGGGTTGCTGTGGCATCCCAAGGTGTGGGGGGTTGTGGTGTTGCTGGGGGCCTACAAGGGGGGGGTTTTTTTGTAGTGGTTGTTTGGTGGCAACAACTTTAGGGGAGGTGGTGGGGTTCCCTGGTGACTTTACAAGGAGGGGGGGGGTTTGGTGTTAGTGGACCCCTTTAAAGGTGGGAGAGGTTTTTGGGGGTGCTGGGGGCCGTAGAAGGGGGGGGAGGTTGTTGTGGTTGGTGGGGGGGCATTCAAGGGGGGAAAGGAGGGTTGTGGTGGTTGTGGTGGCTACAAGGAGGGGGGGTTTGGGGTTTGGTTTTCCCGGGTTTGGAAATAAGGAGGGGGGGGTTGTGGTGGTTGCTGGTGGCATGCAAGGAGAGGTTGCGGGGGGTTGCTGGGGGCTACAAGGAGGGGGGAGGTTTTTGGGGGTTTTGTTTGATGGAAATTCAAGGAGGGGGGGGTTGGGTGGTGCTTGGGTTGGGGGGATGCAGGGGGGTTGGGGGTTTGTGGTGGTTGTGGTGGAAACCAAGGAGGGGGAGGTTTGGGGTTGGTTGGTGGGGCATAAAGGTGGGGGGGGTTTGAGGTTTTTTTGTTGGTGGCTTTTGAAAGGGGGGGGGAAGGTTGTGGGGGGTTGGTGGTGTCATGCAAGGTGGGGGGTTGTGGTGGTTGTGGGGCATAAAAGGGGGGGAGATGGTGGGGGTTTTTGTGGGGGGCATACAAGGTGGAGGAGGTTGTGGTGGCTCCCGGGTGGCATACAAAGGGGGTAGGTTTGTGGGGGTTCCCTGATGGCACAAAAGGGGTGGGGGGGGTTTGGGTGTTGCTGTTGGCATGCAAGGAGGGGGGGTTGTGGGGGTTTGGTGGTGTCGAGGGGGGAAAGGGTTTGGGGGGTTGCTGGGGGGCAAACAAGGAGGAGGAGATGGTGGGGGTTTTTGTGGGGCATAAAAAGGGGTGCGGGGGTTGTGGGGCTGCTGGGGGGATACAAAGTGGGGTGGGTTTTTTTTGTGGGGGTTTGCTGGTGGCATCAAGGTGGGGGGGGGGTTTTTTTGGGGTTTTGCTGGGGATACAAGTGGGGGGGGTTTGTAGTGGTTGCGGTGGAAATACAATGTAGGGGGGTTTGGGTGGGGGTTTTTCTGGTGACATGAAAGGAAAGGGTTGCGGGGGGTTGTGGTGGCTTACAAGGAGTGGGGGTTTGGGGTTTGGTTGCTGATGTCATAAAAAGGATGGGAAGGTTGTGGTGTTTGGGTTTGGGTTTGAAATTGCAGGGAGTGGGATGTTGTGGTGGTTGTAAACCCATACAAGGAGGGGGGGGTTTGTGGGGGTTTGGGTGGTGGCATAAAAGGGTTTGGGGGAGGTTGGGTGGTTGCGGGTGGCATGCAAGGAGGGGGGGTTTGTGGGGGGTTGGGGGTTTCATGAAAGGGTGGGGGGGTTTTTGGGGTTGCGGGTGGCATCAAGGAGGGGGGAGGGTGGTGGTTTGTGGTGGCATCAAGGGGGAAAGGGGGTTTGTGGGGGCTGCTGGGGGCAAAAAAGGGGGTGGGTTTGGGGGTTTTTTTGCTGGTGGCATACAAGGGGGGGGGGTTTGTGGTGGTTGCTAAAGGACAAAAGGGGTAGGGGTTTTTTGAGGGGGTTTGCTGTTGGCATGCAAGGAGGGGGGGGTTTTTGGGGGGGTTGGTTGGTGGTGTCATCCCAAGGGGGGAAGGGGTTGGGGTGGTTCCCTGGTGGCTTTACAAGGAGGAGGGGATGGTGGTGGTTTTTTTGGGTGGCAAAACCAAGGTGCAGGGGGTTTGTGGTGGCTGCTGGTTGAAAAACAAATGGGGTGGGGTTGTGGTGGTTCGGGTGGCATACAAGGGGGGGGGGAGGTTGTGGGGTTGTGAGGCAAAACAAGGGGGGGGGGGTTGTAGGGGTTTTGCGGTGGCATAAAAAGGTTAGGGGGGGTTTTTGGGGGGTTTGCTGGTGAAAAGCAAGGGAGGTTGCGGTGGTTGCTGGTGGCAAAAAAGGAGTGGGAGGTTGTGGTGGTTGCTGATGGCATAAAAGGAGGGGGAGGTTGTGTGTTTGGGGTGGTGGCATGCAGGGAGGGGGTGTTGTGGGGGTTTTGCTGATGGCATACAAGGGGGGGGAGGTTGTGGGGGTTTTGGTGGTGGAAATAAAAAGGGGGGGGAGGTTAAAGGTGGTTGCTGGTGGCATGAAAGGAGGGGAAGGTTGTGGGGTTTGGTGGGTAATGCAAGGTGGGGAGGTTGGGGTTGGTTGTGGGGCATACAAGGAGGGGGAGATGGTGGTGGTTTGTGGTGGCATAAAAGGGGAGGAGGTTGTGGGGGCTGCTGGTGGCATACAAAGGGGGTGGTTTGTGGTGGTTGGGGTGGCATACAAGGTGGGGGGGGTTTGGGTGGTTGCGATGGCACAAAAGGGTAGGGGGGGGTTTTGAGGTGGGTTGTGTTGGATGCAAGGGGGGGGGAGGTTGTGGGGGGTTGGGGGGGTTTTCATGCAAGGGGGGAAAGGTTGTGGTGGTTGCTGGGGGAAAAAAAATAAAAAAGGAGGAGGAATGGGGGGTTTGTGGGGGCATACAAGGGCAGGAGGTTGTGGGGGGCTGCTGGGGGGCATACAAAGTGGGGTAGGTTTGGGGGTTGCTGGTGGCATAAAAGGGTTGGGGGAGGTTGGGGGTGGTTGCTGAGGGCATAAAAGGGTGGGGGGGTTTTTAAGGGTTTGCTGGTGGCATACAATGTAGGGAGGGTTGTGGGGGTTTTGCGGGGTGCCATAAAAGGGAGGGGGATTTTTGTGGGGGTTTAAGCGGGAAGGCTTTGGGGTTTGGGAGAGATTGTGGTGGGTGCGGGGTGCCGACAAAAAATTGGGGAGGTTTTGTGGGGGGTGGGGGCATTAAAGGTGGGGAGAGGTTGTGGTGGTTGCTGGGGGCATACAAGGAGGGGGGGGTTTGGGGGTTTTTTTGGGGTGGATACAAGGTGGGGGGGGGTTTGGGGTTTTTGCTGGTGTATGCAAGGAGGGGGGGGTTTGGGTTGTTGTTGCTGGGGGGAAGGAAAGGAGGGGGAGGTTGGGGGGGGGTTGCTGGGGGAAAAAAAAAATTCAAGGAGGGGGGGGTTTGTGGTGGTTGTAGGGGGCCATAAAAGGAGGGGAGGGTTGGGGTTTAATTTGGGCTGGTGGCTCCCAAGGAGGGAGAGGTTTTGGGGGTTTTTGGGGTGGCAAACATGGAGGGGGAAAGGTTGGGGGGTTTTGCTGGTGGCATCCAAAGGAGGGAGGTTGTGGGGTTTGCATGGGGGGCACACAAGGAGGGGGGGGTTTTGTTTTTGGTTGGGGGTTGGACACAATTTGAGGGAGGTTGTGGTGGTTGCTGGGGCATACAAAAAGGGGGAGATTGTGGGGGTTGGTGGGGGTATTCAAGGTGGAGGAGGTTGTGGTGGTTGCTGGTGGCATCCCAAATGGGGGAGGTTAGGTGGTTGGTGGTGGAAATCCCAAAAAAGGGGGAGGTTGTGGGGGTTGCTGTTGGCCCATACAAGGGGGGTTAGGTTGGGGGGGGTTGCTGGTGGGAAAAAAGGGAGGGGGGGTTGTGGGGGTTGGGTGGTGGCATAAAAGGGTGGAGGAGGTTGTGGTGGTTGCTGGGGGCCCAAAAAAGGGGGGAGGTTGTGGGGGTTTGGGTTGGGGGCCCTCCCAAGGGGGGGGGAGGTTGTGGTGGTTTGCGGGTGGGCTTTACAAAGTGGGGGGGTTGTTGGGGTTGCTGGTGGATAAAAAAGGGGGGGAAAGGTTTTTTGGGGGGGTTTGCGGGTGGCATAAAAGGTGGGGGAGGTTTGGGTGGTTGCTGGTGGCATACAAGGTGGGGGGGGGTTGGGTGGTTGTGGTGGCATAAAAGGGTTTGGGGGGGGGTTGTGGTGGTTGCTGGGGGCATACAAGGGGGGGGAGGTTGTGGTGGTTTGCTGGTGGCAAAACAAGGGGGGGGAGGTTGTGGGGGTTTGCTGGTGGCATAAAAGGGGGGGGGGAGGCTGTTTGGTTGTTTGGTGGCATACAAGGGGGGGGGAAAGGTTTGTGGGGGTTTGGGTGGGGGCCCTTTCCCAAGGGGGGGAAAGGGTTTGGGTTGTGGTTGCTGGTGGCATAAAAGGGGGGGAGGTTGTGGTGGTTGCGGGTTGGCATAAAAGGGGTGGGGGAGGCTGTGGGGGTTTGGGTGGGGGGCTTAAAAATTTGGGGGAAGGGTTTTGTGGGGGTTTGGGCTGGTGGGCAAAAAGGTGGGGGGGGGCTGTGGTGGTTTTTGGTGGATACAAGGTGGGGGAGGTGTGGTGGTTGGTGGGGGGCATAAAAAGGTTGGGAAGGTTGTGGGGGTTGCGGGTGGCCTAGAATTTACGCTCAAAAACTGAAAAAAAAGTTTTTTCGTTAACCCCTTTTAGATAACAAAACTCAGAGTGGGAAAAAACTGCGTTATTTGTGAAGGTCTGACTTATTAACCACACCAAAAATTTTTTTTTCTTCCCCTTTTTTAAAAACCGGGAAGTTAAGAATTTTATATTATATATATAAATATTATATATAAAATATATATATATATATATATAATATATATATATATATTATATATATATATATATATATATAAATATATTTATTAATATATTTTTATATATATATGTCGTCCCAAATAGGCAGAACTTGCGATCTGGGTTTAAATAGCAACGTTTAAATTTGCCAATAGGAAAGGGGAAAATTTTTGTGTATACAAAAATTTTTCCCCAAAAAAATCATTCTGAACGAAAACAAAAAAAATTATTTCACTATGTTTTTTTAGTATTAAATTATTGTAAACAAATCTAAAATAAAATTTATTTGGGGTTTTAGGAAAAAAAAACGTTCTTGTGTTTAAAAAGGGTTTAGGTAATTTTTTTTAAGATTTTTTTTGTGAAAAATTTTAAAAAATTTTTTACATCAACATTAATAAAAAAAAATGTATCTTTAAACTTTATAACAAAAAAAAATTTTAGAAAGGCCCTTAATTTTTAAATGAGCTTTTGGCTAATTGACCATTTTTTACATATTCGGCAGGGAATATATATATAATTATATAATTTTATATTTTTTTTAATTATTATATAAATATATATTTTAATTGCATCCCTTGGGGGGTTTATATACCAATGGGTTTATACTTTTTTTTAAACATAATATGGTAAAAAAGTTTTAAGAAAAACATTGTTGGCATAAAGATGGCTATACAGTACTTGGGGTTGTGAAGTTACAGTCTAGTAAAATTTTGTTACTTTTTTTATGACTGATTATAATTTAAAAAATCTCTCCCCCCTTTCAGAGCTGGGGCGCGAAACCCAAAATACAGCAGGCATTCCCCCCTTTGAACATAAAGCGCTGATGCTGGAAAGAAAACTTGCTGCCCGGGGATCCCTAGTTACCCTGATGAGCTTTTGTCTATCCCCCCTAAGGAAATTTAGATACATTTTTTCCCCCTGACCCAAAGGGGCCAAGGGCCCCCGCGAAATAAACTTTTAACGATGGGCAAGTTCTCCATATTTTCTAGACTTTTGGGACTCCCCGAAACTGGAAACTGCCCCCCTTTTTTCCCCCGGTGTATTGGAGATAGGTTGGGCAGCCAAGGTAGATGCACATGGGATAGTCCCCCCACCACCTGCTTGCCCCTCTCTTCCCGGCTTGGGAAGGGGGATACCATCGCAAACTTTTGGCTGCCATCAGATTTCATATTTTGAGCGGCTCCCTTACTGCTGGGGTCCCGGGTGTTGGGGGGCCCCTTTTGTAATGTTTTAACGGGCCCAATGTCTTGCAAAACTTTCTCTCGGATTTACCGCCCCATAAGACTTGTTCTTCTTCTTTTAAGACCAAAACTTTGGGAAGTTTGGGGTTGGAAAAAGGATGGGGAAGGACAGAAAAAATTGGGGAAAAAGGGGGGGGGGGGGGAGAGGGGAGGATTAAAAGGTAAGTGGGGCCCCAAAACCCCTTTGGTGTAATTTAAAAAAATTTAAGTGGAATAAAAAAAAATTTTTTGAAGGGGTATAATTCCCAATCCACAAAAATCACATAGATTAAAATCCCTGTAAGTACTGCCCCGGGAAATTTGGGAAATAAAAATACAAATTGATTTTTTTTTTTTTTTTTTTTTTTTTTTTTTCGATTTTCTCATCGGTATTTAAACGACAAAGAAGGCAATAAATTTTCTGGCCAAATTTTTAAAAAAATTATTTACACATTAACTTCTTACAAAGGTGGGTCCCGCCAATTTCCCAAAAACCCCCCCCCGGAATTTTCAAATTCCCCCCCCCGGGGCCCCCCAAACCCTTT
>NC_069415.1:59707466-59709966 GCF_026875155.1 Cherax quadricarinatus | reverse complement strand
ATTCGAAATTATATTGTTTTTAGTACGAGAAAATTGCTGTGGTGGGTAAACCTGGACTGTTACTGTTACATAGTAAAAAATATATATTATGTTTACAAATATGAGTATTATTATACTGAGGATATATATTATTATATATATTATATATATATATATCTATATTATTCGGTATAGTGTGTGATAGTATTATATATGCATAGGTAGTAGGAAGGTAGACAGCAACCTCCCAGGGAATACTACCGTCCTGGCAGATGACTGGGAAACATGAAACCTGTAACTGTTTGCATGATTGTTGGATTGCTGGTTTGGGTTCTTTTCTGCGTCTCATAAATCAGTCTAGTGCATTACAGGGAGTATTTTGACCATAGACTGACTATTACACTTTGGTCACACTTCACAGACACGCCACAAGCATCTATTTATACATACATCTGGGTTTTTTCCTTTTCTAAATAGCTTCTTGTTCTTCTTTATTTTTCTATTGTCCTGAGAAGTCGGAAAAGAATCTTTCCTCCGGTAAGCCATTGCGTGTCGTTAATGAGGCGACTAAAATGCCGGGAGCCAATGGGCTAGTAACCCCTTCTCCTTAGACTTTTACTAAAAAAAAGAGAAGAAGAAAAATTTATAAAACTGGGATGCTTGAATTGTGAGTGGAAGTAGTGACGATTACAAGAAACAGATGAGTACTGAGTTATGAATGAAAAGAAGTTGGATGTCCTGGCCCCTAAGCGAAACACAAAGCTGAGGGGGTAGGGGAGTTTCGTTGGGGGGAAATAAATGGGATTAATCTGCAGTATTGAGAGGTTGAGCAAAGGAAAGGGGTAGCAGTAATGTTGAATGAAATCAGTTTATGGAAGGAGAAAAGAAACGAGAATATGAATGTGAAAATTCAAGAATTTTGTGGATTAAAGTAAAGGTTGATGCGAGAAGTGGGTCATAATAAGCGTGTATGCAACTGGAGAAGAGAGAATGCAGAGTAGAGAGAGAGATTTTTGGGGAGTGTTAAGGAATGTATAGGGCCTTTGAACCAATGTGAGAGGTAATTGTGGTAGGAGGACTGAATGCTAAAGTAGGAGAAGCTTTTAGGAGAGGGTTGTGGTAGGTAAGTTTGGGGTGCCAGGTGTAAATGATAAATGGGAGCCCTTTGATTGAACTTTGTATAGACAGGGTTTATTATAGGAAATACATATTTTAAGAAAAAGAGGATAAATAAGTATACAAGATATGATATAGGGCGAAATGACAGCGTTTGTTGGTGGATTATGTATTGGTAGATAAAAGGACTGTTAAGAAAAACTCAGGATGTTTACATGTTTATTGAGGCGGGCCAAGATATATCAGATCACTTTCTAGTTTAGTTGTAGCTACACTGAGGAGTAAAAAGGTAGATGGGGATACAACGAGAATAGAAGCATCAGGAAAGAGAGAGGTGTGAAGGTTTATAACTAAAGAGGAGGCTGTTAGGGTAAGATATAAACAGCTATTAGAGGATAGATGGTAATGAGAGCATAGGCATGGGGTCGAGAGATATGTGGTAGGTTTAAAAATGTAGTGTTGAGTGTTCATCAGAAAGTTTGTGGTTACAGAAAGAGGGTGCAGGAGGGAAGAGGATGCGATTGTGGATGATGATGTGAAGAAGAGAAGTAAGGAGAAAAAGTTGCCCTATGAGAAGTTTTTACAAAGTAGAAGTGATGAAGGAAGGAAGAGTATATGGAGAAAAAGAGAGAGGTTAAGAGAGTGGTGAAGCAATGTAAAAAAGAGAGCAAATGAGAGAACGTGGGTGAGATGTTATCAACAAATTTTTTTGAAAATAAGAAAAAGTTTTGGAGTGCGGATTAACAAGTTAAGAAATGAAAACCGAGAGAACAAATGGATTTGTCACGTTAAAAATAGGAGAGGAGAGTTATTAATGGAGAGTTAGAGGTTTGGGAAGATGGGAGGGAATATTTTTGAGAATTGTTACGTTGTATGAAGATATGGAAGCGTGATTTCGTGTATAGGGCAAGGTGGAACAACATTTTGTAGGAGTTGAGGAGAGCCAGTTGTGAGTGTGGGGGAAGTTCGTGGAGGCAGTAGGTAAAAATGAAAGGGGTAAAGGCAGCCCGGGATTGATGGGATAAAGATAGAAATGTTAAAGTGGTGGGGATATTAGTTATGAGAGGTTGGTGCAATTATTTAATGAATGTATGATGAGGGTAAGTACATAGGGATTGGCAGAGAACAGCTTAGTCCTTTGTATAAAGGCAAAGGGGATAAAGAGAGTGCAAAAATTATGGGGGGATAAGTTGTTGAGTATACCTGGCAATGTGTATGGTAATAGTTATTATTGAAAGATTAAGAGTAAGACGGAGGAATAGCGATAGAGATGAACAAGGAGGCTATTAGGAAAGTTAGGGGGTGTGTGGACCAGGTGTTTACAGTCGAAAATATAAGTGAACAGTATTTAGCTAAGGCTAAAGAGGTCTTTGTGGCGTGTTATGGATTTGGAAAACGGCGTATG
>NC_069415.1:59699966-59702466 GCF_026875155.1 Cherax quadricarinatus | reverse complement strand
AGATCCGTATGAAGTTTTTAATGTGTCTTTGTTTTTATTCACCTCCTAACTTTATATTATCAGCAAACAGGGATTTACCTGATTCTCTTCTGGTTTAATACCCATTAGCAAAACAATACTGATGCCGGTACCCCCCCTGCGAATCCCGCTTGTTGCATTTGTTTTCCATAACGACTTACTTCTTTAGACAATCTTTGCCCTCAGAGAATCACTCTGACCTTAGTACTGTAATAACTGTTATTTTTCCCGTTGCTTTTAAAAACTGGTTATATCACAAAAAAATCTGCAAATAGGAAAGAGAAGCTTGAGATGCGTTACAGTTGACTTGGACCATTTCAAAAGTCACATAACACAAAAGAGTGAGGGTTGCAGTATATATAGGTCGAAAGTTTTCCCTTCCCATGTGGGGTTATTTGGTATTTTTCCCAGTCAAGTTTTTGTGCTTTTTGTTCTTAATTTCTTGGGTTCTTTTTGGGGGCACAACATAACTCCCTTTCTGCAGTAGAAATTGGATCCCCCCGCATCTCCCCTTCCCTTTCCCCCTTGTTTTCGTGGTCCAGAGTTTTTATGAGATTTGATATTAATCCTAAACTTACATGTTTGCATTTAGAAAACAAATTTCACCAAATTCTGTGCCCGCCCCTATGACTATCTATTATTTCTTAAATAAATATATATATATATATATATATATATATATATATATATATTATATTATTTTTATATATATATTTATATATTTATATTATATGATAGATAGATAATAGATGTGTCACTAGGAGGTGGGACAGAATTTGGGGAGAATTTGTTTTCTAAATGCATCTGTAAGGTTTAGGATTGAATATCAATCTAAAAAAAACTTGGGCTAGCAAAACAATGAGAAGGAAAGGGGGGGGAGTGTGGGTGGATCGACTTTTGGCTGAGGATGAGCAATGTAAAACTTCATAGGATTAAAAAAAAAAACACAATTTATTAAAAAAATATTAGTTGAATTTAACCCCGGGGCCCCCGGAAAAATGAGTTTAAAATACCAGGCGAAAGAAGGTTTTCAGGAGGAAAGATATATTAGTGAGCTTAGTACCAAGTTTAAGAATAAGACATTTTTCAACTTGTTGGTTTTCTAATCACATCCATCACTAATAATAGTGAACACTCGGGTTCATATTAAACTAGTTTTTTGAGAACAACCATATATTAGTCCCATCCTTTAGCCGCAACCCGCATGAACCCCCCCCTGATAAATGATGTTAAGAAAACTCAGAAAACGAGGGGATAAGCAAAAGATTATTCTAAATTAAAGGGGAAAAGTACAGGGGTGGCCCCAAAAACGCTCCCTGATTTTAAAAACCGGTATAACACGTAACTTTTTGTAATATGTTTACAGTTTTTGGGTCAGATGCAGGATATCATTCATTTTTTAAATGGTATAAGGTGCATTAAAGGCAGCCAATGTGCGTCCCCCTTTGGGTTTCTCGGAAAATCGATTGATAGTCCAGTTCGGTCCAGACGGTCTGCAGCATATCTGGTGTTATCATGTGAACTGCTTCGTGACTGAAATTGTCAGCTGCCCAGGGTTTGCAGGTATTAGTTTTAGGGAAAAGCCCCCAAAGAAAGAAAATCCAAACAGTTACGTCCGGTGACCTCGCAATGGGCCTACGAGGTCACCTGACCTCTGTGTGTTGGTGTGTGTATGTGCGTAGTGTACATTTACTATGGGGGCACCCCCTTGTAAGAAATATTGTGTCAAGTAATTTTTTATAAAGTGGCCAGAAAAATTTTTGCCTTCATTGTCGCTTAAATATCCGTTGTGCGTGCAAAAAAAAAAAAAAAAAAAAAAAAAAAAAAAAAAGCAACTGCAACTTGTATATTTCCAATTGGTTTCTTATATTCCGTTTTATCTTGTGACTCGGATGGGTTTTTGTATTTACCCCTTTGAAGAAATTATATTATTCCCCATGCACCTTTTAAATTACACCAAAGTGGTTGGGCCCTTACCTTTCTTTCCCATTCTTCCCCCTCCAAACCCTTTTCCAAGATTTCGTCCTTACCATCCTTCTTTATTACCCATTTACCAAATTTTGGTCATAAGAAGAATAAAAAGAAATGTTTTTGAGATCAAATTACCATTTGAGTAAAATGTTGCATCTAGTAAGGTTTAAAAAAGGGAGGTCAAGGATTGAAGTGTTGTGGTATGGCAGGATTTAGGATTCCGTTGGGTGATCGCTCCCTTGCCAGCTTCACCCCTTGCCCGCGCCCTAAATTGATTCCTGCCCACGTTGGTGAAATTGCTTCCAGCCAGTCGGCCTTGGGCGCTCCCCGGCTTCTCTCCTTATTGCCGAGTGCCCACTAGAACACAAAAAAGTGTGATTGGCACCGATACTTGATTTCCCTCTACCCAATTTTTTTCCCGATTTTTTTTTTTTTTGTTTAGCGTTTGAGGTTGCCAGGACGAGGGAGACTTTCCCGGGGGAAAAACAGTTTTTTTTCATTTTTTAAAAAC
>NC_069415.1:59562629-59699466 GCF_026875155.1 Cherax quadricarinatus | reverse complement strand
GCACTCCCCCAAAAACGGAGTCCAGATTTATCGTCAAAACCCGTTATAAAAATGCAATTTTTTGGTCACCTGGTTTAAAAACCTTACTTCCGTACATAGGTCCTTCCTCGTTGTTAGAAGGACGGGGTGGGGAAAAACTTGCTAAAAAAAATTGTCTGGTTTGCTTACGGCCCCCAAAACTAATTTTTATTTAACAGGTTTTTAACCATTTCCTTGGATTCTGAGAAATTGGGAACAAACTGGGGTCTAACGGGGCATCGGGACTATCGGGTATACTGGACTACCTAAACTACAGGGATTTCCTGGATTCCCAACTGGGTTTCAGCAGACTACCGGGTACTATTGGGGGTTTACCGGGGGAAACTACCTGGTTTTTATCTAGTATCCAAAATATTATAGGTACTATCCCCCCAAACGAGTACTATTTATCTTACGGGTCTTCGGAAATATCTGGCCCACCTGGGTCACTAAACTTCGAAAAATTAACCGGGTTTTTTCTTATGTTAAAGGGTTTTCACCCCGGGGGCCGGACGTTTATCTTTTGGGGTCTTTTTGAGCTTCCTATAATTTTTGGGGATTTATCCGGGGTTTATCCCAAAAACCCTGGGTACTACCCTAGTAAAATCCTGGGTTTTCCCAAATTTTTGGTATACCTGGGAATATCTGGTACTAATGGTTTTTTTACACTTTTACCCCGGTTTTCCCGGATACCGTCCGGGTCTATCCTGGGATACCCCGGGGGTTTCCGGGGACTTCTGGGAACTATCCGGGGTAAACTACCCTGGATCTATCCGGGAATTTTTGGGTACTTTTGGGGGACTATCTGGAAAAAACGGTACTATTGGGTACTTTCTGGAGGACAAAATTTTGGGTCTTCCTGGGTACTATCCGGATTTCTTTTTAAATCGGGGTTTTATTTATCCGGTACTACCAAGGGGGTTTTAATTTGGGGTACTTTCCTTTGAAAAATCGGGGTATATCGGGGGTTATCTTGGACTTCCGGGTATACCCGGGGGTTTCTTTAGGTACTGCCCAGAACTTTTTTGGTCTTTCCCGGGGATTTTACCCTGAGATACCCTGGTACTACCCTTGGTATTCCTGGTATTTCCCTGGTTCTTTCTGGATATCCCGGAAACTATCGGGTACATCCAGAATATTTCCAGAATATTATTCCTGGATACTACGGGTTTACCCGGGTTTTCTACCCCTGGATGCTATCCTGGTACTATTTGGGTACTTCTGGGTAATTTTCCTGGGAGGGATTGAGACACAGCAATAATGGGAATTTTTATTCAGGAAACGTTTGCCAACAGTGACTTCTCAGCCCAATACAAGCAAAAAAGGTTGTAAGGAGAGGAGGAGTTTAAAGTAATCAGTCCCTCAGCCTGGGGTCGATGTGTTCGTCCTCGCTTGTGAATGTACAGAAAAGGGCGTAGACTTGGGTTATTAAAGTAGAGGGGAGGGAAGCAGGATGAGGCGGGGTCTGTGGTACCCCTCCAAAGTCGAAATGTGAGGTGAGGTGAAGCAGGGAGGCGGGGGGCATGTGGTACCATCCACTAGTCGAAGTAGTGAGGTGGGTGAAGCAGGCGGGGGGGGTCATAGTGGTACCTCCCCTAGTCGAAATAGTGGGTGAGGTGAAACAGGCGGGGCGGGGTCATAGTGGTACCATCCACTGTCGAAGTAGGTTTGTAAAGGGGGGCGGTTAAGTTCATTTGTATAAAGATCGCGGTTATGCAAAAGTCGAAGTGTGAATGGTTTGAAAAACTATTTTCAAAAACCCTTATCAAAATTTCGGGTCATCCCTTTTTGTCCAACTATCGTGGGCCTCCGGGGGGGCTGTTGTTTGTATCCTGGGATATTTTTTGGTTGCAATGGTTTGGAAACCATACTCTCCTGGGTACTTCCCAAGTACTATCCTGGGTTCTCTCCCGCGTATTATCCTGGGTACTATCCTGGTTACTATCCTGTGTAGTACCCAAGGCACTCTCCTGGGTACTATCCCAAGTACTATCCTGGGTTCTCTCCCGGGTACTATCCTGGGTACTATACTAGGTACTATCCTGTGCACTAACTTGGATACTGTCCTGGGTACAATCCTGTGTGCTATCCAGGGTACTGTCCTGAGTACTATGCTGAGTGCTATCCTGGATACTATCGTGCATACTGTCCTGGGGATTATCCTGGATACTATCGTGCATACTGTCCTGGGGATTATCCTGGATACTATTCTGGGTACTATCCAGGTACTATCCTGGGTACTTTCCTGGATACTATCCTGGGTACTATCCTGGATACTATCCTTGGGACTATCCTGGGTAAGATCCAGGATACTATCCTGGGTTCTCTCCCGGATAGTATCCTGGGGAATATCCTGGGTACTATACCGGATACTTTCCTGGGTCCAATGCTATGTACTATCCTGGATACTTTCCTGGGTCCAATGTTATGTACTATCCTGGGTACTGTCCGGAGTACTATCCTGGGTACTATACTAGGTACTATCCTGTGCACTAACTTGGATACTGTCCTGGGTACAATCCTGTGTGCTATCCTGGATACTATCGTGCATACTGTCCTGGGGATTATCCTGGATACTATCGTGCATACTGTCCTGGGGATTATCCTGGATACTATTCTGGGTACTATCCTAGGTACTATCCTGGGTATTTGCCTGGATACTATCCTGGGTACTATCCTGGATACTATCCTTGGGACTATCCTGGGTAAGATCCAGGATACTATCCTGGGTTCTCTCCCGGATAGTATCCTGGGGAATATCCTGGGTACTATACCGGATACTTTCCTGGGTCCAATGCTATGTACTATCCTGGATACTTTCCTGGGTCCAATGTTATGTACTATCCTGGGTACTGTCCGGAGTACTATCCTGGGTACTGTCCTGGATACTTTTCTGGGTAAGGTCCTGGGTACTATCCTCGTTTCTATCCTGGGTACTATATAGGGTACTATCCTGAATATTATCTTAAAATTCCCTCTGGTTTTAATATCCAGGGAACTTTTCTCGTAACCATCCTGAGTTACCTATCCTTCCTGCATACTATCCTGGTTACTATCATGGATACTCTCCTGCGCACTATCCTGAACACTATTCTGGGTACTATCCAGGATATTATCCTGTGTATTATCCTGCATACTATTGTAGGTACTCTTCTGGGTACTATAATGGATACTATCCTGAGTAGTATCGTGCATACCATCCTGGGTACTATCTTGGCTACTGTCTTGGCTACTATCCTGGGTACTATCCTGGATACTATCCTGGATACTATACTGGGTACTCAACTCGGTACTACCCTTCATCCCATGCCGTGTACTATCTCGGGCACTATCCTGGGTACTATCCCAGGTATTATCCTTGGTATTATCCTGGGTGCTATTCGGGTAGTATCCGGGGTACTATCCATGTTCTTTTTCTGGGTACTATTCCCCAGTTAGTATCCTGTACCCTGGGAAAAAACTATCCTTGGTACTAACCCGGATACTGTCATGGGTATTTATCCTGGGACTATCTGGGATACTATCCTGGATTACTATCCTTGACACTATCTAGGTACTATCCGGGGGTACTTTTCCTGGATACTACCTGGATATATACTGGGTGCTTATTCAGTAACTACCCTGGAATCCTATTCCTGGGCACTATCCCAGGTACTATCCTTGGTACTATCCTGGGTGCTATCCCGGATAGTATTATGAGGACTATCCCATGTACTATTCTGGGTACTATCCTAGGTAGTATCCTGTATCATGGGTTACTAATCCCTGGGTTCTAACCCGGGTATGTCCGGGTGTCTATCTGGGCCCTATCCTTGGTACTATACCTGACATTAACCTAGGTTATCCTGGGTACTATCCTGGACACTATCCTCGATAATATCCTGGGAAGAATCCTAGATACTATCCTGGGTACTATCTCGAGTAGTATTCTATGTACTATCCTGAATACTATCTCTGGTACTATCCTGGATACTATCCACCGTACTGTCCTCGATACTATCCTAGATACTATCCTGGTACTATCCAAGATACTATCCTGGGTACTATCCTGCGTACCGTCCTGTGTGCTATCCTGGTACTATCCTGGGTACTATCTTGAGTATTATCCTCCTTACTGTCCCGGGTACTATCCCGGGTACTCTACTATTCTGGATACTATACTTGATGCTATTCTGGGCACAATCACGGTTAGTACAATGGGTATTTAACTGAGTAATATCCTGGGTTCTATCCTAGATACTATCCTAGAAGACCAAAGTTGTTGAAGCCATTGCCAGAATCGTGGAATTATCGAGATATTTTGCAAAATCCTTGTGACTACCCTGGTGTGAGTCGTTGCAACTCACCAGAGTGCAGGTAGTGACTACCCTGGTGTGAGTCGTTGCAACTCACCAGAGTGCAGGTAGTGACTACCCTGGTGTGAGTCGTTGCGACTCACCAAAGTGCAGGTCGTGACTACCCTGGTGTGACTCGTCGCAACTCACTAGAGTGCAAGTCGTGATAACCATGGTGTGAGTCGTTGCAACTCATCAGAGTGCAGGTGGTGACTACCATGGTGTGAGCCGTTGCAAATAATCAGAGTGCAGGTGGTGACTATCCTGGTGTGAGCCGTTTCTACTCATCAGAGTGTAGGTCGTGACTACCTTGGTGTGAGTTGTTGCAACTCACCACAGTGCAGGTGGTGACTACCCTGGTGTGAGTCGTTGCAACTCACTAGAGTGCAGGTTGTGATTACCCTGGTGTGAGCCGTTGCAACACACCAGAGTGCAGGTCGTGATTACCATGGTGTGAGTCGTTGCAACTCATCAGAGTGCAGGTGGAGACTACACTGGTGTCAGCCATTGCAACTAATCAGAGTGCAGGTGGTGACTACCCTGGTGTGAGCCGTTGCTACTCATCAGAGTGCAGGTGGTGACTACCATGGTGTGAGTCGTTGCAACTCACCAGAGTACAGGTGTGAGTCGTTGCAACTCATCAGTGTGCAGGTGGTGACTACCCTGGTGTGAGTCGTTGCAACTCACTAGAGTGCAGGTTGTGACTTCCCAGGTGTGAGTCGATGCAACCCCACCAGAGTTCGGTGGGGATACCGTGGTGGGAGTCGTTGCTTCACCAGAGGCAGGTCGTGATACCCTGGTGTGGTCGTTGCAAACTCATTTGAGTGCAGGTCGTGCTACCCATGGGTGAGTCGTTTGCAACTCATCAGAGTTGCAGGGCTGTGACTAAATGGTTTGTGAGCCATTGCATCTCACCAGAGTACAGTTGGTGACCACCATGGAGTGAGCCGTTGCACCTCACCAGCGTGCAGGTAGTGACTACTCTGGTGTGAGACGTTGGAACTCACCAGAGTGCAGGTGGCGACTACATTGGAGTGAGTCATTGCAACTCAACAGAGTGCAAGTGGTGACTACAGTGGTGTGAGTCGTTGCAACTCACAAGAGTGCAGGTCGTGACTACCCTTGTGCGAGTCGTTGCATCTCACTAGAGTGCCGGTCGTGACTACCCTGGTGTGAGTCGTTGCAACTCATCACAGAGCAGGTGGTGACTACCCTGGTGTGTGTCATTGCAACTCACCAGAGTGCAAGTGGCGACTACCCTGGTGTGAGTCGTTGCAACTCACAAGAGTGCAGGTCGTGATTTCCCTGGTGTGAGTCGTTGCAACTCGACAGAGTGCAGGTGGTGACTACGATTTTGTGAGTCGTTGCAACTCATCAGAGTGCAGATGGTGACTTCCCTGGTGTGAGTCGTTGCAACTCATCAGAGTGCAGGTGGAGACTACCCTGGTGCGTCGTTGCGACTCACCAGAGTGCAGGTGGTGACTTCCCTGGTGTGAGTCATTAAAATTCACCTGAGTACAGGTTGTGACTACCCTGGTGTGAGTCGTCGCAACTGACCAGAGTGCAGGTGGTGACTACCCTGGACTACCCTGGTGTGAGTCATTGCAACTCATCAGAGTGCAGGTCGTGGCTACCATGGTGTGAGACATTGCAACACACCTGAGCGCAGGTCGCGACTACCCTGGCGTGAGTCATTGCAACTCACCAGAGTACAGGTCGTGGCTATTATAGTGTGAGTCGTTGCCAGTCACCAGAGTGCAGGTCGTGACTACGCTTGAGCGCGTCGTTGCAACTCACCAGAGAGCAGGTGGTGAATCCCCTTGTGTGACTCGTTGCAACTCACTAAAGTACAGGTAGTGACTACATTGGTGTGAGTCGTTGCAACTCACTAGAGTGCAGGTTGTGACTACCCTGGTGTGAGTCGTTGCAACTACCGAGTGCAGGTAGTGACTACCCTTGTGCAGTCGTTGCAACTCATCAGAGTGCATGTATGACTACCTGGTGCGAGTCGTTGCAACTCCACAGAGCGCAGGTAGTGACTACCCTGGTGTGAGTCGTTGCAACTCACTAGAGTGCAGGTTGTGACTACCCTGGTGTGAGTCGTTGCAACTCACCAGAGTGCAGGTTGTGACTACCCTGGTGTGAGTCGTTGCAACTCACCAGAGTGCAGTTAGTGACTACTCCTGAGTGTGAGTCGTTGCTACTCACCGAGTGCAGGTAGTGACTACCCTGGTGTGAGTCGTTGCAACTCACCAGAGTGCAGGTAGTGACTTCCCTGGTGTGAGTCGTTGCAACTCACCAGAGTGCAGGTAGTGACTACCCTGGTGTGAGTCGTTGCAACTCACCAGAGTGCAGGTAGTGACTACCCTGGTGGAGTCGTTGCAACTCACCAGAGGCAGGTAGTGACTTCCTGGTGTGATCGTTGCAACTCACCAGAGTGCAGGTAGTGACTACCCTGGTGTGAGTCGTTGCAACTCACCAGAGTGCAGGTAGTGACTACCCTGGTGTGAGTCGTTGCAACTCACTAGAGTGCAGGTAGTGGCTACCCTGGTGAGAGTCGTTGCAACTCATCAAAGTGCAGGTTTTGACTGTCCTGTTGTGAGTCGTTGCAACTCACCAGAGTGCAGGGTGTGACTACCCTGGTGTGAGTCATTGCTTATCACCAGCATGCAGGTCGTGACTACCCAGGTGTGAGTCGTTGCATCTCACCAGAGTGCAGGTCGTGACTACCCTGATGTGAGTCGTTGCAACTCACCAGAGTGCAGGTGGTGACTACTCTGGTGAGAGCCGTTGCAACTCATCAGAATGAAGATCATGACTACCCTGGTGTGAGTTGCTGCAACTCACCAGAGTGAAGATCGTGACTACCCTGGTGTGAGTTGTTGCAACTCACCAGAGTGCACGTGGTGACTTTGCTGGTGTGAGTTTTTGCAACTCACAGAGTGCAGGTCATGACTACCCTCGTTTGAATCGTTGCAACTCACCAGAGTGCAGGTGGTGACTACACTGGCGTGAGTCGTTGCAACTCACCAGAGTGCAGGTGGTGACTACCCTGGTGTAAGTCGTTGTAACTCACCAGAGTGCAGGTGTTGACTACCCTTGTGCAAGTCGTTGCAACTCACCAGAGTACAGGTGGTGACTACCGTGGTGTGAGTCGTTGCAACTCACCAGAGTGCAGGTCGTGACTACCCTTGTGCGAGTCGTTGCAACTCATCAGAGTGCATGTGATGACTACCCTGGTTCGAGTCGTTGCAACTCACCAGAGCGCAGGTAGTGACTACCCTGGTGTGAGGCGTTGCAACTCACCAGAGTGCAGGTAGTGACTACCCTGGTGTGAGTCGTTGCAACTCATCAGAGTGCAGGTAGTGACTACCCTGGTGTGAGTCGTTGCAATTCATCAGAGTGCAGGTAGTGACTACCCTGGTGTGAGTCGTTGCAACTCACCAGAGTGCAGGTAGTGACTACTCTGGTGTGAGTTGTTGCAACTCACCAGGGTGCAGGTAGTGACTTCCCTGGTGTGAGTCGTTGCAACTCACCAGAGTGCAGGTAGTGACTACCCTGGTGTGAGTCGCTGCGACTCACCAGAGTGCAGGTAGTGACTACCCTGGTGTGAGTCGTTGCAACTCACCAGAGTGCAGGTAGTGACTTCCCTGGTGTGAGTCGTTGCAACTCACCAGAGTGCAGGTAGTGACTACCCTGGTGTGAGTCGTTGCAACTCCCCAGAGTGCAGGTAGTGACTACCCTGGTGTGAGTCGTTGCAACTCACCAGAGTGCAGGTGGTGACTACACTGGCGTGAGTCGTTGCAACTCACCAGAGTGCAGGTGGTGACTACCCTGGTGTAAGTCGTTGCAACTCACCAGAGTGCAGGTGTTGACTACCCTTGTGCAAGTCGTTGCAACTCACCAGAGTACAGGTGGTGACTACCGTGGTGTGAGTCGTTGCAACTCCCAGAGTGCAGGTCGTGACTACCCTTGTGCGAGTCGTTGCAACTCATCAGAGTGCATGTGATGACTACCCTGGTGCGAGTCGTTGCAACTCACCAGAGCGCAGGTAGTGACTACCCTGGTGTGAGTCGTTGCAACTCACCAGAGTGCAGGTAGTGACTACCCTGGTGTGAGTCGTTGCAACTCACCAGAGTGCAGGTAGTGACTACCCTGGTGTGAGTCGTTGCGACTCACCAGAGTGCAGGTAGTGACTACCCTGGTGTGAGTCGTTGCAACTCACCAGAGTGCAGGTAGTGACTACCCTGGTGTGAGTCGTTGCAACTCACCAGAGTGCAGGTAGTGACTACCCTGGTGTGAGTCGTTGCAACTCCCCAGAGTGCAGGTAGTGACTACCCTGGTGTGAGTCGTTGCAACTCACCAGAGTGCAGGTGGTGACTACCCTGGTGTGAGTCGTTGCAACTCACCAGAGTGCAGGTAGTGACTACCCTGGTGTGAGTCGTTGCAACTCACCAGAGTGCAGGTGTGACTACCCTGGTGTGAGTCATTGCAACTCACCAGAGTAGCAGGTGGTGACTACCTGGTGTGAGTCGTTGCAACTCACCAGAGTGCAGGTCGAGACTACCCTGTGTGGAGTCGTTGCAGACTCACCAGAGGCAGATGACTACCCTGGTGTGAGCGTTGCAGACTCACCAGAGTGCAGGTGTGACTACCCTGGTGTGAGTCGTTGCAACTCACCAGAGTGCAGTAGTTGATTACCCTGGTGTGAGTCGTTGCAACTCACCAGAGTGCAGGTAGTGACTACGCTGGTGTGAGTCGTTGCAACTCACCAGAGTGCAAGTAGTGACTACCCTGGTGTGAGTCGTTGCAACTCACCAGAGTGCAGGTAGTGACTACCCTGGTGTGAGTCGTTGCAACTCACCAGAGTGCAGGTTGTGACTAACCTGGTGTGATAGTTCGTTGCAACTCACCAGAGTGCAGGTAGTGACTACCCTGGTGTGAGTCGTTGCAACTCACAGAGTGCAGGTTGTGACTATCCCTGGTGTGAGTCGTTGCAACTCACAGAGTGCAGGTAGTGACTACCCTGGTGTGAGTCGTTGCAACTCACCAGAGTGCAGGTAGTGACTACCCTGGTGTGAGTCGTTGCAACTCACCAGAGTGCAGGTAGTGACTACCCTGGTGTGAGTCGTTGCAACTCACCAGAGTGCAGGTAGTGACTACCCTGGTGTGAGTCGTTGCAACTCATCAGAGTGCAGGTAGTGACTACCCTGGTGTGAGTCGTTGCAACTCACCAGAGTGCAGGTAGTGACTACCCTGGTGTGAGTCGTTGCAACTCACCAGAGTGCAGGTAGTGACTACCCTGGTGTGAGTCGTTGCAACTCACAGAGTGCAGTGTGACTACCTGGTGTGAGTCGTTGCAACTCATCAGAGTGCAGGTAGTGACTACCCTGGTGTGAGTCGTTGCAACTCATCAAAATGCAGGTAGTGACTTCCCTGGTGTGAGTCGTTGCAACTCACCAGAGTGCAGGTAGTGACTACCCTGGTGTGAGTCGTTGCAACTCGTCAGAGTGCAGGTGGTGACTACTCTGATGTGAGTTGTTGCTACTCATCAGAGTGCAGGTGGTGACTACCCTGGTGTGAGTCGTTGAAACTCACCAGAGTACAATTGGTGACTACCCTGGTGTGAGTCGTTGCAACTCACCAGAGTACAGGTGGTGACTACCCTGGTGTGAGTCGTTGCAACTCACCATAATACAGGTGGTGACTACCCTGTTGAGAGTCGTTGCAACTCACTAGAGTGCAGGTTGTGACTACCCTGGTGTGAGTCGTTGCAACTCACCAAAGTGCTGTTCGTGACTACCCTGGTGTGATTCGTTGCAACTCACTAGAGTGCAGGTGGTGACTACCCTGGTGTGAGTCGTTGCAACTCACCAGAGTGCGGGTAGTGACTTCCCTGGTGTGAGTCGTTGCAACTCACCAGAGTGCAGGTAGTGACTACCCTGGTGTGAGTCGTTGCGACTCACCAGAGTGCAGGTAGTGACTACCCTGGTGTGAGTCGTTGCAACTCACCAAGTGCAGGTATGACTACCTGGTGTGATCGTTACAACTCACCAAGTGCATGTGATGACTACCCTGGTGCGAGTCGTTGCAACTCCCAGAGCGCAGGTATTGACTCCCCTGGTGTGAGGCGTTGCAAACTCACCAAGTGCGGGTGGTGACTACCCTTCTGTGAGTCGTTGCAACTCATCAGAGTGCAGGTAGTGACAACCCTGGTGTGAGTCGTTGCAACTCATCAGAGTGCAGGTAGTGACTACCCGGGTTTGTGAGTTGTTGCAACTCACCAAGTGCAGGTAGTGACTTCTCTGGTGTGAGTCGTTGCAACTCAGCAGAGTGCAGGTAGTGACTACCCTGGTGTGAGTCGTTGCGACTCACCAGAGTGCAGGTAGTGACTACCCTGGTGTGAGTCGTTGCAACTCACCAGAGTGCAGGTAGTGACTTCCCTGGTGTGAGTCGTTGCAACTCACCAGAGTGCAGGTAGTGACTACCCTGGTGTGAGTCGTTGCAACTCCCCAGAGTGCAGGTAGTGACTACCCTTGTGTGAGTCGTTACAAGTCACTAGAGTGCAGGTCGTGGCTACCCTGGTGAGAGTCGTTGCAACTCATCAAAGTGCAGGTTTTGACTGTCCTGTTGTGAGTCGTTGCAACTCACCAGAGTGCAGGGTGTGACTACCCTGGTGTGAGTCATTGCTTATAATCACAGCATCAGGTCGTGACTACCCAGGTGTGAGTCGTTGCATCTCACCAGAGTGCAGGTCGTGACTACCCTAATGTGAGTCGTTGCAACTCACCAGAGTGCAGGTGGTGACTACTCTGTGAGAGCCGTTTGCAACCATCAGAATGAAGATCATGACAAACCCTGGTGTGAGTTGCTGAAACCCTCACCAGAGTGAAGAACGTGACAACCCTGGTGTGAGTTTTGCAACTAAACCAAGTGCACGTGGTGACTTTGCTGGTGTGAGTTGTTGCAACTCACAAGAGTGCAGGTCATGACTACCCTTGTTTGAATCGTTGCAACTCACCAGAGTGCAGTTGGTGACTACACTGGCGTGAGTCGTTGCAACTCACCAGATTTGCGGGTGGTTGACTACCCTGGTGTAAGTCGTTGAAAACTCACCATAGTGCAGGTTTTGACTACCCTTGTGCAAGTCGTTGCAACTCACCAGAGTACAGGTGGTGACTACCGTGGTGTGAGTCGTTGCAACTCCCCATAGTGCATTTGGTGACTACCCTGGTGGAAGTCGTTGCAACTCATCAGAGTGCAGGTCGTGACTACCCTTGTGCGAGTCGTTGCAACTCATCAGAGTGCATGTGATGACTACCCTGGTGCGAGTCGTTGCAACTCACCAGAGCGCAAGTAGTGACTACCCTGGTGTGAGTCGTTGCAACTCACCAGAGTGCAGGTAGTGACTACCCTGGTGTGAGTCGTTGCAACTCATCAGAGTTCAGGTAGTGACTACCCTGCTGTGAGTCGTTGCAACTCACCAGAGTGCATTTAGTGACTACCCTGGTGTGAGTCGTTGCAACTCACCAGAGTGCAGGTAGTGACTTCCCTGGTGTGAGTCCTTGCAACTCACCGGAGTGCAGGTAGTGACTACCCTTGTGCTAGTCGTTGCAACTCATCAGAGTGCATGTGATGACTACCCTGGTGCGAGTTGTTGCAACTCACCAAGCGGAGGTAGTGACGCCCCTGGTGTGAGGCGTTGCAACTCACCAGAGTGCAGTATTGACTACCCCTGGTGTAAGTCGCTGCAACTCATCAGAGTGCAGTAGTGATACCCTTGTGTGAGTCGTCACAATTCATCAGAGTGCAGGTAGTGGACACCCTGGTGTGATTTCGTTGCAACTCACGAGAGTGCAGGTAGTGACTACCCTGGTGTGAGTTGTTGCAACTCACCAGAGTGCAGGTAGTGACTTCCCTGGTGTGAGTCGTTGCAACTCACCAGAGTGCAGGTAGTGACTACCCTGGTGTGAGTCGCTGCGACTCACCAAGTGCAGGTATGACTACCCTGGTGTGAGTCGTTGCAACTCACCAGAGTGCAGGTTGTGACTTCCCTGGTGTGAGTCGTTGCAACTCAACAGAGTGCAGGTAGTGACTACCCTGGTGTGAGTCGTTGCAACTCCCCAGAGTGCAGGTAGTGACTACCCTGGTGTGAGTCGTTGCAACTCACCAGAGTGCAGGTAGTGACTACCCGGGCCCTGAGTCCTTGCGACCACCATAGTGCAGGTCGTGACTACCCTGGTGTGAGTCTTTTGCAACTCACCAGATTGCAGGTCCTGACTACCCTGGTGGAGTCGTTGCAACTCACCAAGTGCGGGTTGTGACTAACCCTGGTGTGAGTCGTTGCAACTCACCAGAGTGCAGGAAATGACTACCCTGGTGTGAGTCTTTGCAACTGACCAGATGCAGGTAGTGTTACCCTGGTGTGAGTCGTTGCAACTCACCAAAGTGCGGGTTGTGACTACCCTGGTGTGAGTTGTTGCAACTCACCAGAGTGCAGGTAGTGACTACCCTGGTGTGAGTCGGTGCAACTCACCAGAGTGCAGGTAGTGACTACCCTGGTGTGAGTCGTTGCAACTCACCAGAGTGCAGGTCGTGACTACCCTGGTGTGAGTCGTTGCAACTCACCAGAGTGCAGGTAGTGACTACCCTGGTGTGAGTCGTTGCAACTCATCAGAGTGCAGGTATTGACTACCCTGGTGTGAGTCGTTACGACTCACCAGAGTGCATGTAGTGACTACCCTGGTTGTGAGTCGTTGCGACTCACCAGAGTGCAGGTAGTGACTACCCTGGTGTGAGTCGTTGAAACCCAAACCAGAGTGCAGGTAGTGACTACCCTGGTGTGAGTCTTTTGCGACTCACCAGAGTGCAGGTAGTGACTACCAGGGTGTGAGTCGTTGCAACTCCCCAAGTGGCAGGTAGTGACTACCCTGGTGTGAGCGTTGCAACTCACCAGAGTGCAGGTAGTGACTACCCTGGTGTGAGCCGTTGCAACTCACCAGAGTGCAGGTAGTAACTACCCTGGTGTGAGCCGTTGCAACTCACCAGAGTGCAGGTAGTGACTACCCTGGTGTGAGTCGTTGCAACTCACCAGAGTGCAGGTAGTGACTACCCTGGTGTGAGCCGTTGCAACTCACCAGAGTGCAGGTAGTGACTACCCTGGTGTGAGTCGTTGCGACTCACCAGAGTGCAGGTAGTGACTACCCTGGTGGAGTGTTTGCAACTCCCCAAGTGCAGGTAGTGACTACCCTGGTGTGAGGCGTTGCAACTCACCAAGTGCATGTATGACTACCCTGGTGTGAGTCGTTGCGACTCACCAAAGTGCAGGTAGTGACAAACCCTGGTGTAGTCGTTGCAACTCACAAGAGTGCAGGTAGTGACTACCCTGGTGTGAGCCCGTTGCAACTCACCAAGTGCAGGTAGTGACTACCCTGGTGTGAGGCATTGCAACTCACCAGAGTGCAGGTAGTGACTACCCTGGTGTGAGTCGTTGCAACTCACCAGAGTGCAGGTCGTGACTACCCTTTTGTGAGTCGTTGCAACTCACCAGAGTGCAGGTCGTGACTACCCTGGTGTGAGTCGTTGCAACTCACCAGAGTGCAGGTAGTGACTACCCTGGTGTGAGTCGTTGCGACTCACCAGAGTGCAGGTCGTGACTACCCTGGTGTGAGTCGTTGCAACTCACCAGAGTGCAGGTCGTGACTACCCTGGTGTGAGTCGTTGCAACTCACCAGAGTGCAGGTCGTGACTACCCTGGTGTGAGTCGTTGCAACTCACCAGAGTGCAGTCGTGACTACCTGGTGTGAGTCGTTGCAACTCATCATTAGTAGACTAAGAGTACTACCAGGACTATCAATTGCAATCACCAGAATGCAGTCATGATCCCTGTTTGTAGTGTTGAATACAAGTATATCTATACCTGTTGACGTTCAATACACAGATGTCTATACTACCGGTTTGTGTTTGGAAATACAGGTGCATTTCGTCAGATACAAAGGAACCACCATTCATTGACTAGGATCAGCTCAAAATAAATCTTTGTTTATTGAAAAATTTTGCAATATTTTCTAAGAAGATTTTGTGTAAATAATGAAAATACCCATGTCGAATGCTTAAAGTGTCATACTAGAATGACTGTGCAATCACTATTAATGGAATTGTCAAACATTCGATTCTGTTTCATTTAGAACTTTTGACAAAAAATAATTCTATGAGTTGATTTATTTGTTATAATAAAATAATCCCATTATTAAAATGGCTCATTATGTGTAGATGACTGTGCAATATTAAATGACACATGTTGGAATACGGATGCTTGAATGACCCATACTTGAATACGGCCATAATGGATTATGGCCATCTGGAATTACAGCGATTTTATGAAAACGGCCATATTAAAATGCTGCCATTTTGAATGACGGCAATATTAATGACGCCATGTTGGAATACGGATCTAGAAATGACGGCCATACTAGAATGACGGCCATACTGGAATGATGGCCATACTGAAATTACAGCCATACTGGAATGACGGCCATACTTGGAATGACGCCATTTGGAATGACGGCCATATGAATGACGGCCATATGAATGACGGCCATACTGGAATGACGGCCATACTAGATGACAGCCATACTGGAATGACGGCCATACTGAATGACGGCCATACTGGAATGACGGCCATACTGGAATGACGGCCATACTGGAATGACGCCATACTGGAATGACGGCCATACTGAATGACGGCCATACTGGAATGACGGCCATACTGGAATGACGGCCATACTGGAATGACGGCCATACTGGAATGACGGCCATACTGGAATGACGGCCATACTGGAATGACGGCCATACTGGAATGACAGCCATACTGGAATGACGGCCATACTGGAATGACGCCATACTGGAATGACGGCCATACTGGAATGACGGCCATACTGGAATGACGGCCATACTGGAATGATGGCCATACTGGAATTACAGCCATACTGGAATGACGGCCATACTGGAATGACGGCCATACTGGAATGACGGCCATACTGGAATGACGGCCATACTGGAATGACAGCCATACTGGAATGATGGCATACTGGAATGACAGCCATACTGGAATGATGGCATACTGGAATACGCCAATACTGGAATACAGCCATACTGGAATGACAGCCATACTGGAATGACAGCCATACTGGAATGACAGCCATACTGGAATGACAGCCATACTGGAATGACGGCCATACTGGAATGACGGCCATACTGGAATGACGGCCATACTGGAATGACGGCCATACTGGAATGACAGCCATACTGGAATGATGGTCATACTGGAATGATGGCCATACTGGAATTACAGCCATACTGGAATGACGGCCATACTGGAATGATGGCCATATTGGAATGATGGTCATACTGGAATGACGGCCATACTGGAATGACAGCCATACTGGAATGATGGTCATACTGGAATGATGGTCATACTGGAATGATGGTCATACTGGAATGATGGTCATACTGGAATGATGGTCATACTGGAATGATGGTCATACTGGAATGATGGTCATACTGGAATGATGGTCATACTGGAATGATGGCATACTGGAATGATGGTCATACTGGAATGATGGTCATACTGGAATGACGGTCATACTGGAATAAATGGTCCATACTGGAATGATGGTCATACTGGAATGATGGACATACTGGAATGACGGGCCATACTGGAATGATGGTCATACTGGAATGATGGTCATACTGGAATGATGGTCATACTGGAATGATGTCATACTGGAATGATGGTCATACTGGAATGATGGCATACTGGAATGAGTCATACTGGAATGATGGTCATACTGGAATGATGGCCATACTGGAATGATGGTCATACTGGAATGATGGTCATACTGGAATGATGGTCATACTGGAATGATGGTCATACTGGAATGATGGTCATACTGGAATGAGGTCATACTGGAATGACGGTCATACTGGAATGATGGTCATACTGGAATGATGGTCATACTGGAATGACGGTCATACTGGAATGACGGTCATACTGGAATGATGGTCATACTGGAATGATGGTCATACTGGAATGACGGTCATACTGGAATGACGGTCATACTGGAATGATGGTCATACTGGAATGATGGTCATACTGGAATGATGGTCATACTGGAATGATGGTCATACTGGAATGACGGTCATACTGGAATGACGGTCATACTGGAATGATGGTCATACTGGAATGATGGTCATACTGGAATGATGGTCATACTGGAATGATGGTCATACTGGAATGATGGTCATACTGGAATGACGGTCATACTGGAATGATGGTCATACTGGAATGATGGTCATACTGGAATGATGGTCATACTGGAATGATGGTCATACTGGAATGATGGTCATACTGGAATGATGGTCATACTGGAATGACGGATCATACTGGAATGATGGTCATACTGGAATGAGGTCATACTGGAATGATGGTCATACTGGAATGATGGTCATACTGGAATGATGGTCATACTGGAATGACGGTCATACTGGAATGATGGTCATACTGGAATGATGGTCATACTGGGAATGATGGTCATACTGGAATGATGGTCATACTGGAATGATGGTCATACTGGAATGATGGTCATTACTGGAATGACGGACATACTGGAATGAGGTCATACTGGAATGATGGTCATACTGGAATGATGGTCATACTGGAATGACGGTCATACTGGAATGATGGTCATACTGGAATGACGGTCATACTGGAATGATGGTCATACTGGAATGATGGTCATACTGGAATGATGGTCATACTGGAATGATGGTCATACTGGAATGATGGTCATACTGGAATGACGACATAACTGGAATGATGGTCATACTGGAATGAATGGTCATACTGGAATTGATGGTCATACTGGAATGATGGTCATACTGGAATGACGGTCATACTGGAATGATGGTCATACTGGAATGATGGTCATACTGGAATGATGGTCATACTGGAATGATGGTCATACTGGAATGATGGTCATACAGGAATGACAGTCATACTGGAATGACGGTCATACTGGAATGACGGTCATACTGGAATGATGGTCATACTGGAATGATGGTCATACTGGAATGATGGTCATACTGGAATGATGGTCATACTGGAATGACGGACATACTGTAATGATGGTTATACTGGAATGATGGTCATACTGGAATGATGGTCATACTGGAATGATGGTCATACTGGAATGACGGTCATACTGGAATGATGGTCATACTGGAATGATGGTCATACTGGAATGATGGTCATACTGGAATGATGGTCATACTGGAATGATGGTCATACTGGAATGATGGTCATACTGGAATGACGGTCATACTGGAATGACGGTCATACTGGAATGACGGTCATACTGGAATGATGGTCATACTGGAATGATGGTCATACTGGAATGACGGTCATACTGGAATGATGGTCATACTGGAATGATGGTCATACTGGAATGACGGTCATACTGGAATGATGGTCATACTGGAATGACGGACCTACTGGAATGATGGTCATACAGGAATGATGGTCATACTGGAATGATGGTCATACTGGAATGACGGACATACTGGAATGACGGTCATACTGGAATGACGGTCATACTGGAATGACGGTCATACTGGAATGACGGTCATACTGGAATGATGGTCATACTGGAATGACGGTCATACTGGAATGATGGTCATACTGGAATGACGGACATACTGGAATGATGGTCATACTTGAATGATGGTCATACTGGAATGATGGTCATACTGGAATGATGGTCATACTGGAATGATGGTCATACTGGAATGATGGTCATACTGGAATGATGGTCATACTGGAATGATGGTCATACTGGAATGATGGTCATACTGGAATGACGGTCATACTGGAATGATGGTCATACTGGAATGATGGTCATACTGGAATGATGGTCATACTGGAATGATGGTCATACTGGAATGATGGTCATACTGGAATGATGGTCATACTGGAATGATGGTCATACTGGAATGATGGTCATACTGGAATGATGGTCGTACTGGAATGATGGTCATACTGGAATGCTGGTCATACTGGAATGATGGTCATACTGGAATGATGGTCATACTGGAATGATGGTCATACTGGAATGATGGTCATACTGGAATGATGGTCATACTGGAATGATGGTCATACTGGAATGATGGTCATACTGGAATGACAGTCATACTGGAATGATGGTCATACTGGAATGACAGCCATACTGGAATGATGGTCATACTAGAATGATGGTCATACTAGAATGATGGTCATACTGGAATGACAGTCATACTGGAATGATGGTCATACTAGAATGATGGTCATACTAGAATGATGGTCATACTGGAATGACAGTCATTCTGGAATGATGGTCATACTAGAATGATGGTCATACTAGAATGATGGTCATACTGGAATGATGGTCATACTGGAATGACAGCCATACTGGAATGATGGTCATACTAGAATGATGGTCATACTAGAATGATGGTCATACTGGAATGACAGTCATACTGGAATGATGGTCATACTAGAATGATGGTCATACTAGAATGATGGTCATACTGGAATGACAGTCATTCTGGAATGATGGTCATACTAGAATGATGGTCATACTAGAATGATGGTCATACTGGAATGACAGTCATACTGGAATGACAGTCATACTGGAATGACAGTCATACTGGAATGACAGTCATACTGGAATGATGGTCATACTGGAATGATGGTCATACTAGAATGATGGTCATACTGGAATGATGGTCATACTGGAATGATGGTCATACTGGAATGATGGTCATACTGGAATGATGGTCATACTGGAATGATGGTCATACTGGAATGATGGTCATACTGGAATGATGGTCATACTGGAATGATGGTCATACTGGAATGATGGTCATACTGGAATGATGGTCATGGTTTAGCATAGTCTCTCATCGTTCATTCTCTTCTAAGTAAGAATCCGCTGAGAGAATTTCTTTTACAATTACCTCTAAAATTCCCCCAGAATTTGACTAGACAAGCGAGGCTGAGAGCCAAGACGCCACACTGCTCCTGTAACCATGTTAGGGCGAGCAGTTAGTCACATTCAACATTCAGCTTTAATTTTAAAATGGTGGAGATGTAAGCCTGTGGAAGGTCTTGGTCAGATGACCAGAAGTTCCACTGATGGGTCTTCATATGACTAAGATCCGTGTCAGGAAACAGGACACGGAAAACAGAGCTTCGAGTGCATTCTGACCGCTCGAGAAAATCGCCATATTTACCAAGATTACGAACTTTACGTTATTTTTCAAGCTCTGGAACGGATTAATGTCAAAAAAATGGCCTCTGCAGCGAGGGATTTCCACGGTGTGTGATATGAAAATTAAAATGACACAATACCGGCTCTGGTGGCCTGGTGGTTAACGCTCTCGCTTCACACGGTGAGGGCCTGGGTTCGATTCCCAGCCAGAGTAGAAACATTGGACGTGTTTCTTTCCACCTGTTGTCTATGTTCCCCATCAGTAAAATGGGTACCTGGGTGTTAGTCGACTGGTGTGGGTCGCATCCTGGGACACTGACCTAAGGAGGCCTGGTCACAGACCGGGCCGCGGGGGCGTTGACCCCCGGAACTCTCTCCAGATAAACTCTCTCCAGATACCGTGACTGGAACAATACACAAATAATCCGCACTTAACAGAATGAATCCTAAGACTACATTTCGATCCTTCTTGGACCATTAACTTTTCGATAGTTAATGGTCCGAAACGTAGACATAGTAAAACAGTTTGCAACAATACAGTAACCAACCCCTTTGTCAGCGAGTGTACATGTGACCTCCCAAATAGCATCCAGCGAGGACGTGGGGCCAGGAGCTGTGCCTCGACCCCTGCTACCACATACACGTGAGAATGGTATAAACCTTGGTAATAAATACCGACAAGTTGGTTTAGAAAGACACGTAAGCAAACACTATAACATATTTATTAGAAAACGTTTCGGTCCTGGAACCTTGATCACTTCTATAAGTGATCAAGGTTCCAGGACCGAAACGTTTTCTAATAAATATGTTATAGTGTTTGCTTACGTGTCTTTCTAAACCACACGTGAGAATACACAAATTCATCATTAAATTTGAGTTATCGCGGCCGAAAGATGTTTCTCCAGATACGCGAAACAATAATAACCTTACTGGATCTTTCAAAAGTTCAGGAAGTCATGGGAATCATTCTTGTGATTTATTTTTCTCATATACAAACTTTGTCTCATAAAAATAGCCTCTCGTTAGTCTCTAGCAGCTTCTGCGATAACTTTCTTTTGGACGTAACTGCTCTAATGAAGATCCTGGGATGTTATGATTGTAAAGGTCTGGTCAAAGACTGGTTCTCGGGAGCGTTGACCCCTCGAACACCCTTCAGGTGAAGTTCAGGTGAGACAGGAGGCTGGTGTTGATGATCTCGACGACCTGTAAATCGTTTAGGTATCAATGAATTATTGACGCTAAGTTATTTCATTAGTTGGATATTATTGACGTAATTTCCCAAAGTCCACAAATACGTCACCTGTCAGAGAGTCGGGATTAGTTTTGAGTCGCTTTAAATGGCTACACTTCTCAACACAAAGCTGTGGAAGAAATGAGAAACAGAAAAAAAAGAAAAAAATCTGGATTTATTCAGAGCAGCAAATCCAGGAAAAACATCTCGGCTCCAGCAACGCTTCTTGTCAGCAAAATGAATAAATACTGTCTTCTCCCCAGGAAAGTCTGCTGCGTCCTGGCAACTCTCAAACGCTAAATCTTAAAAAAAAAAAAATCGGGAATAAAATTGGTAGAGGGTAATCAGAGTGATCGGTGCCAATCAGCACTTCTTGTGTTCTAGTCGGCACTCGGCAATAAGGCAGAGGAAGCCGTGGATGTCGTCAAGGAGCCGACTGGCTGGAAGCAATTTCACCAACGTGGCTGCAGGAATCAGATTTAGGAGCGCAGGCAATGGGTGAAGCTGGCGAAAGAGCGATCACCCAACTGGAATACCTCAATCCTGCACATACCACAACACCTTCAAGTACCTTGACCTCACCTTATTATACCTTACGTAGATGCAACATTTTACTCAGTAATGGTAATATTGATCTCATAAACACTTCTTCTTCTTCTTCTTATGACCAAAACTTTGGTAAGATGGGTAAGGAAGAAGGATGGGTAAGGACAGAAATCTTGGAAAAGGGTGGAAGGGGGGAGAGAGGTAGGATATAAAAGGTAAGTGACACAACCACTTTGGTGTAATTTAAAAAGTGTATGTGGAATAATATAATATTCTTGAAGGGGTATAATACTAACCCATCAGAGTCACATAGATATAACAGATATATAAGTACATGACTCTGAATTGGTAGTAAATATACAAGTTGCAATTTTTTTTTTTTTTTTTTTTTTTTTTTTTTTTTTTTTTTTTTTTTTTTTTTTTTTTTGCGATTGCACAACGGATATTTAAGCGACAATGAAGGCAATAATTTTCTGGCCACTTTATAAAGAATTACTTGACACAATAGCTTCTTACAAGGTGGTATGCCACCATAGTAAATGTAGCACTATCGCACATACACACACGCACACACACAGAGGTCAGGTGACCTCGTAGGCCACTTGCAGAGGTCACCGGACGTAACTGTTTGTGACTTCTTTTTTTGGGGGTGCGTTTACCTGCAACTAATACCTGCAACCCTGGAGCAGCTGACAATTTCAGTCACTGAAGCAGTTCACATGATAACACCAGATATGCTGCAGACCGTCTGGACCGAACTGGACTATCACATCGATGTTTGCCGAGCAACCAGAGGGACGCACATTGGCTGCCTTTAATGCTACCTTATACCACTTGAAACTGAATGACATCCTGCATCTGATGCCACTAACTGTGAAACACTATTACAATAAAGTTACGTGTTATACCGGTTTGAAATCAGGGAGCGTTTTTGTGGCCACCCTGTATCATTCCCCGTAACTTAGGTAATAATCTGATTGCTTATCGTTTTCTGTAGTTTCTTAACATCATTTATCAAGTGAGGGTTTCATGCTGGTGTTGCGTGCTCCAGGATGGGACTAATATATGTTGTTCTCCATAAAGCTAGATTAATATGAACCTCGAGTGGTTCACTAGTTATTATGTGATGGATGTGATGTAGAAAACCAACAAGTTGAACAATGTCTTATTCTTCAACTTGGTACTTAGCTCACTAATATATCTTTCTCCTGCAACCTTTCTTTCGCCTGGTACTTTACTCACTTTCCGGTCTCCTGGGGGTTAAATTCAACTAATACCTTTTTTAATAAATTGTGTTTTTTTGTCTAGATCCGTATGAAGTGTTTACATGTGCTCATCTGATTTATTCACCTCACTAACTTTATATTATCAGCAAACAGGGATTTACCTGATTCTCTTCTGGTATGTAATAGCCATTAGGCAGAAACAATACTGATGCCGGTACCAACCCTTGCAGAATCCCGCTTGTTGCATTTGTTTTCCATAACGACATTACTTCTTAGACAATCTTTGTCTCCAGAGAATCACTCTGACCCTTAGTACTGTAATAACTGTTATTATTCCTGTCTGCTTTTCATAAGCTGGTTATATCACACAAATAATCTGCAAATAGGAAAGAGAAGCTTGAGACGACGTTACAGTCTGACTTGGACCATTTACAAAGTCACACTAACACAAAAGAGTGAGGGTTGCAGTATATATAGGTCGTAAGTTTCTCCCTTCCATGTGCGGGTTATTTGAGTATTGTTCCAGTCAAGTTATTGTGCCTTTTTGTTCTTAATTCTTAGTCTCTTGTGTGGCACAACATCAACTGCCTTCCTGCAGTCCAGAAATGTGCGATCCACCCAGCACTCTCCCCCTTCCTTCTCACTTGTGTTGCGTGAGTCCAGAGTTTTTATGAGAGTTGATATTCAATCCTAAACCTTACATGATTGCATTTTAGAAAACAAATTCTCACCAAATTCTGTGCCAGCCTCCTTGATATCTATTATCTTCAAATCTATCTTTTCTTCTAAATAAAATTTTAATTATATTATAATATATATAATATATATATTATAATTTTTATAGAAGATAGAAAATAGATAGTAGAAAAATAGTCATAGGAGGTGGCACAGAATTTGGTGAGAATTTTTTCAAAAAATGCATCATGAAGGTTTTGGATTAAAAATTTCAACTCCATAAAAATCTGGACTCACGCAACACAAGGAGAAGGAAGGGGGGGGGTCTGGGGGACGCACATTTCGGATGCGGGGAAGGGCGTTATTTTGTCCCACAAAAGAGACAAAATTAAGAACAAAAAGGCAAAATAATTGATTTGGAAAAATTACTCAAATAACCCGCACAGGGAAAGGGGAAAAATTTTACGACCTATTTTTAACTGCAACCCTCACTCTTTTGTGTTAGTTACTTTGTAAAGGGGCCCAAAGTCAGACTGTAACGTGTTTCAAGTTCTTTTTCCTATTTGCAGATTATTTGTGTGATTAACCACTTATGAAAAGCAACAGGAATAATAACAGTTTTTTTCATATAAGGGTCAGAGTTTTCTCTGGAGACAAAGATTGCTAAGAAAAATGTGTTAGGGGAAAAACAAATGCAACAAGGGGGTTTCTGAAGGGGTTGGCCGGCATCGTATTTTTTCTGCCAAATGCTTACATACCAGAAAAAAAGGGTAAACCCCTTTTTGCTGAAAATAAAAATTTAGTGAGGTGAATAAATCAATGAGCACATGAAACACTTCATACGGTCAGACAAAAAAAAAACACAATTTTTTTTAAAAAAGGAAATAGTTGATTTAACCCCCAGGAGCCCGGAAAGTAGTAAGTACGGGCGAAAAAAAGGTTTGCGGGAGAAAGATTTTATTAGTAGCTAAGTCCAAGTGAAGAAAAAACCTGTTCAACTTGTTGGTTTTCACCAAAGGCAGGGGGGCCCGTAAAGAAAAACTTTCACCATCTTTCACTCCATCATGTCTTCCAAGGGTGCTTTACCACAGTTTTAAACTGCAACATTAAACCCCCTTCCCTTTCAGATGCAGGCACTGTATTTCCCCATCTCCAACTCAAGCCCGGGCCCTCCCGGTTTCCTGAACCCTTCAAAAAGTTATTTTGCTCACACCCAACACACTCAAGTATAAAAACCTATTTTCCCATTCACTCCTAAAAACACGCCACGCATGCCTGCTGGAAGTCCAAGCCCCTCGCACACAAAATCTCCTTTACCCCTCCCTCCAACCTTTCCTAGGCCGACCCAACCCCGCCTTCCTTCCACTACAGACTGATACACTCTTGAAGTTTTTATGTTTCGCTCCATTCTCTCCACATGTCCGAACCACGTCAACAACCCTTCCTCAGCCCTCTGGACAACAGTTTTGGTAATCCCGCACCTCCTCCTAACTTCCAAACTACGAATTCTCTGCATTATATTCACACCACACATTGCCCTCAGACATGACATCTCCACTGCCTCCAGCCTTCTCCTCGCTGCAACATTCATCACCCATGCTTCACACCCATATAAGAGCGTTGGTAAAACTATACTCTCATACATTCCCCTCTTTGCCTCCAAGGACAAAGTTCTTTGTCTCCACAGACTCCTAAGTGCACCACTCACCTTTTCCCCTCATCAATTCTATGATTCACCTCATCTTTCATAGACCCATCCGCTGACAAGTCCACTCCCAAATATCTGAATACATTCACCTCCTCATACTCTCTCCCTCCAATCTGATTCCAATCTTTCACCACCTAATCTTTTTGTTATCCTCATAACCTTACTCTTTCCTGTATTCACTTTTAATTTTCTTCTTTTGCACACCCTACCAAATTCATCCACCAATCTCTGCAACTTCTCTTCAGAATCTCCAAGAGCACAGTGTCATCAGCAAAGAGCAACTGTGACAATCCCACTTTATGTGTGATTCTTTATCTTTTAACTCACGCCTCTTGCCAAGACCCTCGCATTTACTTCTCTTACAACCCCATCTATAAATATATTAAACAACCACGGTGACATCACACATCCTTGTCTAAGCCCTACTTTTACTGGGAAATAATTTCCCTCTTTCCTACATACTCTGACTTGAGCCTCCTATCCTCGTAAAAACTCTTCACTGCTTTCAGTAACCTACCTCCTACACCATACACCTGCAACATCTGCCACATTGCCCCCCTATCCACCCTGTCATACGCCTTTTCCAAATCCATAAACGCCACAAAGACCTCTTTAGCCTTATCTAATACTGTTCACTTATATGTTTCACTGTAAACACCTGGTCCACACACCCCTACCTTTCCTAAAACCTCCTTGTTCATCTGCTATCCTATTCTCCGTCTTACTCTTAATTCTTTCAATAATAACTCTACCATACACTTTGCCAGGTTATACTCAACAGACTTTATCCCCCTATAATTTTTGCACTCTCTTTTATCCCCTTTGCCTTTATACAAAGGAACTATGCATGTTCTCTGCAATCCCTAGGTACCTTACCCTCTTCCATACATTCATTAAATAATTGCACCAACCACTCCAAAACTATATCCCCACCTGCTTTTAACATTTCTATCTTTATCCCATCAATCCCAGCTGCCTTACCCCCTTTCATTTTACCTACTGCCTCACGAACTTCCCCCACACTCACAACTGGCTCTTCCTCACTCTACAAGATGTTGTTCCACCTTGCCTATACACGAAATCACAGCTTCCATATCTTCATAAACATTTAACAATTCCTCAAAATATTCCCTCCATCTTCCCAATACCTCTAACTCTCCATTTAATAAACTCTCCTCTCCTATTTTTAACTGACAAATCCATTTGCTCTCTAGGCTTTCTTAACTTGTTAATCTCACTCCAAAACTTTTTCTTATTTTCAAAAAAATTTGTTGTTAACATCTCACCCACTCTCTCATTTGCTCTCTTTTTACATTGCTTCACCACTCTCTTAACCTCTCTCTTTTTCTCCATATACTCTTCCTTCCTTGCATCACTTCTACTTTGTAAAAACTTCTCATATGCTAACTTTTTCTCCCTTACTACTCTCTTCACATCATCATTCCACCAATCGCTCCTCTTCCCTCCCGCACCCACTTTCCTGTAACCACAAACTTCTGATGAACATTCTAACACTACATTTTTAAACCTACCACATATCTCTTCGACCCCATTGCCTATGCTCTCATTAGCCCATCTATCCTCTAATAGCTGTTTATATCTTACCCTAACAGCCTCCTCTTTTAGTTTATAAACCTTCACCTCTCTCTTCCCTGATGCTTCTATTCTCCTTGTATCCCATCTACCTTTTACTCTCAGTGTAGCTACAACTAGAAAGTGATCTGATATATCTGTGGCCCCTCTATAAACATGTACATCCTGAAGTTTACTTAACAGTCTTTTATCTACCAATACATAATCCAACAAACTGCTGTCATTTCGCCCTATATCATATCTTGTATACTTATTTATCCTCTTTTTCTTAAAATATGTATTTCCTATAACTAAACCCCTTTCTATACTAAGTTCAATCAAAGGGCTCCCATTATCATTTACACCTGGCACCCCAAACTTACCTACCACACCCTCTCTAAAAGTTTCTCCTACTTTAGCATTCAGGTCCCCTACCACAATTACTCTCTCACTTGGTTCAAAGGCTCCTATACATTCACTTAACATCTCCCAAAATCTCTCTCTCTCCTCTGCATTCCTCTCTTCTCCAGGTGCATACACGCTTATTATGACCCACTTCTCGCATCCAACCTTTACTTTAATCCACATAATTCTTGAATTTCCACATTCATATTCTCGTTTCTCCTTCCATAACTGATCATTCAACATTACTGCTACCCCTTCCTTTGCTCTAACTCTCTCAGATACTGCAGATTTAATCCCATTTATTTCCCCCCAACGAAACTCCCCTACCCCCTTCAGCATTGTTTTGCTTAGGGCCAGGACATCCAACTTCTTTTCATTCATAACATCAGTACTCATCTGTTTCTTGTAATCTGCACTACATCCACGCACATTCAAGCATCCCAGTTTTATAAAGTTTTTCTTCTTCTCTTTTTTTAGTAAATGTCTACAGGAGAAGGGGTTACTAGCCCATTGCTCCCGGCATTTTAGTCGCCTCATACGACACGCATGGCTTACGGAGGAAAGATTCTTTTCCACTTCCTCATGGACAATAGAAGAAATAAAGAAGAACAAGAGCTATTTAGAAAAAGGAGAAAAACCTAGATGTATGTATAAATAGATGCATGTGCGTGTCTGTGAAGTGTGACCAAAGTGTAAGTAGGAGTAGCAAGATATCCCTGTTATCTAGCGTGTTTATGAGACAGAAAAAGACACCAGCAATCCTACAATCATGCAAAACAGTTACAGGTTTCTGTTTCACAGTCATCTGGCAGGACGGTAGTACTTCCCTGGGAGGTTGCTGTCTACCTTCCTACTACCTATCTATATATTTATATATATTATATATTTATATATATATATATATATATATATATATATATATTATTTATATATATATATATATATATATATATATATATATATATATCCCAGTATATAATACACATATTTGTAAACATAATATATATTTTTACTATGGAAAGTAACAGTCCAGAGTTTTCCTCACCACAGAAATTTTCTCGTACTAAAATTATATTTCGAATCAAGAATAAAATTTTATGTTTTTACTCTATTTTCAAGAACATTTTAAGTAATAACGAAGGTTGTTAAGAGGCAAGGGGGTCCCGGGGGCTGGTAAACGTTACCATGGAGATAACGAGAACCCTTCCCTTTTGCTTTATTTCTTTTACCTCTCTCTCTTTTTCCTCCTCTCACACGGGAGAAACCCCCGGGTAGGTGGTGCCCCAGCTTTTCCCTTTTCCCTGGGGTGATGGGGGGGTTCCCAAAGCGTTGCATTTGGGCTGATGGTGATGGTGTGTTCCCCAGCTTTTGCAGTTGCTGATGGTAAAGGTGGTGTTCCCCACTTTTCATTGCTGTTTGGTGAGGGGGTGTTACCACTTTTGCAGTTCCTGAGGGTGATGGTGGGTTACCAGGTTTCAGTTGCTGAGGTGATGGTGTGCAAAACCACTTTGCAGTTGCGGGGAAATTTTTAATTTGGGGGGGGGGTGCTACCAGCTTTGCATTTCTGAAAGTGATGGTGGTGTTCCAGCTTTTCATTTCCCCGATTGTGATTTTGGTTGTTACCACCCCTTTTTGCATTTGCTGATGGTAAAGGGGGGGTTTAGAAAGGGGTTGCAGTTGCTGATAGTGAGGGTTTTGGTGCAAACCACGTTGCAGTTGTTATATGATGGTGGTTTCCCAAAGCGTTGCAGTTCCTGTTTGTGATGGGTGTTACCACTTTGGGAAAGTTGCTGATGGTGGGTTGGTGGGGTGTTAGCACCGTTGCATTTTCCCGAAGTGATTTTTGGGGGCTACCACGGGGCAGTTGCGATAGTGTTTGGTGGGTTACTAGCTTTGCGTTTGCTGATAGTGTTGGTGGTGCCCCAACCGTTTCAGTTGCGATGGTAAAGGTGGTTTAGCAGCGTTGCAGTTGCTGATGGTGATGGGGGTGCTCCCACTTGCATTTGCGATGGGATGGTGGGGGTTCCCCAAGCGTTGCGTTGCAAATAGGATGGGGTTTTAAACCAGCTTTGGGCATTCCCCTGATGGTGATGGTGGTGTCCCACGTTCATTTTGCTGAGGGGTGATGGGGGTTACCACGTTGCATTGCTTAAGGGATGGGGGGCCTACCATTTTTGCAGTTTGTTTGATGGTAGGGTGGGCTCCCCGCGTTGCAGTTGCTGATGGTGATGGGGGTTTTTTCCACTTTTGCATTTTCTGAGGGTGTTTGGTGGGTGCTACCACGTTGCATTGCTGAAAGTGTTGGTGGTTTTTCCCAGCGTTGCATTTTGCTGATATTTATGGGGGGTTTACCACGTTGCAGTTGCTAAAGGTGATGGGGGTGCTACCACGTTGCAGTTGCTGATAGTGAAGTTTTGTTCCCACGTTGCAGTTGCTGATAGTGATGGGGTTTTCCCAAAGCTTTGGGAAATTTGGGCTAAAGTGATGGGGGTGTTCCCCAGCGTTGCGGGTTTGCTAAAAGTTTTGGGGGTTTTTAACCGGCGTTGCAGTTGCTGAATGAGGGGGTTTGTTACCACCCGTTGCATTTGCTGATAGTTTGGTGGTTTTACCACTTTGCAGTTGCTATAGGGGATGGTGGTTTTTACCACCCTTTGGGCAGTTGCTAAATAGTGATGGGGGTGTTCCCAAAGCGTTCATTTTCTGATAGTGTTGGGGGTCCACCACGTTGCAGTTGCTGATGGTGATGGGGGGTTTTTACCACTTTTTGCAGTTGCTGTAGTGATGGTGGTGTTAACCAGCGTTGCAGTTGCTATGGGAGGTGGTGTTCCCCAGGGGTTCATTTGGGCTGAGGGTGATGGTGGTGTTTTACCACGTTGAAAATTTGCTGAGGGTGATGGGGTGCTACCAGCGAGGCATTTGCGGATGGTGTTTGGTGGTTTTACCAGCTTTGGGCAGTTGCTGAAGTGTTGGGGGTGTTCCCAAACTTTTTGCTTTGCTGAGGTTTTGGGGGTTTTCTCCCCAGCTTTTGAAAGTTGCTGTTTGGTGATGGGGGTTTTAAACCAGCTTTGGGCAGTTGCTGATAGTGATGGTGATTTTAACCAGCGTTGCAGTTCCCGGGAAGTGATGGTGGTTTTACCTTTTTTTTTTGCATTTGCTGAGGGTGAGGGTGGTGCTACCAGCGTTGCAGTTGCTAAATGGGATGGGGGGTTTTTAACCAGCGTTGCAGTTCGATAGGGGTTGGGGGGGAAAGCAGCTTTGCATTGCTGAATAAATGGTGGTTTTTACCAGCTTTTGCAGTTGCTAAATTGGATGGTGGTGTTAGCAGCTTTGCAGTTGTTTTAAAAGGGGGAGGGTGGTGCTACCAGCGTTCCAGTTGCAAAATAGGGGATGGGGGGTTTACCAGGGGTTGCAGTTGCTGAGGGGTAAATTGGGTGTTACCAGCGTTCATTTGCTGGGGTTTTGATGGGGGGTTTTACCACGTTGCATTTGTTTATAGTGATGGTGGTGCTACCCTTTGGGCATTTTGCTGATTGGTAAATGGTGGTGTTACCAGCGTTGCAGTTGCTGATAGTTTTGGGTGGTGTTACCAGCGTTGCAGTTGTGATGGTGAGGGTTTGGTGCAAACCACGTTGCATTTTCCCTGATATTTTTGGTGGTCCCTAAGAGCGTTGCTTTTTGCTGATGGGATGGGGGGTCTCCCAACTTTGCAGTTGCGATAGTGATGGTGGTGCTACCACGGTTGCAGTTCCCTTGATGGTGATGGTGGTTTTCCCGCGTTGCATTGCTATATTGATGGTGGTGCAAACCACGTTGCAGTTGCTGATGGTGATGGGGGTATTACCACTTTTGCAGTTTGCTGAGGGGGATGGGGGGGCTCCCACTTTTGCAGTTGCTGATGGGGGGATGGTGGGGGTTACCAGCGTTGCAGTTGCTGTTTAGGGGGTTTGGTGGTGTTCCCAGCGTTGCATTTCTGATTTTTAAAGGGGGTGCTCCCCAGCTTTTTGCGGGTTGCGATGGTGAGGGTTGGTATTCCCAACCGTTGCAGTTGCGATGGTGATAGTGGGACCAACCACCCTTTGGGCAGTTGCTGATGGTATGGTGGTGTTACCAGCGTTTCAGTTCCCGATATGTTGGGGGTTTTACCACGTTGCAGTTGCTGATGGTGTTTGGTGGTGCTACCAGCTTTTTTGCAGGGGCTGATAGTGTTGGGGGTGCAAACCAGCTTTGCATTTTGTGAGGGTGATGGGGGGTTCTACCCAGCGTTGCATTTGGGCTGAAGTGATAGTGGTGCTCCCAAAGCGGGGGCAGTTGCTAAAGGTGAGGGTTTGGGTTTTTACCAGCTTTTTGCTTTTGCTGATGGTGATGGTTGGTGCAACCGCTTTGCATTTGCTGATGGTGTTTGGGGGGGGTGAACCCTTTTGCGGGTTCGATGGTGATGGTGGTTTTTTACCAAGCGTTCCCTTTTCTAAATGTGAGGGGTTTGCAAACCACTTTTGCATTTTGCTGAGGATGGGGGTATTCCCTCGTTGAAATTTGCAGGGTATAGGGTGCTCCCAAAGCGTTGCATTTTGGGGAAATGGTGTTGGGGGTTTGTTCCCAGCGTTGCATTTGCGATGTTTTTGGTGGTGTTACCACCGTTGTTTTTTCTAAATGGTGATGGTGGTGCTACCAGCGTTGCAGTTGCTGATAGTTTTGGGTGGCTACCAGCGTTGCAGTTGCTGATGGTGTGGTGGTTTTTACCCCTTTTCCCTTTTGCTGATAGTGTTGGTGGGTTCCCAAAGCGTTGCAGTTCTTTTGGTGATGGGTGCTACCAGTTTTGCAGTTGCGTTTGGTTTGGTGGTTTTACCTCTTTGCAGTTGCTGATGGTAAATTAGGGGTGCTCCCAAAGCTTTGCAGTTGCGGGATGGTGGGGGGTGGTGTTACCAGCGTTGCAGTTGCTGATAGTTTTGGGGTGGTTTTTACCAGCTTTGCGGGTTGCTGATGGTGAGGTGGTGCACCAGCTTGCAGTTGCTAAATAGTGTTGGGGGTGCTCCCAGCGTTCCCATTTGCTGTTTGGTGATGGTGGTGCTACCACTTTGGCAGTTGCGAAAGATGGGGGGTGCTACCACGTTGCATTTTTGCTGAGGGGTGATGGTGTTTTTCCCAAACTTTTGCATTTGCTGATGGTGAGGGTGGTGCTACCACGTTCAGTTGTTGGTGTTTGTTGGTGCTACCGCTTTGAGTTGCGATGGTGATGGGGGTGCTCCCAAAGCGTTGCAGTTGCTGATAGTGATGCGTTTCTGGTTCAAAATGCGTTGTTGCTGCTGCTTCATCGTGAGGGGCTCGTTTTCAGCAACAGCTCCCAATTTGTTTAAAAGCAGAGGCTTCAGCATCTTTTTTCATCAACTGCTTCAAACACAGGGACTCCCCGTTAGCAGCAGAAAAAAAGTTTTTTGATCCAGGGCCCGTTTTTTTTGTCTACCTGTGGGGGAAAACCCTTTAAAAATTTTTATCAATCAATTTATACATTTTCTCCTTTTCCCCTCCTCTCTCCTCCCCCCCCTCTCTCTCTCTTTTCCTCCCCTCCCCTCTCTCTCTCTCTCTCTCTCCCTCTCTCTCTCTCTCTCCCTCCTCCCCCTTTTTCTTCTCTCTCTCTATCTATCTATCTATCTATCATCTATCTAAACCCATCTACCCCATCCCACCTAACTCCTATCTACCTACCTATCTATCTATCTACTAAACAATCAGTCCCAAACAATCATCTATCTATCTATCCCATCTATCTATCATTTTATCTATATATAAAATATATATATATATATATAAATAATATATAAATATAAGGGGAGTAGGGTTTGGTTTGACAGCAACCCCCCCAGGGAAGTACTACCGTCCCGCCAGATGACTTGAAAAAAGAAAAACCTGTAACTGTTTACATGATTGGGGAGGGTTGGGTGGTGTCTTTTTCTGTCCATAAACACGGTGATAACAGGGATATCTTTTACTCCCCACTTTCACTTTGGGCACACTTTACAGCCCTGCACATGCATATATATAAAACATACACAGGTTTTTTTTTTCCTTTTTTTACATAGCTCTTTTTCTTCTTTTTTTCTTTTAAATTTTCCATGAGGAATGGGAAAAGAATCTTTCCCCCCGTAAGCCCTGCGGTCGATGATTTGAAATAAAATGCCCCCCGGGGGCAAGGTGGGTAGTAAAAACCCCCTTTTCCCCGTAACATTTTTCTAAAAAGAGAAAAAAGAAAAAACTTTAAAAAACGGGGATGCTTGAATGTGCGTGGATGTAGGCAGATTACAAGAAACGATGATTGCTGATTTAGAATGAAAAAATTTGGGGATGTCCTGGCCCAAAGCGAAACAAAGCTGAAAAGGGTGGGGATTTTCTGGGGGGAAAAAATGGGATTAAATCTGCAGTATCTGAGAGAGTTAGAGAAAAGGGAAAGGGGAGCATTTTGTTAAATGCAGTTATGGAATTAAAAAAAAAATAAATGTGTAAAGCAAAATTAGGGGATTAAAGAAAAGGGTTGGATGCAAGAAGTGGGTCATAAAACGTGTATGACCGGGAGAAGAAGAATGCAGAGGAGGAGAGAGATTTGGGAGACGTTAAGTGAATGATAGGCCTTTTGAACCAAGTAGAGTAATTGTGGTAGGGGACTTGAAGCAAAAAGTGGAGAAATTTTGAGAGGGGTGGTAGGTAATTTGGGGTCCCAGTGTAAATGATAGTGGGACCCTTTTTGATTGAACTTTGTATAAAAAGGGGGTTTTTATGGGTAAACTATTTTAAGAAAAAAGGATAAATAAGATCAAATAGATGTGGGGCGAAAGACGTAATTGTTGGATTATGTTTTGGTAATAAAAGACTTTTGAGTAGATTTTCGGGATTACATGTTCTAGGGGCCACAGATATATCAGACCACTTTTAGTTGTAGCACACGAGAGTAAAAAAGGTAGATGGGGTACAAGGAAGAAAAAAAGCATCAGGGAAGAGGAGGTGAAGGTTTTTAAACTAAAAGGAGGAAGTTAGGGAAAGATAAAACGCTATTTGAGGATGATGGGTAAGAGACATAGGCAATGGGGCCAAGAGGTATGGGTAGGTTTTTAAAAAAGAGTGTTAGAGTGTTCAGCAAGGTTTTTGGTTACAGGGAAAATGGGGGCGGGGGGAAGAGGACGATTGGGGAAAAAAGATGTAAAAGAGTAGTATTTGGGGAAAAAGTTAGCATATAGAAGTTTTTACAATAGAATAAGCAAGGAGGGGAAAATTTTTGGAGAAAAAGAGGGTTAAGAGGGGGAAGAATGTAAAAAGAGAGCAAATGAGAGAGTCGTGAGATGTTACAAAAAAATTTTGTTGAAATAAAAAACGTTTTGATGAGATTTAACAAGTTAAGGAAAACCCAAAAAAACAAATGGATTTGCAGTTAAAAAGGAGAGGAGAGTTTTAAAGGAGAGTTAGAGGGATTTGGGAAATGGAGGAATATTTTTGGAAATTGTTAAATGTTGATGAAAAAGGGAAGCTGTGATTTCGGTATAGGGGAAGGAGGAAAAACTCTTGTAGGAGTGAGAAGAGCCATTGTAGTTGGGGGGAATTCGTGGGCAGTAGGTAAATGAAAGGGGTAAGGCAGCCGGGTTTATGGGATAAAGATAAAATGTTAAATGCAGGTGGGGAATAGTTTTTTAGTGGTTGGTAATTTTTAATAAATTATGGAAAGGGTAAGGTACCTAGGGATTGCAGAGAGCAGCATATTCCTTGTATAAAGGCAAAGGGGACAAAAAAAGTGCAAAAATTATAGGGGGATAAGTTTTGGTATCCCGGTAAAGTTATGGGAAGTTTTTTACTGGAAGAATTAAAAGTAAACTGAGAATAGGATAGTAGATGAATAAGGAACTTTAGGAAAGGGGGTGTGTGTGACCCCTGTGTTTACAGTGAAACATGTAAGTGAAAAGTATTTAATAAGGCTAAAAAGGGGCTTTGTGGGATTTATGGATTTGGAAAAGGCGTATGACAGGGTGGAAAGGGGGGGAAAAGTGGCAGATGTTTTTTGACCACCAGAAAACCACCACAACCTCCCGCTATTGATATGCCACACACAAGCATACCAACACAACCATCCACTTTGTATGCCACATTTACCACCTCTCTCTCCCCCTCCTTGTTGACCATCAGCAACTAATCACTAACCTCTCCACCTGGATATGCACCAACCAACCACAACACACCTTCCCCATCTGGTACGGCTCCTGCACCCCCACATCTCTCCCCGTCAAATGGCCTCAGTTAATACCACAACCTACATCTCTTGTATGTCACCAGCATCCTACCACAACCTCCCCTACGTTGTATGACACCAGCAACCAATACAAACTCCCCCTTCATTGGACTGCCACCAGCTTCCACACAAACCTCACCTCACCCTTCGTTTGCCACCAGCAATCCACAACAACCTCCCCCCACCTTGTATGCCCCAGGCAACCACCACAAACCTTACCCCACTTTGTATTGCCACCAGCAGCCACCACAACCTATTCCACTTGCCATGCCGCCACAAAACCAACCACCATATCCCCCTCCACTGCATGCCCACCAGCAAACACCATAAACCTCCCAACATTGTATGCACGCACCACCAAAACTTCCCACCACCTTTTGCTGTGCCACCAGCAACCACCCACATTACCCCTCCTTGTATTTCCACCACCAACCATCCTCAACTCCCTTCTCCTTGAATGCCTCAACAACTACCACACTTCCCTCTCCTTGTATACCACCCAGCATCAACAACAACCTCCCCCTCTATGTATGCCACAAGCAACCACACAACCCTCCCTCTCCTTGTTTGCTAAAACACCAACCACAAAACTCACTCCTTGTAATGCCACCACCAACACTCCAAATCCTCCCCTATCTTGTATGCAACCAGCAACCAACCTTCAACCTCCCCCTCCTAGTTTGCAACCAACAACCACCTATACCTGCCCCTCCTTGGATGACACCAAAGCAACCATCTAAATTTCCATCCTTGTATGCCACCGCCCAACCCACAACAACCTCTGACCACATTGTATGCCACAGCAAACCACACATACTTCCCTTTTTGTTGGCCTTCAGCAAACCTCCACATCTCCCACTCCTGGTATGCCATCTGCACAACCACAACCTATACTTGTATGCCAACTGAACCACCACATCCTCCCCCTCCTGAAATGCCACAAGCACACCACCACCAACCACCCCCCTCCTTGCCATTGCCTCCTAGCAACCAGCCTACATACCTACCTCTCATTGTGTGCACCAGCAACACCACAAACATATCCCACCTCCTTGCTATGCCACATTTAACCACAAAAACTTCTCTGCCTCCTTGAATGACACAGCAAACCCCTACAACCTGCCCAATATGTATGCACCACCAACCCCCACAAACCTTCCCCATCTTCGTCATCGACTCCACAGCAACCACACAACTTCTCCCACCTTGTTGCACACCACAAACTCAGCAACCACTCCCCCGTCTTGCAACGGCTCACACCTCACCTCCACAACCGCTGCCACCTTCATGCCTCCAGCTACCACCACAACTCCCATCCGTGTGTGTCACCAGCACAACAAACCTCACCTTCTTGTATGCCACCTGCAACAACTACAACCTCCCCCACACTTGTATGCATAGAACCACCACTACCTCCCCCACCTGTATGCCACAGCATCCACCACAACCTATCCCTCTTGGTTTTTGCACCAAGAGGCCAACCAAAACTATCTCCGCCTTGGATGGCCACCTCAGATCCACCACCATCTCTCCCTCCTGGTTGGCTTACAGCAACCACCCATTCCCTCTTGCATGACACACCTACCACCACTACCGACCACTCCTTGCCATGCTCCAACATACCTCCTAAACCTCCACAAATTGTTATTGCCTTCCTGCAAACCAACAGACATCCTACCCCCTCCTTGGTTGCTCCAGCAAACACCACTACATCCCCCTCACTTGTATGCCTACACAATCCACCAACTACACTCCCATCCCTTGATTTTGCCCACAGATTCCAACTATTCCTCCCCTCCTTGATATGCCACCTGCACCACCACAACCCTACATCTCTTGTATGCCACCCAGCACACCTCCTCAAACCCCTCCCGCTCCTCTGTAATGCCACCCGCTACCATCACAACCCCCCTTGTAATGCAACAGCAACCCACCACAACCTCACCACCTTGTATGCCACCACCAACCAATTTCATCCTCCCTTTCCTTGTATGCACAGCATACCACCACAACCTCTCCACTTGAATGCCACCACCAACCTACAACAACTCCCCCTTTTGTTCGGCACAGCATCCACTACATCCTATCAAACCTTCACATGCCTCCAGCAACCACCACAACCTCCCCTCACTTGTCATGTCTCCTGAAACCACATCTACTCCCTACGTTGTATGCCACTGCACCCACCAATCACTCTCCACGTCAATGCCTTCATGCTCTACCATACAAAACAACCTCTCCGTAGTATGTCACCAGCAACACCTCAACCTTACCCCTTTCATTAGAATGCCATCAGAAACCACACAACGTCACGCGCCTTCAGTATGCCACAGCAACCACCAATCCATCCACTCCTGTATTGCCAACCAATAACCACATACAAACCTACCCCTCTTTTTGCCAACTGTAACCTCAAAAAACTCCCCTTCACAGGTGGCCACACAACCACACAAACTCCCCCTCTTGTATGCCACAGCAACCTACCACATCTCTCCCATGAATGCCACACCAACCACAACAACCTCCACCTTCTTGTACGGACCAGCACCCCCACTATCGCTCCTCCTTCAATGCATCCAGCTATCACCACAATCCTACTCCTCAGTGTATGCATCAAGCTCACCACAATATCCAACTAATTGTATGCCACAGCAAACACCGCAACCTCTCCTTGTATGCCTCCTGGACACTCTTTATACCTACCCTCCTTGTATGCCACCAGCAACAACACAAACCTCCCGCTCCTTGTATGCCTACCAGCAACACCTCAACCACAACATCACTTGTATGCCACCAATAACACCTACAACCGCCCCTTCTTGTATTGCCACCAGCAACCCACCACAACCTCCCACTTGTTTGCCTCCACCAAACCAATTACATCCTTCCCCCATACTCTGTAATGCCACCAGCAAGCCCAACACAAACCTCTACACCTTCAATGCTCTTGCAACCACCACAATCCTCCCCTCCTTGTAGTCACCAGCAAACACACCTCACCTAACCTACATCTGTATGCCACCAGGCTACCACTACAACCTCCCCCACTTGTTTGCCACCAGCAAAACACCAAACCTTACCCACTTTGTATGCCACAGCAGCCAAATACAACTCCTCACTTGTATGCGCATACTATACACAACCATCTCCCCCCTACTTGTATGCCACCGCAACCACCACATCCTCCCACCTTGCATGACACCAACAAACACCACAACTTCCCCTCCTTGCATGCCACCAGCAACCACCTAACTCCCCTCCTTGTATTTCACAAGCATCCACCACTTCTCCCCCTCTTGTATGCCACCTGACCACCACAACCTCCCCCTACTTTGTATGCCACCTCAACAACATCACAAACCCTCCCTCATCCTTGTATGCTCCAAAAAAAATCCAAAACTTTTCCCCTACGTCTCTAAACAATAGAACCACCACAACCTCCACCTCTTTGTATGCCAAAAGCAACCACCACACACCTCCCGTCCTTGTCTGCCACAAGTCAACCACCACACCCACACTAATCCTTGTATGTCCACCTATAACCTCCACAACCTCACCCTCCTTGTATTCGCCACCAGCTACCACATCTTCTCCTCTCCTTGAAATGCACCAGCAAACCACCACAAACTCCCACTCCTTGTATGCCAATCAATAACCTACCACAACCTGCCCTACTTGTATTTTTTTATGCCACCATGCACACCATCACAACCTCCCTTCCATGTATGGGCTACCACCAACCACTCATCCTCCCCTTCCTTGTTATGCCACCAGTACCACGACATACCTCTCCCAACTTGTATGCCTCCACAACACACAAACAAATCCCCCTTCTTGTACGGCAACAGCACCCACAACAACCTCTCCACCTTCTTTTGCTCAGACTTCCACCACATCTCCTCCTCCATGTATGACACACAGCAGCCACCACAACTATCTTACTTGAATACTCACCAGAGCTTCCTCCACAACTCCGCTCTAGATGCCCCAGCAACCACCACCAACCACCCATCCTTGTATGCTAAACCAATATCCACACAAACCTCCCCGAAATTGTTTGACCCAGCCCAACCAACACAAACTCCCCTTTCACATTGTGTGCCACCACCATACGTCCACCACCTTCCCTCCCTTCGTATGCCACCAGCATCCACCACAACCTCCCCTTCCTTGTGTGCCACCACCAACCACCACCACTCCCCTCCTTGTATGCCTCACAGGGCGCACCCCAACAAACTCTCCCACCCTTCAATGCACCTCAGCTACCACCCTACCTCTTCCTCCTTGTTTGTCACCAGATACAACACAATCTACACCTTCCTTGAATGCCACCTGCATCCACTACTATCCTCCCCCCACTTTGTATGCACCAGCATACCACTCAACTAGCCCCCAACTTGTATGCCACTGCAAACACCATATCCTCCCCTCTTTGGTTTGCTCTGGCAGCACACTACTCATTCGCCTCTGGTTGGCGACTCATTTCCACATCTTCCGACCATAAGATGGTTGCCTCCAGCTACCACATCATCCGAAAAAAAGTGGTTGACTCCTCCATACCTCCCCTTAAACACTTGACCCGCATGGCTTGCCATCCAGAACCACTCACTAAAATACCCCCCTCCCCACCTTGATGCCACAGCAAACCACCACAACCTCCCCACATCTGCAAGGCACAGCAACCACCAGTCCTCCTCCTTGTATGCTCAACAACCTCCACCACTTCACCCTCTTGATGCCACAGCAACACCACAACCTCTCACTTGAATGACACACCAACCACCCAACAACTCCCCCCATCTTGTACGTCACTGCACCACCACAACTTCTCCACTTCATATGCCTCCAGCTACAACAACTTCCTCCTTGTATGTCACCAGCAAACCACCACAACTCCCTTCTTGAATGCACCAGCAACCACTACACCTCCCCCCCTTTTCTATGCCACCAGCAACACAACATACCCAATTTGTATGCCACCAGCAGCCATACAACCTTTCTACACCTTGTTTGCAGCTAAATAATAACCACCCCATTCCCCCTCCCTTGGTTAATTTGGCCACCAGCAACACACAACATCCCACCTTGTAGCCACCCCACAACACCAAAAACCTTCCCATCTTGCATGCACCCAGAACCATCAACTCCACTTGCATGCACCAGCAGCTACAACAACTCCCTCTTTGTATGCCACAAGCATCACCACAACCTCCTCTCTTGTTTGCACACCAACCACAACAGCCCTCCCTTTGTTGCACCACCAAACACCACAACTCCCCCTCCTTGTATGCCTCCGCAACCACCACAACCTACCTATCCTTGTATCCACAGCAACACACAACCTGCTCCTTGTATGCCCCGCAACCATTCCAACCACCACTTATTGTATGCCCCAATAACACCAAAACCTCCCACCTTCGTTGTATGCACCAGCACCCACCACAACCTTCCACTTTCAGCCTCCAGCTACACCACATCCTCTCCTTGTAATGTCACCAGCAACACCACAATCCCTTCCTTGAATGCATCAGAAACACCACAAACCTCCGTCTTGAATGCACCAGCAACCACCAAACACCACTCATTGTATGAAAATATCCACCAAACTCCACCTCTTGTATGCCACCAGCAACCACACAACCTCACCTCTCCATGTATGCCACTCACCTACCACCACAACCTCCCCTCCTTGTATGCCAGCAGCAACCACCAAACCTCTCCACTTGAATTTGCCACACTAACACATCAACCGCCCCATTTGCTACTCGGACCAGACCAACAACTCTCCCACCTTCATTGCCTCAGCTATCCCAAACCTCTCCTCTTGTATGCCATCAGCAAACCACCACTATCTAATAATTGTATGCCACCAGCAACACCGAACCTTCTCTTGTATGCCACCAGCAACCACTAAACTCCCCTCATTGTATGCACAGAACACAAAACTCCCGCTCTTGTATGCCACCAGAACACCACACACCCATCCTTGTATGCCACAATAACCTCCACAACTCCCCTTCTTGTTATGCCACCAGCAACCACACAACCTCCCACACCTGGTTGCCACCACAACCAATACAACCTCCCCCTCCTTGTATGCACCAGAGCCACCAAACTCTACACTTCAATGCCTCTAGCAACACCAAACCTCCTTTCGTTTGTCACCAGCAACTCATCTCCCTACTTGTATGCACCAGAACATACAATTCCCCACATTGTATGCCACCGAACAAACAACCTACCCAATGTATGCACCAGCAGCAAACAACCCCATCCCTTGTATGCGACACAAAACCAAACATCTCCCCTTTGTATGAAGAACACAACCTCCCATTGCCATGAAACCACCAACACAAACCTCCCCTCTTGCATGCCACAGAACCACTCACTCCCACCTTGTATTTCACCAGCACCACCACAATCTCCCCACCTTGTATGCACCAGCAGTTATCCTCAAACTCCCCCTACTTGTATTGCACACACACCACAAACCTCCTCTCCTGTATGCCTCCAACAAAAACCAAACTTTCCCTCTTGTTATGAACAATAGAACCCACCACAGCCTCCCTCTTTTGTATGCCAAGCAAACCCACAAACTCGCTTTGTCTGAAGAAACCACACCACCCCAATTACTTGTATGCCACAATAACCACCACAACTCCCCCTCCTAGTATGCACAGAACACACAACCTTCTACTTGAATGCCCACCAGAACCACCTCAACCACCATTGTATGCAATCAATAAACACCACAACTGCCCTCATTGTATGCCAGAACATACACAACTCCCCTTATGTATGTTACCACCAACACACATCCTCCCCCTCTTGTATGCCCCCAGCAACACGACAACCTCTCCCTCCTTGATGCACCACCAAACAACAATCCTTCTGTACGGCACTGACCTCAAACCTCTCACATTTTCAATGCATACAGCTACCCCCAGACAACTTCATATGTATTCACAGCAGCACACAACTCTCTTCCTTGAATACACCAGTACACACAACCTCGCTCCTTGAATGCCACCAGCAACCCCCCACCACAACCACCCACTCCTTGTATGAACAATAACCACACAACTCCCTCTTGTATTGCCACCAGCAACACCACAACCTCCCCATTATGTGTGCACCACCATCGAACAACTCCCCTCTTGATATGCATCCAGTCAACCCCACAAACATCCCTTCCATGTGTGCCACCACAACACAACCTCCCTCTTGTATGCACGCACCACCACACCTCTCCACTTCTATGCATCCATTACCACCACAACTCTTCTCCCATGTATGTCACCAGGCAACCAAACAACTCATCTTGCATGCACCTGCAACACTACAACCTCCCACATTGTATGCCAACCAGAACCACCAACACCTCCCCACTTGTATTGCACGCAACCCCCAACTTTACCCCACTGTATGCACCAGCAGCCACTAAACCTTCTTTGTATGGCCCGACAAACCAACACCATTACCTCCTTGTTATGCCACAGCAACACACAATCCACTTGTATGCACCACCAACACCAAAACCTTCCCTCCTTGCATGCACAGCAACACTCTCAATCCCCACTTGCCATGCCACAGAACCACACAACTCCCCACCTTGATGCACGAACACACGTTCCTCCTTGTATGCCTCCAACAACACCACACTCCCCTTTGTATGCCAAGCAAACACCACCCCCTCTCCACTAGAAATGCACCACCAACCCCCCACACTCCCCTCATGTACGGCAAGCCCCACACAATTCCTCCCACCTTAATGCTCAGTACCACCACAACTCCTCTTTGTATTCCCCCATGGCAACAACACCATCTTTTGAAGCCACCAGCAACCACTACAACTTCCACATAATCCACAGCACCACACAACCTACCAATTTGTATGCCCCAGCAGCCACTACACCTTCTCAACTTGTAATTCGTAACAAACCATCCATCTCCCCCTCCTTGTATGCACAGCAACCAACAACTCCCCATTGTATGCCACCACCAACACCACAACCTTCCCTCTTGCATGCCAAGCAACCAACTTGAACCTCCCACTTGCATGCCACCAGGCGCTACAACAAAAACTCCCCTCTTTGTGTATGCCCAAGCAACCACACAACCTCCCTCTCCTTGTATGCCACCACCAACACAACAGCTCCCCCTCCTTGTTATGCCACCTCCAACCACCACAACCTCCCTCTTGAATCACCAGCAACCACCACAACCTACTCTCTCCTTGTATGCCAACCAGAGCAACCACCACAATCCCGCTCCTTGTATGCCACCCGCACCATCATCAACCACCCACATTCTTTGTATGCCCACCAATACACACAACCTCCCCGTATTGTTATGCAACAGCAACCACACAACCTCCCCACCTTTTATGCCACACAAACCAATAACCTCCTTTCCTTGTATGCCACCAGCAACACGAACAAACCCTACCCACATTGTTTGCCACCACAAACCAATACAAAGTCCCCTCCATTGTATGCCACTCAGGAACCACCATCACATTCCCTCTCCTGGTATGGCCACCAGCAACCACCACTACCTCCGCTCCTTGTATGCACCCGCAACCAATCACAACCACCCACTTCTTGTTTGACAAAATAACCACCACAACTCCCCATCTTGTATGCCACAGCAAACCACCACAACCTCCCCACCTTGTATGCCACACAAACCATTACAACCTCTCTTTCTTGTATGCAACAGCAAACCACCACATCAAATCCCCTCCTTGTATGCCTCCAGAAACCACCAAAACCATACCTCTCCTTGTATGCCTCAGCAACCACCACAACTCCGCTCCTTGTATGCCACCGCATAACTTCACAAACCACCCAATTCTTGTATGCCACCAATAACCAAACAAACCATCCCCTTATTGTTATGCCACCCAGCAAACCACCACAAACCTCCCACACCTTCTAGTAATGCCACCACAAACCAATAAACACCTCCCTTTTCCTTGTATGCCACCAGCTGCCTCCACTAACTCTCACAACTTTCAATGCCTCCAGCAACCACCACTACCTCACCCTCCTTGTAATGTCACCAGAACCCCTCAACCTCCCCTAACGTTGTTGCAACAAGCACCCAACACTATCCTATCCACACCTTCATGCCTCCAGCTACTCCACACAACCTCCGCATCTTCGTAATGTAACAGCAAAACACCACAACCTCCATTTACTTGATATGCCACAGCAACCACCCCAACCCCTCCCGCTAATTGAAATGCCACCAGTACCTCCACAACCACCACTCCTTGTCATGAAACCAATACCACCACAACTCCCCGCCTTGTATGCAACTGCACAACCACAACTCCACTTCCATGTTTGCCCACACCAAACACCACAACATCCCCTCCTTGTATGCCACCAGCAACCTAACCTCAAACCTCTCCCACTTGATTGCCACCTCACAACCACACTACCTCCCCCATCTTGTACGGCACAGCACACCATCCACTACCTTCCACACCTCAATTGCCTACAGTTAATACCACAACATCCATCCTTGTATGTCACAGCAACCCCACAACTACCCCTTAGTTGTATGCCTCAGCAACCACTACAACTCCCCACTTGTATGCCCCAGCAACCACCACAACCTCCCTCACCTTGTATGCACCAGCACCACCACAACCTCCCCACTTGTATGCCACCAGCAAACACCAAACTACCACTTTGTATGCACCAGCAGCCACCACAACCTCCTCCACCTTGGACATTGCCGCACAAACCACCACATCTACCCCCCTCCTTGCATGCCCACCAGCAACCACCTCAACCTCCCCTCCTTGTATGCCACTGCACCACCACAACCTCCCCACTTGATATGCCACAGCAACCACCACAACCTACCCTCCTTGTATGCCACCTCAAACCACCCAACCTCCCTTCCTGGTATGCTCAACAACTACAACAACGTTCCCTCTCTTGTATACCAACCAGCAAACAAACAAACTAACTCCCCCTCTTTAGTATGCCAAAAGCAACCACCACAACCTCCCTCTCCTTTGTACTGCCACCACTAACCCCAACAACTCCATCCTCCTTGTATTGCACCAAACCACCAAAACCTCCACCTCCTTGTTGCACAGCAACCACCACAACCTCCCTCCTTGTTAGAACCAGCCAACCACCTAAACCTCCCCTCTTGGTATGCCACCAGAACCATCAAAATTTCCCCCTCTCCTTGTATGCCACCGCCAACCACAACAAACTATCCCACCTTGTATGCCACCAGCAACAACACAACCTTCACCTTTTTGTATGCCTTCTGCAACCACCACAACCTCCCCTACTTGTAATGCCTCTCAGCAACCACCACAACCTTCTCCTTGTATGCCCCAGCAACCTCAACATCCATCCCCTCATGAATGCCCCCAAGCAACCACCAAACAACCCATACATGCTTGCCACCATGGCAAACCACTCAAAACCTTCCTTCTCCTTGTGTGCCACCAGCAACCTCCACAAATACCCTCCTCCATATGTATGCCACATAACCCACCACAACATCATCCTCCTTGAATGACACCAGCAAAACACCACAAAACCTGCCCATATTTTGTATGCCACCCCAACCACCACAACCTCCCCCTACTTGTATGCCACCAGCTACCACCACAAACTATCCCAACCTTGAATGCCACCACCCAAAACAGCAAACACTCACCCGTCTTGTACGGCACAATCATCCACCTCAACAACTCTCCACATTCAATGCCTACTGCTACCACACCACAATCCCTCCTTGTATGTCACAGCACCACAACATCTCCCATTACTTAGTATGCCTCCCAGCAACCACTAACACCTCCCCAACTTGTATGCACTAGCAATCCACCACAACCTAACACACCTTGTATGCAACCTGCAACCACCAAATTACCTACAACCTTTGTATGACACCAGAGGCAACACAACTCCTCCGCCTTGTATGCCCCAAAATACCCCACTAAACACCCAACATCTCCCCCTCCTTGTATGCAACCTGCAACCAACCACACCTCCCACCTTGCATGTCACCACCAACCACCACAACCCCTCCCCATCCTTGCATGCCACAACAACCACTCAACCTGCCCCCACATTGAATGCTACTGCAACCACCGCAACCTCCCCCACCTTGTGGCTCCCAGCAACCACCACAACTTCCCCCTCCTTGTATGCCACCACATACCTCCACAAACCTCCATATCATTGTATGCCACCAGCAACCACCAAAACCTACCTCCTTGTATGACCACCAGCATCCACCACACCATAACCTCTCATTGTATGCCACCAGCAATCCCAACAACCCGCCCGCTCCTTGTATGCCTCCCGACAACCAGCTCAGTCAACCCCTTCTTGTATTGCCACCGCAAACACCACAACCTCCCCCACCTTGTATGCCACCTCAACCATTACAGCCTCCCTTTCTTGTATGCCACCAGCATCCACAAAACCTCTCCCACCTTGATTGCCACACCAACCACAACAACCTCCTACCATCTTGTACGGCCACAGCATCCACCACACCTTCTCCACAACTCCTGTCAATGCCTCCAGCAACCACCAAAACCTCCCCCTCCTTGTTGTAACAGGCAAACACTCAACCTCCCCCTAGTTGTATCGCACACCAGCACACCACAAACCTCTACACCTTCAATGCCTCCAGCGACCACCACAACATCCTCCTCCTTGTATGTCACCTGCAACCACCACAACCTCACCTTCCTTGAATGCCTCCAGCAACCACCACACCTACACGCTCCTTGAATGCCACCAGCAACCACCACAACAAACCCTCCTTGTATGCAACCAATAACCACACCATCACTCCCACATCCTTGTATGCATACCAGCAAACCACCAACCTCCCCTTTCCTGTATGCACCCACCAACCACCACCCACTAACTCCCCTCACTTGTATGCCACCTGCAACCACACACCTCTCCCACTTGAATGCCACCCAACCACAACAACCTCCACCATCTTGTAAGGCTCACAGCACCCACCACAACCTCTCCCACCTTCTATGAACTTCCAGATATCCCACACAACATCGCATCCTTCGTTGGGCCATAAGCAACAACCACTATCTACACTAATTGTTTGCCACAGCAACCCCGCAACCTCTCCTTGTTTGCCCCAGCTACCTCCTAAACTCCCCTGTTGTATGCCACAAGGCCAACCACCTACACCCTCCGCTCATTGTATGCCACCAGCATCCACCACAACACACCCACCAACTACCTGTATGCCACCACAAACCACCAAAACCTCCCCCTTCTTGTTATGCCAACCAGAACCACCACAACCGCCCCCCCTTGGTATGCCACAACCAACCTATACAACCTCCCCCTCTTGTATGCCACCATCAGCCACCACAAACCTCTCACAACTTCAAATTGCCTTAGCAACCACCATCAACCTCCCACTCCTTGTATGTCACTGCAACCAACCTATCCTCCCTACATGGTATGACCACCAGCAACCACTACAACCTTCCCCCACTTGTTGCCAACAGCAAACCAAACAACCTACCCACTTTGTATTGCCTCCAGCTGCAAAAATACTCTCCACCTTGTATTGCCGCAACAACCACAACCATCTCACCCTCCTTGTATGCCACCAGAAACCCCAAAAAACTCCACACATTGCATGACACCACCAAACCACACACCTTCCCCTCCTCTTGCATGACACCAGCAACCATCTCAACCTCCACACCTTGTATTTCACCTGACATACACCACACCTACCCCAACTTGTATGCCACCAAGCAACCCCACCACTACCTCCCCCATAATTGTTATGCCACCACTAACAACACAACCTCCCTTCCTTGTATGCTCCAACAAAAACCAAAACTTTCCCCTCCTTGTATAACACTAGCAACCACCACAAACCTCCCCCTCTTTGTATGCACAAGCAACCACACAACCTCCCGCTCCTTGTCTGCCACAGCAAAACCACAACCACCACTACTGTATGCCTCCTATATCCACCACTACTCCCCTACTAGTATGCCACAGCGCAACCACACAACCTACCCTTATTGAATGGCAACAGCAACCACCTACAACCACCCACTCCTTGAATGACAACCATTAACAACATACCTGCCCTCCTAGTTTCCACCAGCCAACCATCACACCTCCCTTCCTGTATGCCACCACCAACCAACACATCCTCCCTCCTTGATATGCCACCAGCAACCACGACAACCTCTACACCTTGAATGCCACCACCAACCACATAAACTACCTCCCCCATCTTGTACGGAACCTGCTCCCACCACAACTCTCCCAACCTTCAATGCCTCCAGCTACCACACAACCTCCTCCTCCATGGTATGTCACCAGCAGCCAACCACTACCTCCCTTTCTTGAATACCACCAGCAACCACCAAACCTCCCGCTCCTTGATGCATCAGCAACCTCTCAAACACCCACTCCTGGTATGCAACCAATAACCACCACAACCTCACCCTCTTGTATGCCACCAGCAACCACCACAACCTCCCTTTACCATGTGTGCCACACCAAAACGGACACCTCCTTCCATCTTGTATGCCACAGAACACCACAACCTCCCTTCCTGTGTGCCTACCACCAACACCTCCACCTACCTACTTGTAGGCCACAGCACCCACCACTACCTTCCCACCTTTCAATGTACCTAAGCTACCCCACAACTCCTCCTCTTGTATGTCACCAGCAACCAACCACAACCTTCCCCCCTTCCTTGATTGCACCAGCAACACTACAACCTTCCCCAACATTGTATGCCACAGCAACACCACAAACTCCTTTACACCTTGTATGCCCAACAGCAACCAGCTCTAATCTATGTTCTGTTTATGCCTCTTTAGGCCAACAAGGGTATCTTTAATGCTTTTTGGTACCTTTGCTGGTAATAAGTATACCGATGGTATATATACATACAAGCATGCATATTTATAATATATATATTTTCATATATTTATATATTACTATATATTATATATTACTATATATATATATATATTTTTATCTATTCTATTTATATATATATATATATATATATATATATATATATTTTAATATATTTATATTTATATATATATTTATATATATATATTTTATTTATATACTATTTTATATTATATAATGTTCATAACTTCAGGTTATGTAAGTGTTTGAATGAAAATTTGTAGGTGTGCGTGGTTAACTCTATGTCACATACCTTAACCTAACGCAGTTTTACTCGACTCTGCAGTCGTGATCCACGATTAGTGGTTAACGAGAAGACTTTTTTTCTGTTCTTTGAGCGTAAATACTAGGCCACCTGCTATCCATACATCCTCCCCCCTTATTTGTATGCCAACACCTACCTACTCCAACCTCAAAATACCGTGAGGCCATCCTGCTACCTCCACAGACTCCACCTCTTGTGCATGCCAAGCTCCGATCCTCCTCAACCGCCCCCTCCTTGGCATGCCTATGCTCGTACCTCCTCAAAACCTACACATCCTGTTTGCCACCTCCTAAACTCTTATAATACGCACCCCTCCTGTTTTTTATGCCTCCAGCAACCTCCTCTACCATACCATCTCAGCTGTAGTCACATCCATACCACCACATCCTCACCCTCTGGGTTATGCCACAGCAATCACCACATACTCCCACCTTTGTATGCCACCAGACAGCCAACACAAACCGCACCACATTGTTGGCATCCACCTATACCACATCTAATCTACCCCTCTTGTTTTGCCACCTGAGCCTCCACTATAAATCCCTCACACCTTGTATTCGACCAAATCCCAGACCATCCCTCATCCTCCCCCTCATTGCTTTGACACATGCTCACCTCCTCTAATCCACACATTGTATGGGCTAACTCAGCAACCTCCTCATACTCCCAACGTCTTGCTTGCCTCATACAAACATCCTCTACTCTCCCTCTTTGCATGCCTACAGCAACCACTCATCCATCCTAGATGATCCCTCCTTGTTGTTCACCTCCAAAAACCTCAATCTCAACCCTCCTTGCTCGTTGCCACGTGCATACCTATCATACCTCACTCACCTGCGTGTGCCCATACTCACCAACCTACCACTACTCCCCATGTTGTGTGCCTCATTGAAACAAGCCTCTTACTAACTCTCTTTGTTTGCTCACAGAACAACACTCTTCCTCCCGCTTCCTTGTTTGCCACCAGCTAACCACATGTCCCCACTTGTTGTTTGCACATCCAACCACCACAACCTCCCCTATTTGTATGCCACCAGCAACCTCCCCCCACCTTGTATGTCCTACACCCACCACAATGTCCCTACTTGAATGCTCCAGTACCACCACAACATTCCTTGTATACAAACCAGCAACCTCCACAACTCCCCCTCTTTGAATGTCACAGCAACCCTCCACTCATCCTCCACATCACTAGCCATGCCTCCAGCACACCACCACAACCTCCCCCTCCTTTGCAGCACACTGCAGTACCACTCACCTACACACACTGTATGCCCCACCCAAAACCACACATCCCCCTCCTTGTTGCCACCAGCTACCAATACAAACTCTACACATTGATTCGCCTCCACCCACCACAACAAATCTCCCCCATCTTGTACGGCCCTGAAAACCCATCCACAACCTCTCACACATTCAATGCTCCAGCTTCACACCACATCATCCACTCCGTTGTTGGTCAACAGCTCAACCACCACATCCTCCCATAAATTGTATGCCCACCAGCAACCACTACTAACTCCCCACCTTGTATGCCAACCCAAGCAACCACACACAACCCTACCCCACCTTGCTTGCCACCTACAACCACCTCAAACTCCCCCACCTTGTATGCACCACCATAAGCCACATTCCTCCCCCTCCTTGTTTGACACTGCAACAACCACAAACATATCCCACACCCTGTTTGCCACACCAACCACTCAACCCCAAACTCCTCCCCTATTGTATGCCTATCAGAACCACCACAACCTACTTCTCCTTGTTTGCCTCCAGCAACCACACCGCAACCTCTCCTTGCATGCCAGCCACCAACCCTCCAAAACCTCACCCTCATTGATTGACACAGCGTCCTAAACACCTCCCCCTCCTTGTATCGCACAGCAACACACCACAACCTACCTTCTTGTATGCCACCAGAAAACCACCACAACCTCCCGCTATTGATATGCCACACACAAGCATACCAACACAACCATCCACTTTGTATGCCACATTTACCACCTCTCTCTCCCCCTCCTTGTTGACCATCAGCAACTAATCACTAACCTCTCCACCTGGATATGCACCAACCAACCACAACACACCTTCCCCATCTGGTACGGCTCCTGCACCCCCACATCTCTCCCCGTCAAATGGCCTCAGTTAATACCACAACCTACATCTCTTGTATGTCACCAGCATCCTACCACAACCTCCCCTACGTTGTATGACACCAGCAACCAATACAAACTCCCCCTTCATTGGACTGCCACCAGCTTCCACACAAACCTCACCTCACCCTTCGTTTGCCACCAGCAATCCACAACAACCTCCCCCCACCTTGTATGCCCCAGGCAACCACCACAAACCTTACCCCACTTTGTATTGCCACCAGCAGCCACCACAACCTATTCCACTTGCCATGCCGCCACAAAACCAACCACCATATCCCCCTCCACTGCATGCCCACCAGCAAACACCATAAACCTCCCAACATTGTATGCACGCACCACCAAAACTTCCCACCACCTTTTGCTGTGCCACCAGCAACCACCCACATTACCCCTCCTTGTATTTCCACCACCAACCATCCTCAACTCCCTTCTCCTTGAATGCCTCAACAACTACCACACTTCCCTCTCCTTGTATACCACCCAGCATCAACAACAACCTCCCCCTCTATGTATGCCACAAGCAACCACACAACCCTCCCTCTCCTTGTTTGCTAAAACACCAACCACAAAACTCACTCCTTGTAATGCCACCACCAACACTCCAAATCCTCCCCTATCTTGTATGCAACCAGCAACCAACCTTCAACCTCCCCCTCCTAGTTTGCAACCAACAACCACCTATACCTGCCCCTCCTTGGATGACACCAAAGCAACCATCTAAATTTCCATCCTTGTATGCCACCGCCCAACCCACAACAACCTCTGACCACATTGTATGCCACAGCAAACCACACATACTTCCCTTTTTGTTGGCCTTCAGCAAACCTCCACATCTCCCACTCCTGGTATGCCATCTGCACAACCACAACCTATACTTGTATGCCAACTGAACCACCACATCCTCCCCCTCCTGAAATGCCACAAGCACACCACCACCAACCACCCCCCTCCTTGCCATTGCCTCCTAGCAACCAGCCTACATACCTACCTCTCATTGTGTGCACCAGCAACACCACAAACATATCCCACCTCCTTGCTATGCCACATTTAACCACAAAAACTTCTCTGCCTCCTTGAATGACACAGCAAACCCCTACAACCTGCCCAATATGTATGCACCACCAACCCCCACAAACCTTCCCCATCTTCGTCATCGACTCCACAGCAACCACACAACTTCTCCCACCTTGTTGCACACCACAAACTCAGCAACCACTCCCCCGTCTTGCAACGGCTCACACCTCACCTCCACAACCGCTGCCACCTTCATGCCTCCAGCTACCACCACAACTCCCATCCGTGTGTGTCACCAGCACAACAAACCTCACCTTCTTGTATGCCACCTGCAACAACTACAACCTCCCCCACACTTGTATGCATAGAACCACCACTACCTCCCCCACCTGTATGCCACAGCATCCACCACAACCTATCCCTCTTGGTTTTTGCACCAAGAGGCCAACCAAAACTATCTCCGCCTTGGATGGCCACCTCAGATCCACCACCATCTCTCCCTCCTGGTTGGCTTACAGCAACCACCCATTCCCTCTTGCATGACACACCTACCACCACTACCGACCACTCCTTGCCATGCTCCAACATACCTCCTAAACCTCCACAAATTGTTATTGCCTTCCTGCAAACCAACAGACATCCTACCCCCTCCTTGGTTGCTCCAGCAAACACCACTACATCCCCCTCACTTGTATGCCTACACAATCCACCAACTACACTCCCATCCCTTGATTTTGCCCACAGATTCCAACTATTCCTCCCCTCCTTGATATGCCACCTGCACCACCACAACCCTACATCTCTTGTATGCCACCCAGCACACCTCCTCAAACCCCTCCCGCTCCTCTGTAATGCCACCCGCTACCATCACAACCCCCCTTGTAATGCAACAGCAACCCACCACAACCTCACCACCTTGTATGCCACCACCAACCAATTTCATCCTCCCTTTCCTTGTATGCACAGCATACCACCACAACCTCTCCACTTGAATGCCACCACCAACCTACAACAACTCCCCCTTTTGTTCGGCACAGCATCCACTACATCCTATCAAACCTTCACATGCCTCCAGCAACCACCACAACCTCCCCTCACTTGTCATGTCTCCTGAAACCACATCTACTCCCTACGTTGTATGCCACTGCACCCACCAATCACTCTCCACGTCAATGCCTTCATGCTCTACCATACAAAACAACCTCTCCGTAGTATGTCACCAGCAACACCTCAACCTTACCCCTTTCATTAGAATGCCATCAGAAACCACACAACGTCACGCGCCTTCAGTATGCCACAGCAACCACCAATCCATCCACTCCTGTATTGCCAACCAATAACCACATACAAACCTACCCCTCTTTTTGCCAACTGTAACCTCAAAAAACTCCCCTTCACAGGTGGCCACACAACCACACAAACTCCCCCTCTTGTATGCCACAGCAACCTACCACATCTCTCCCATGAATGCCACACCAACCACAACAACCTCCACCTTCTTGTACGGACCAGCACCCCCACTATCGCTCCTCCTTCAATGCATCCAGCTATCACCACAATCCTACTCCTCAGTGTATGCATCAAGCTCACCACAATATCCAACTAATTGTATGCCACAGCAAACACCGCAACCTCTCCTTGTATGCCTCCTGGACACTCTTTATACCTACCCTCCTTGTATGCCACCAGCAACAACACAAACCTCCCGCTCCTTGTATGCCTACCAGCAACACCTCAACCACAACATCACTTGTATGCCACCAATAACACCTACAACCGCCCCTTCTTGTATTGCCACCAGCAACCCACCACAACCTCCCACTTGTTTGCCTCCACCAAACCAATTACATCCTTCCCCCATACTCTGTAATGCCACCAGCAAGCCCAACACAAACCTCTACACCTTCAATGCTCTTGCAACCACCACAATCCTCCCCTCCTTGTAGTCACCAGCAAACACACCTCACCTAACCTACATCTGTATGCCACCAGGCTACCACTACAACCTCCCCCACTTGTTTGCCACCAGCAAAACACCAAACCTTACCCACTTTGTATGCCACAGCAGCCAAATACAACTCCTCACTTGTATGCGCATACTATACACAACCATCTCCCCCCTACTTGTATGCCACCGCAACCACCACATCCTCCCACCTTGCATGACACCAACAAACACCACAACTTCCCCTCCTTGCATGCCACCAGCAACCACCTAACTCCCCTCCTTGTATTTCACAAGCATCCACCACTTCTCCCCCTCTTGTATGCCACCTGACCACCACAACCTCCCCCTACTTTGTATGCCACCTCAACAACATCACAAACCCTCCCTCATCCTTGTATGCTCCAAAAAAAATCCAAAACTTTTCCCCTACGTCTCTAAACAATAGAACCACCACAACCTCCACCTCTTTGTATGCCAAAAGCAACCACCACACACCTCCCGTCCTTGTCTGCCACAAGTCAACCACCACACCCACACTAATCCTTGTATGTCCACCTATAACCTCCACAACCTCACCCTCCTTGTATTCGCCACCAGCTACCACATCTTCTCCTCTCCTTGAAATGCACCAGCAAACCACCACAAACTCCCACTCCTTGTATGCCAATCAATAACCTACCACAACCTGCCCTACTTGTATTTTTTTATGCCACCATGCACACCATCACAACCTCCCTTCCATGTATGGGCTACCACCAACCACTCATCCTCCCCTTCCTTGTTATGCCACCAGTACCACGACATACCTCTCCCAACTTGTATGCCTCCACAACACACAAACAAATCCCCCTTCTTGTACGGCAACAGCACCCACAACAACCTCTCCACCTTCTTTTGCTCAGACTTCCACCACATCTCCTCCTCCATGTATGACACACAGCAGCCACCACAACTATCTTACTTGAATACTCACCAGAGCTTCCTCCACAACTCCGCTCTAGATGCCCCAGCAACCACCACCAACCACCCATCCTTGTATGCTAAACCAATATCCACACAAACCTCCCCGAAATTGTTTGACCCAGCCCAACCAACACAAACTCCCCTTTCACATTGTGTGCCACCACCATACGTCCACCACCTTCCCTCCCTTCGTATGCCACCAGCATCCACCACAACCTCCCCTTCCTTGTGTGCCACCACCAACCACCACCACTCCCCTCCTTGTATGCCTCACAGGGCGCACCCCAACAAACTCTCCCACCCTTCAATGCACCTCAGCTACCACCCTACCTCTTCCTCCTTGTTTGTCACCAGATACAACACAATCTACACCTTCCTTGAATGCCACCTGCATCCACTACTATCCTCCCCCCACTTTGTATGCACCAGCATACCACTCAACTAGCCCCCAACTTGTATGCCACTGCAAACACCATATCCTCCCCTCTTTGGTTTGCTCTGGCAGCACACTACTCATTCGCCTCTGGTTGGCGACTCATTTCCACATCTTCCGACCATAAGATGGTTGCCTCCAGCTACCACATCATCCGAAAAAAAGTGGTTGACTCCTCCATACCTCCCCTTAAACACTTGACCCGCATGGCTTGCCATCCAGAACCACTCACTAAAATACCCCCCTCCCCACCTTGATGCCACAGCAAACCACCACAACCTCCCCACATCTGCAAGGCACAGCAACCACCAGTCCTCCTCCTTGTATGCTCAACAACCTCCACCACTTCACCCTCTTGATGCCACAGCAACACCACAACCTCTCACTTGAATGACACACCAACCACCCAACAACTCCCCCCATCTTGTACGTCACTGCACCACCACAACTTCTCCACTTCATATGCCTCCAGCTACAACAACTTCCTCCTTGTATGTCACCAGCAAACCACCACAACTCCCTTCTTGAATGCACCAGCAACCACTACACCTCCCCCCCTTTTCTATGCCACCAGCAACACAACATACCCAATTTGTATGCCACCAGCAGCCATACAACCTTTCTACACCTTGTTTGCAGCTAAATAATAACCACCCCATTCCCCCTCCCTTGGTTAATTTGGCCACCAGCAACACACAACATCCCACCTTGTAGCCACCCCACAACACCAAAAACCTTCCCATCTTGCATGCACCCAGAACCATCAACTCCACTTGCATGCACCAGCAGCTACAACAACTCCCTCTTTGTATGCCACAAGCATCACCACAACCTCCTCTCTTGTTTGCACACCAACCACAACAGCCCTCCCTTTGTTGCACCACCAAACACCACAACTCCCCCTCCTTGTATGCCTCCGCAACCACCACAACCTACCTATCCTTGTATCCACAGCAACACACAACCTGCTCCTTGTATGCCCCGCAACCATTCCAACCACCACTTATTGTATGCCCCAATAACACCAAAACCTCCCACCTTCGTTGTATGCACCAGCACCCACCACAACCTTCCACTTTCAGCCTCCAGCTACACCACATCCTCTCCTTGTAATGTCACCAGCAACACCACAATCCCTTCCTTGAATGCATCAGAAACACCACAAACCTCCGTCTTGAATGCACCAGCAACCACCAAACACCACTCATTGTATGAAAATATCCACCAAACTCCACCTCTTGTATGCCACCAGCAACCACACAACCTCACCTCTCCATGTATGCCACTCACCTACCACCACAACCTCCCCTCCTTGTATGCCAGCAGCAACCACCAAACCTCTCCACTTGAATTTGCCACACTAACACATCAACCGCCCCATTTGCTACTCGGACCAGACCAACAACTCTCCCACCTTCATTGCCTCAGCTATCCCAAACCTCTCCTCTTGTATGCCATCAGCAAACCACCACTATCTAATAATTGTATGCCACCAGCAACACCGAACCTTCTCTTGTATGCCACCAGCAACCACTAAACTCCCCTCATTGTATGCACAGAACACAAAACTCCCGCTCTTGTATGCCACCAGAACACCACACACCCATCCTTGTATGCCACAATAACCTCCACAACTCCCCTTCTTGTTATGCCACCAGCAACCACACAACCTCCCACACCTGGTTGCCACCACAACCAATACAACCTCCCCCTCCTTGTATGCACCAGAGCCACCAAACTCTACACTTCAATGCCTCTAGCAACACCAAACCTCCTTTCGTTTGTCACCAGCAACTCATCTCCCTACTTGTATGCACCAGAACATACAATTCCCCACATTGTATGCCACCGAACAAACAACCTACCCAATGTATGCACCAGCAGCAAACAACCCCATCCCTTGTATGCGACACAAAACCAAACATCTCCCCTTTGTATGAAGAACACAACCTCCCATTGCCATGAAACCACCAACACAAACCTCCCCTCTTGCATGCCACAGAACCACTCACTCCCACCTTGTATTTCACCAGCACCACCACAATCTCCCCACCTTGTATGCACCAGCAGTTATCCTCAAACTCCCCCTACTTGTATTGCACACACACCACAAACCTCCTCTCCTGTATGCCTCCAACAAAAACCAAACTTTCCCTCTTGTTATGAACAATAGAACCCACCACAGCCTCCCTCTTTTGTATGCCAAGCAAACCCACAAACTCGCTTTGTCTGAAGAAACCACACCACCCCAATTACTTGTATGCCACAATAACCACCACAACTCCCCCTCCTAGTATGCACAGAACACACAACCTTCTACTTGAATGCCCACCAGAACCACCTCAACCACCATTGTATGCAATCAATAAACACCACAACTGCCCTCATTGTATGCCAGAACATACACAACTCCCCTTATGTATGTTACCACCAACACACATCCTCCCCCTCTTGTATGCCCCCAGCAACACGACAACCTCTCCCTCCTTGATGCACCACCAAACAACAATCCTTCTGTACGGCACTGACCTCAAACCTCTCACATTTTCAATGCATACAGCTACCCCCAGACAACTTCATATGTATTCACAGCAGCACACAACTCTCTTCCTTGAATACACCAGTACACACAACCTCGCTCCTTGAATGCCACCAGCAACCCCCCACCACAACCACCCACTCCTTGTATGAACAATAACCACACAACTCCCTCTTGTATTGCCACCAGCAACACCACAACCTCCCCATTATGTGTGCACCACCATCGAACAACTCCCCTCTTGATATGCATCCAGTCAACCCCACAAACATCCCTTCCATGTGTGCCACCACAACACAACCTCCCTCTTGTATGCACGCACCACCACACCTCTCCACTTCTATGCATCCATTACCACCACAACTCTTCTCCCATGTATGTCACCAGGCAACCAAACAACTCATCTTGCATGCACCTGCAACACTACAACCTCCCACATTGTATGCCAACCAGAACCACCAACACCTCCCCACTTGTATTGCACGCAACCCCCAACTTTACCCCACTGTATGCACCAGCAGCCACTAAACCTTCTTTGTATGGCCCGACAAACCAACACCATTACCTCCTTGTTATGCCACAGCAACACACAATCCACTTGTATGCACCACCAACACCAAAACCTTCCCTCCTTGCATGCACAGCAACACTCTCAATCCCCACTTGCCATGCCACAGAACCACACAACTCCCCACCTTGATGCACGAACACACGTTCCTCCTTGTATGCCTCCAACAACACCACACTCCCCTTTGTATGCCAAGCAAACACCACCCCCTCTCCACTAGAAATGCACCACCAACCCCCCACACTCCCCTCATGTACGGCAAGCCCCACACAATTCCTCCCACCTTAATGCTCAGTACCACCACAACTCCTCTTTGTATTCCCCCATGGCAACAACACCATCTTTTGAAGCCACCAGCAACCACTACAACTTCCACATAATCCACAGCACCACACAACCTACCAATTTGTATGCCCCAGCAGCCACTACACCTTCTCAACTTGTAATTCGTAACAAACCATCCATCTCCCCCTCCTTGTATGCACAGCAACCAACAACTCCCCATTGTATGCCACCACCAACACCACAACCTTCCCTCTTGCATGCCAAGCAACCAACTTGAACCTCCCACTTGCATGCCACCAGGCGCTACAACAAAAACTCCCCTCTTTGTGTATGCCCAAGCAACCACACAACCTCCCTCTCCTTGTATGCCACCACCAACACAACAGCTCCCCCTCCTTGTTATGCCACCTCCAACCACCACAACCTCCCTCTTGAATCACCAGCAACCACCACAACCTACTCTCTCCTTGTATGCCAACCAGAGCAACCACCACAATCCCGCTCCTTGTATGCCACCCGCACCATCATCAACCACCCACATTCTTTGTATGCCCACCAATACACACAACCTCCCCGTATTGTTATGCAACAGCAACCACACAACCTCCCCACCTTTTATGCCACACAAACCAATAACCTCCTTTCCTTGTATGCCACCAGCAACACGAACAAACCCTACCCACATTGTTTGCCACCACAAACCAATACAAAGTCCCCTCCATTGTATGCCACTCAGGAACCACCATCACATTCCCTCTCCTGGTATGGCCACCAGCAACCACCACTACCTCCGCTCCTTGTATGCACCCGCAACCAATCACAACCACCCACTTCTTGTTTGACAAAATAACCACCACAACTCCCCATCTTGTATGCCACAGCAAACCACCACAACCTCCCCACCTTGTATGCCACACAAACCATTACAACCTCTCTTTCTTGTATGCAACAGCAAACCACCACATCAAATCCCCTCCTTGTATGCCTCCAGAAACCACCAAAACCATACCTCTCCTTGTATGCCTCAGCAACCACCACAACTCCGCTCCTTGTATGCCACCGCATAACTTCACAAACCACCCAATTCTTGTATGCCACCAATAACCAAACAAACCATCCCCTTATTGTTATGCCACCCAGCAAACCACCACAAACCTCCCACACCTTCTAGTAATGCCACCACAAACCAATAAACACCTCCCTTTTCCTTGTATGCCACCAGCTGCCTCCACTAACTCTCACAACTTTCAATGCCTCCAGCAACCACCACTACCTCACCCTCCTTGTAATGTCACCAGAACCCCTCAACCTCCCCTAACGTTGTTGCAACAAGCACCCAACACTATCCTATCCACACCTTCATGCCTCCAGCTACTCCACACAACCTCCGCATCTTCGTAATGTAACAGCAAAACACCACAACCTCCATTTACTTGATATGCCACAGCAACCACCCCAACCCCTCCCGCTAATTGAAATGCCACCAGTACCTCCACAACCACCACTCCTTGTCATGAAACCAATACCACCACAACTCCCCGCCTTGTATGCAACTGCACAACCACAACTCCACTTCCATGTTTGCCCACACCAAACACCACAACATCCCCTCCTTGTATGCCACCAGCAACCTAACCTCAAACCTCTCCCACTTGATTGCCACCTCACAACCACACTACCTCCCCCATCTTGTACGGCACAGCACACCATCCACTACCTTCCACACCTCAATTGCCTACAGTTAATACCACAACATCCATCCTTGTATGTCACAGCAACCCCACAACTACCCCTTAGTTGTATGCCTCAGCAACCACTACAACTCCCCACTTGTATGCCCCAGCAACCACCACAACCTCCCTCACCTTGTATGCACCAGCACCACCACAACCTCCCCACTTGTATGCCACCAGCAAACACCAAACTACCACTTTGTATGCACCAGCAGCCACCACAACCTCCTCCACCTTGGACATTGCCGCACAAACCACCACATCTACCCCCCTCCTTGCATGCCCACCAGCAACCACCTCAACCTCCCCTCCTTGTATGCCACTGCACCACCACAACCTCCCCACTTGATATGCCACAGCAACCACCACAACCTACCCTCCTTGTATGCCACCTCAAACCACCCAACCTCCCTTCCTGGTATGCTCAACAACTACAACAACGTTCCCTCTCTTGTATACCAACCAGCAAACAAACAAACTAACTCCCCCTCTTTAGTATGCCAAAAGCAACCACCACAACCTCCCTCTCCTTTGTACTGCCACCACTAACCCCAACAACTCCATCCTCCTTGTATTGCACCAAACCACCAAAACCTCCACCTCCTTGTTGCACAGCAACCACCACAACCTCCCTCCTTGTTAGAACCAGCCAACCACCTAAACCTCCCCTCTTGGTATGCCACCAGAACCATCAAAATTTCCCCCTCTCCTTGTATGCCACCGCCAACCACAACAAACTATCCCACCTTGTATGCCACCAGCAACAACACAACCTTCACCTTTTTGTATGCCTTCTGCAACCACCACAACCTCCCCTACTTGTAATGCCTCTCAGCAACCACCACAACCTTCTCCTTGTATGCCCCAGCAACCTCAACATCCATCCCCTCATGAATGCCCCCAAGCAACCACCAAACAACCCATACATGCTTGCCACCATGGCAAACCACTCAAAACCTTCCTTCTCCTTGTGTGCCACCAGCAACCTCCACAAATACCCTCCTCCATATGTATGCCACATAACCCACCACAACATCATCCTCCTTGAATGACACCAGCAAAACACCACAAAACCTGCCCATATTTTGTATGCCACCCCAACCACCACAACCTCCCCCTACTTGTATGCCACCAGCTACCACCACAAACTATCCCAACCTTGAATGCCACCACCCAAAACAGCAAACACTCACCCGTCTTGTACGGCACAATCATCCACCTCAACAACTCTCCACATTCAATGCCTACTGCTACCACACCACAATCCCTCCTTGTATGTCACAGCACCACAACATCTCCCATTACTTAGTATGCCTCCCAGCAACCACTAACACCTCCCCAACTTGTATGCACTAGCAATCCACCACAACCTAACACACCTTGTATGCAACCTGCAACCACCAAATTACCTACAACCTTTGTATGACACCAGAGGCAACACAACTCCTCCGCCTTGTATGCCCCAAAATACCCCACTAAACACCCAACATCTCCCCCTCCTTGTATGCAACCTGCAACCAACCACACCTCCCACCTTGCATGTCACCACCAACCACCACAACCCCTCCCCATCCTTGCATGCCACAACAACCACTCAACCTGCCCCCACATTGAATGCTACTGCAACCACCGCAACCTCCCCCACCTTGTGGCTCCCAGCAACCACCACAACTTCCCCCTCCTTGTATGCCACCACATACCTCCACAAACCTCCATATCATTGTATGCCACCAGCAACCACCAAAACCTACCTCCTTGTATGACCACCAGCATCCACCACACCATAACCTCTCATTGTATGCCACCAGCAATCCCAACAACCCGCCCGCTCCTTGTATGCCTCCCGACAACCAGCTCAGTCAACCCCTTCTTGTATTGCCACCGCAAACACCACAACCTCCCCCACCTTGTATGCCACCTCAACCATTACAGCCTCCCTTTCTTGTATGCCACCAGCATCCACAAAACCTCTCCCACCTTGATTGCCACACCAACCACAACAACCTCCTACCATCTTGTACGGCCACAGCATCCACCACACCTTCTCCACAACTCCTGTCAATGCCTCCAGCAACCACCAAAACCTCCCCCTCCTTGTTGTAACAGGCAAACACTCAACCTCCCCCTAGTTGTATCGCACACCAGCACACCACAAACCTCTACACCTTCAATGCCTCCAGCGACCACCACAACATCCTCCTCCTTGTATGTCACCTGCAACCACCACAACCTCACCTTCCTTGAATGCCTCCAGCAACCACCACACCTACACGCTCCTTGAATGCCACCAGCAACCACCACAACAAACCCTCCTTGTATGCAACCAATAACCACACCATCACTCCCACATCCTTGTATGCATACCAGCAAACCACCAACCTCCCCTTTCCTGTATGCACCCACCAACCACCACCCACTAACTCCCCTCACTTGTATGCCACCTGCAACCACACACCTCTCCCACTTGAATGCCACCCAACCACAACAACCTCCACCATCTTGTAAGGCTCACAGCACCCACCACAACCTCTCCCACCTTCTATGAACTTCCAGATATCCCACACAACATCGCATCCTTCGTTGGGCCATAAGCAACAACCACTATCTACACTAATTGTTTGCCACAGCAACCCCGCAACCTCTCCTTGTTTGCCCCAGCTACCTCCTAAACTCCCCTGTTGTATGCCACAAGGCCAACCACCTACACCCTCCGCTCATTGTATGCCACCAGCATCCACCACAACACACCCACCAACTACCTGTATGCCACCACAAACCACCAAAACCTCCCCCTTCTTGTTATGCCAACCAGAACCACCACAACCGCCCCCCCTTGGTATGCCACAACCAACCTATACAACCTCCCCCTCTTGTATGCCACCATCAGCCACCACAAACCTCTCACAACTTCAAATTGCCTTAGCAACCACCATCAACCTCCCACTCCTTGTATGTCACTGCAACCAACCTATCCTCCCTACATGGTATGACCACCAGCAACCACTACAACCTTCCCCCACTTGTTGCCAACAGCAAACCAAACAACCTACCCACTTTGTATTGCCTCCAGCTGCAAAAATACTCTCCACCTTGTATTGCCGCAACAACCACAACCAACTCCCCCTCCTTGTATGCCACCAGCAACCACCACAACCTCCCACCTTTGCATGACACCACCAACCACCACAACCTCCCCCTCCTTGCATGCCACCAGCACCACCTCAACTCCCCACCTTGTATGCCACCAGCAACCACCACAACCTCCTCCTCCTTGTATGTCACCAGCAACCACCACAACCTCCCCTTCCTTGAATGCCACCAGCAACCACTACAACCTCCCCCACATTGTATGCCACCAGCAACCACCACAACCTCCCCCACCTTGTATGCCACCAGCAACCACCACAACCTACCCCACTTTGTATGCCACCAGCAGCCACTACAACCTTCTCCACCTTGTATGCCGCCACAAACCACCACCATCTCCCCCTCCTTGTATGCCACCAGCAACCACCACAACCTCCCCACCTTGTATGCCACCACCAACCACCAAAACCTTCCCCTCCTTGCATGCCACCAGCAACCACCTCAACCTCCCCACCTTGCATGCCACCAGCAACCACCACAACCTCCCCCACCTTGTATGCCACAACAACCACCACAACCTCCCCCTCCTTGTATGCCACCAACAACCACCACACCTCCCCTCCTTGATACCACCAGCAATCACCACAACCTTCCCCTCTTTGTATTCCACCCAACAACCACCACAACCTCCCCCTCCTTGTATGAAACAGCAACACCACAACCTCCCTCCTTGTATGCCACCTGCAACCACCAACCTTACCTCTTACCTTGTTATGCCACCCAGCCAACCATCACATTTCCCCCTCCTTGTATGCCTCCGACAACCACAACAACCTCTTCCCACCTTGTATGACACAGCAACCACCACAACTTCCCCCCTCTTTGTATGAAACCAGCAACCTCCAGACTACCTCCCCATTTTTGTATGCCACAGCAACCACACAACTTCCTCCACTTTGTGATGCCACCAGCAACCACACAACCTCCTCCACCTTGTGTGCAGCAGCAACCACCACATCCTACCCCCTCCCTGTATGCTCACCAGCAAAACCACACCAATCCTACCCCCTCCTTGTATGGCCACCAGCAACCACACAACTCCCCCTCAGTTCTATGCACCAGCAACCACCACTACCTAACCCCTCTTTGCTATCGCGCCACAGCAACTCCACGTCAACTCCCCTCGCTCTATTGCCACCACTAACCCCAATAACCTCCCCCTCCTTGTATGCCACCAGGCAACCACCACAACCTCCCTCACATTTGTTTGCCACCAGCAACCACCAAAACCTCCCCATCGTTTTGTATGTCACCAGCAACCAACCCACTACATCCGTACCTTGTATGTCACAGAAACTCCACACAACATCTCCACCTTGAATTGCACCACCAACCAAACAACCTCCCCATATTTGTACCTGCACCAGCACCCACCACAACCTCTCCACCTTCAATGCTCCAGCAACCACCCGCAACCCTCCTCCTCCTTGTATGTCACACCGGTCAACACCACAACCTCCCTACCTTGTATGCACCGCAACACTACAAACCTCCCCCACCTTGTATGTCAGCTGCAACCACCACAACTCCCGCACCTTGTATGCCACCAGCAACCACACAAACCTACCCCCTTTGTATGCCACTAGCAGCCACCACAACCTCACTACCTTGTAGCCGCACAATTACCACCACCATCTCACCCCTCCTTTTAGCACCACCAGCAACCAACACAACCTCCCCACCTTGCATGACACACGAACCACCACAACGTCCCCACTCCTTGATGCCACCAGCAACCACCTCAACCTTCCCCCACCTTGTTATGTCACCAGCACACCACAAACTCCCCCCACCTTGTAGACGCCAGCACCCACCACTAACTTCCCCCTCCTTGTATGCCACCACCACCACCACAACATCCATCTCACTTGTACTATGCCTCCAACAACGACATCAACTTCCCCCTCTTGTATACCACCAGGAATCCAGCAACCACACACAACCTACCCGACTTTGTATGCCTCAAGCAGCCATTACAACCTTTCCACCTTGTATGCCGCCACAAAACCACCAACCATTCTCCCACCTCCTTGTATGCCACCAGCAACCACAAACATACCCACCTTGTATGCCACACCAAACCACCATAAATCTTCCCCTCCTTGAATGCACCAGCAAACCACCTCAACCTCCCACCTTGCATTGCCACCAAGCAACCACCAACAACCTCCCACCTTGCATGCCTCTCTCAGCATCCACCAACATCCTCCCCCTCCTTAGTATGCCTCCAAACAAACCACACCACCTCCCTCATGTATGCCACAGCAACCACCACATACCTTCTCCACCTCTGGTAATTACACCACCAACACACAACAACCTCCCACATAGTGTACGGACACAAGCACCCACCACAACCTCTCCCTCATTCAATGCCTCCAGTACTCCACCACAACCTCCTCTCTCCTTGTATGTCACCAGCAACAACCACAAAACTCCCCCCCTTGTATGCCACAGCAACCACCACAACCTACCCCACTGTGTATGCTACTAGCCCCAATACAACCTTTCTCACAACCTTGTATGCCGCGCCCAATGTAAACCGCACCCCATCTCCCCTCGTTTGGTATGCCACCAAGCAACCACCACATCCTCCCCCACCTTGTATGCCACCACCAAAACACATAACCTTCCCTCCTTGCTTGCACAGCAACCACCCCTCTACCTCCCACCTTGCATGCCACCAGCAACCACAACAATCTCCCCCATCTGTGTATGCCACAAGCAACACACCATCAAACCTACCTCCTTGTATGCACCACCAACCACGCAACAGCCTCCCCCTCCTTGTATGCCACCACCAACCACCACAACCTCCCCTCCTTGTATGCCACCAGCAACCACCACAACCTACCTCTCCTTGTATGCCACCAGCAACCACCACAACCTCCCGCTCCTTGTATGCCACCCGCAACCATCACAACCACCCATTTCTTGTATGCCACCAATAGCCACCACAACCTCCCCCTTCTTGTATGCCACCAGCAACCACAACAACCTTTCCCCACGTCTAGTATGCCACCAGCAACCAATACAACCTCCCTTTCCTTGTATGCCACCAGCAACCACCACAACCTCTCCCACCTTGAATGCCACCACCAACCACAACAACCTCCCCCATCTTGTACGGCACCAGCAGCCACCACAACCTCTCACACCTTCAATGCCTCCAGCAACCACCACAACCTCCCCCTCCTTGTATGTCACCAGCAACCACCTCAACCTCCCCTACGTTGTATGCCACCAGCACCCACCACAACCTCTTCCACACCTTCAATGCCTCCTGTACCACCACAACTCCTCCTCCTTGAATGTTCACCAGCACCACCACAACCTCCCCTTCCTTGGAATGCCACAGCAACCACACCACCTCCCGCTCCTTGAAAGCCACTGCAAACCACCACAACCACCACTCCTTGTATGCAACCAATAACCACCACAACCATCCCACCTTCCTTGGTATGAACCAGCAACCACCACAACTCCCCTCCATGATATGCCACCACCAACCACCACAACCTCCCCATCCTTGTATGCAACAAAGCAACCACCACAAACTCCACCTACTGCTATGCCAACACCAACAACCACAACCTCCCTATCCTTTGTATGCCTCCAAACAACCACACAACTCTTTCACCCTCCTTGTATAACACTAGCAAACCACACACAACCTCGCCTCTTTGGATGCCACAAGCAATCCAACACAACCCTCCACGCTCTTGTCTGCACCGCACCACCACAACCACCCATCCTTGTTTGCCACCGCAATAACCTCTACAACCTCCCCCTCCTGTTATGCACCGCAACCACCACAAACCTCCTCTCCTTGAATTGCCACCAGCAACACCTCAAGCACACACTCCTTGTATGCAACCAATAACCACCAAAAACCTCCACTCCTCATTGTATGCGCCACTAGCAACCACGCCAAAAACCTCCCCTTCAATGTATGGCCACCTACCAACCACCACAACTCCCCTACTTGTATGCCACACAGCAACCTCGACATACTCTCCCACCTTGAATGCCACACCAACCACTTACAACCTCCCCCATCTGTTATGGCACCAGCACCCACCACAAACCTCTACCACTTCTATGCTCCAGCTACCACCACTAACCTCTCCTCCATGTATCGTCACTGCAACCACACACAAACCTACCCTTCTTGAATACCACCAGCAAACACCACAACCTCCGCTCCTTGAATTCCACCAGCAAACCACCACAACACCCACTCCTTGGATTGCAACAAATAACCACCACAAACTCCACTCCTTGTATGCACACCAGCAACCACCACAACCTCCCCATTTCCATGTGTGCCACACAACCACCACCACCCTCCATTCCTTGTATTGCTGTACCGTGTGTGCAACCACCACAACCTCCCCTTCCATGTGTGCGCCCTGCACCAAAACCACCACCACTCCCCCCTCCTTGTATGCTCACCAGACCACCACAACCTCCTTCCACCTTCAATGCCTCAAGGTTCCACCGCAAACCTCCTCCTCCTTGTATGTAACCAGCAACCACCACACTCCCCTTCCTTGGAATGCCACCAGCAACCACTACAACCTCCCCCACATTGTATGCCACCAGCAACCACCACTAACCTCCCACCACCCTTGTATGCCACCGCACCACCCAAAACCTACCCACTTTGTATGCCACCAGCAGGCCGACTACAACCTTCTCCGACTATTATTGTATGCCGGCCCAAAACCCCGTACACATGTGTCCCCTCCTTGTTTGCACCAGCAGCAACCACCACCAACCTCCCCCAACCTTGATGCCACCACCAACCACCAAATACCTTCCACTCCTTGCATGCACAGCATCCCACATCAACCTCCCCCTCCATGTATGCCACCAGAAACCACCAAAATCCTTCCCCTCCTTGTATGCCAACGCCAACCACAACAACCTCTCCCACCTTGTATGCCACCAGCAACCACCACAACTTCCTCCTTTTTGTATGCCACCAGCAACCACCACAACCTCTCCTTGAATGCCACCAGCAACCACCACAACCTCCCCCTCTTTGCATGCCACCAGCAACCTCCACAACCTACCTCTCCTTGTATGCCACAAGCAACCACCACAACGTCCCGCTCCTTGTATGCCACCAAAAAACCACCACAACCACCCACTCCTTGTATGCCACCAATAACCACACAACTTCCCCTCCTTGTATGCCTCCAGCACCACCACAACCTCCCCCACCTTGTTATGCCACCACAACCATCCACCACCTCCCCCTCCTTGTATGCACACCAGGCAACCACCACAACCTTCTCACCTTGAATTGCCACCACAACCACAACAATTCCCCCATCTTGTACCTATCCGGCACAGCACCCACCTACAACATCTCGACCTTCAATGCCTCAAGCTCCACACAACCTCCCCATCCTTGTATGTCACCGGCAACCACACAACCTCCCTTACTTGTATGCCACCAAGCAACCACTACTACCTCCCCCTCCGTTGTATGCCACCAGCAACCTCACACATCCTCCCCACTCTTGCATGACACCACCAACCAACCACAACTCCCCATCCTTGTTTATGACACCAGCAACCACCTCAAACCTCCCCCACTTTGTATGCAACCAGCAACCACCGCAACATCCCCCACCTTGTTTGCCACCAGCAACCACCAACAACTGCCGCTCCTTGTATGCCATTTAACAACCACCACAACCTCCCTTCCTTGTATGCCAACCTGCAACCACCACAACCTCTCCTCCTTGTATGCACACAAACCACCACAACCTCCCACTCCTTGTATGCCACCATCAACCACCGCAACCTCTCCTTGTATGCCACCAGCAACCACCACAACCTCCCCCTCATTGAAAGCCACCGCAACCACCACAACCTCCCCTCCCTTGTTATGCCCCAGGCAACCACACAACCTACCTCTCCTTGTATGCCAAAAGCAACCACCACAACCCCCCGCTCCTTGTATGCCACCAGCAACCACCACAACCACCCGCTCCTTGGGGTATGCCACTAATATACCACCACCAACACTCCCCCTCCGTGTATGCCACAGGCAACACACAACAACTTCCCCCACCTTGTATGCCACCAGCAACCACCAACAACCTCCCCACCTCCAATGTATGCCACCAGCAACCACCACGCAACCTCTCCCACCTTGAATGCACCAACCAAACAAAACAACCTCCCCAATCTTGTACTGCACAGCACCCACCACAACCCTCCCACCTTCAATGCCTTCCAGCAAACCACGAACCTCCTCCCGCCTTGTATGCACCAGCAAACCACCACAAACCACCCATCCATTAGATGCAACAAATAACCACCACAACTCCCCCTCCCCTCCTTGAATACCACCAGCAACCACACAAACTCCCGCTCCTTGTATGCCACCAGCAACCACCAAAACCACCCACTCACTTGTATGCAACAAATAAACCACCACAACCTCCCCTCATTGTATGCCACCAGCCAACCCACACAAACTAACCTTCCATGTGTGCCACCAACAACCGCACAACCACCTCACCCTCCTTGTTATGCCCACCAGCCAACCACCACAACCTCCCTTCATGTGTGCCACCACCAACCCACTAACCAACTCCCCTCCTGTTATGCCACAGCTCCTAACAACCGCTCCCCCTTCAATGCCTCCAGCTACCACCACAACCCCTCCTCTTGTAGTCACAAGCAAACCACCACAAACATACCCTTCCTTGAATGCACGCAGCAACCACTACTACCTCCCCCACATTGTTATGCCACACCAGCAACGACACAACTCCCCTCCTTGTATGCCACCAGCAACCACACCAACAACCTACCCACTTTGTATGCCACCAGCTGACACTTACAACCTTCTCCAACTTTGTATGCCGCCACCAACACCACCAACATCTTCCCCCTACTTTTACGCCACCAGCAAACCACCACAAACCTCCCCACCTTGTATGCCACCACCAACCACAAAACCTTCCCTCCTTGCATGCACCAGCAACCACCTCAACCTCCCCACCTTGCATTGCACCAGCAAACCACACAACCTTCACTCTTTGTATGCCACATGCAATCACCACAACCTCCCTTCTCCCATGTATGGCCACAACAACCAACAACAGCCTCACCCCTCACTTGTAATGCCTCCACAACACACACACATACCTCCCCTACATTGTATGCCACCAGCAACCACCACAACCTCCCACTCCTTGTATTGACAACCAGCAACCACCAAAACATTCCCTCCTTGTATGCCACCGCCAACTACAACAACCTCTCTCCACCTTGTAAGCCACCCAGCAACACACAACTTTCCTCATTTTTGTATAGCCATCTGCAAACCACCAAACTCATATTCCTTGTATGCCACAGAACCACCACAACCTCTCTTGAATGCCACAGCAACCACCACAAACCTCCCCTCCTGCATGCCACCAGCAAACCTCCACAACGTCCCTTCCTTGTTATGCCACATAGCTAACCACCACAAAACGTCCGCTCCTTGTTACTGCCGCAAAAAACCCACATTAAACACACTCCTTGTTTGCCACCAATAACCACCCACAACTCCCCCTCCTTGTATGCCAACAGCACCACCACAAACCTCCCCCACTTGTATGCCACCAGAGCCACCACAACCTCTCACACCTTCTATGCCTCTAGCAACACCAAACATCCCCCTCTTGTATAGCCACCAGCAGCCACCACAACCTCTCACACCTTCAATGCTCTTAGCAACACCACAACCCTCCCTCCTTGTATGTCACAGCAACACTCAACCTCCCTACCTTGGTATGCCCCAGCAAACCACGTCAACCTCCACCCCCTTGTATGCCACAGCAAACAACCCTACGCTACCCACACTTTGTAGCACACCAGCAGCCAAAACAAAATCTCCACCTTGTTGCCGCACAACAAACCACAAAACCATCTCTCCCTCCTTGTATGCCACCAGCAACCACCAACAACCTCTCCACCTTCGCATGACTACCAACCAACCCACCCACAAACTCCCCCTCCTTGCATTGCCACCAGCAAAACAAACCTCAACCTCAACACACCTTGTATGACACCAGCAAACCACACAACCTCCAATACTTCGTTATGCCACCACCAACCACCACAAGCTCCCTCTCACTTGTATTGCCTCAACAACCACCACCAACTTTCCCTCCTGTTATAACACTAGCAACCACAAACATCCCCTCTTTGTATGCCCACAAGCAACCAAAACAACTACCGCTCCCTTGTCTGCCACAGCAACCACACACAACCACCACTCTTGTATGCCACAAATAACCACAACAACCTCCCCCTCCCTTGTATACCACCAGCAACCACCACAACCTCCATCTCCTTGAAATGCCACAGGACCACCAAGCACCCACTCCTTGTATGCAACCAATAAATAACCACCACAACCTCCCCCTCATTGTATGCCACCAGCAACCACCACAACCTCCCTTACCATGTATGCCACCACCAAAACACCACAACCTCACCCACTCCTCCTTAGTATGCCACCAGCAACCACGACAACCTCTCCCACCTTGAATGCACTCCACCAACCACAACAACCTCCCCCACTGTATGGCAACCAGCACCCATCACATACCTCTCCAACTTTCAATGCCTCCAGCTACCACCACAACTCCTCTCCTTGTATTGTCACCAGCAACCACCACAACCTCCCACTTCTTGATTACCACCAGCAACCACCACACCTCCCCTCGCTCCTTTCTGCCAAACAGCATCCACCTCAAACCACACACTTCTTGTATGCCACCTCAATAACCACCACGCAACCTCCCCCTTTGTATTGCCAACAGAACCACCACAACCTCCACCCTCTCCTTGAAGTGCCACCAGTCAACCAACACTAAGCACCCCACTCCCTGTTTGCAACAATAACCACCACAAACCTCACCCTCCTTGTATGCTCCAAGCACAACACCAAACTCCCCTTCCATGTGTGCCACCATCCAACGCACCACACCTCCCCTCTTGTATGCACCAGCAACCACCATTACCTCCCCTTCCATGTGTTCCACCACCTAACCCACACCCACATCCCCCTCCTTGTATGCCACCAGAACCCACCACACCCTCTCCCACCTTCAATGCTCACGATACCACCACAACCTCATCCTTCTTAGTATCGTTCACAGCCAACCACAACATCCTCCCCTTCCTTGAATGTGCCACCAGCACCCCACTACAACACTCCCCCACATGTATGCGCACCAGCAACACACCACAAACTCCCCCAATTGTATGCCACAGGGCAACCACCACACCCTACCCCATTTGTATGCTCCAGCCGCACTACAACCTTCCCACTATGTATGCCGCCACAAACCACACCATCTCCCCCTCATTGTTTATGCACCACACACCACAACCTCCCCACATTAGTATGCCTCCACCAACCTCCAAAACCTTCCCTCCTGTGCATGCCACAGCAACCACCTCAACATCCCCAACTTGCATGCCACCAGCAACCACCCTCAAACCTAACCACCGTGGCATCGCACCAGCAATCCACCTATCCTCCCCTCCTTGTTGCCTCCAACAAACCATCACCACTCCCCCTCCTTGTATAGCCAACAGCAACCACCACAAACCTCTCCCACCTTGGATGCCACCACCAACCACAACAATCCTCCCCATTCTTGTACGGCACCAGCACCACCACAAACTCTCCCACCTTCAATGCATCCAGCTACAACACTACCTCCTCCTCCTTGTATGTCACCAGCAAACCACACAAAACTACACCTTCCCTTGAATGCCACAGAACCACATACAAACCTCCCCCCCACCTGAATGCCACCAGCATACCACCACAACCTACCCCACTTTGTTATGCCACAGCAGCCACTCACAACCTTCTCCACCTGTTATGCCGGCAATAAATCCACCCACATCTCACCCTCGTTGTAGGCCACCAGCAGCAACCTCTCCACAATCCTCTGTGGCTCCTTGTATGACACCAGCAACACACAAACCTCCCATTCTTGTAATGCCTCCAGCAACCACTACAACTCCCCCACCCTGTTTGCCACCAGAAACCACACAACATACCCCACTTTGTATGCCACCAGCAGCCACTACAACTTCTCCTACCTTGTATGCCGCAAAAACCTCCCCCCATCGTCCCCCTCCTTGATATGCCACCAGCAACCACCTCAACCTCCCCACCTTGCATGCCACCAGCAACCACAACATTTCCCCCTCTTTGTATGCCACATGCAACCACCACAACCTCCCTTTCCTGTTTGCCACCACCTAAACCACAACAGCGACCGCCCATCCATTGTATGCCACCATCCAAACCACCACAACCTCCACTCCGTGTATGATACCTGAACCACCACAACCTACCTCTCATTGTATGCCACCAGCAACCACCACAACCTTCCGATACTTGTTATGTACCCCGCAAACCATCGACAACCACCCCTGACTTATGGTTATGCCAACCATAAATAACCACCACATCATACCCTTCTTGTATGCCACCACCAACCACCACAACCTAACCCACCTTTGTATGCCTCCACCAGCATCCAATACAACCTACCTTTCCTTGTATGTCACCAGCAACCACCTCAAACCTTCCCCTACGTTGTATGCCACCAGTACCCTCCACAACTCTCCCACCTTCTAGCTCAGCTACCACTCACAACCTCCTCTATCCTTGCTGTCACCCGCAACACTCCAAACCTCACCCTTCTTGAAATGCACCAGAAATCCTCCACCAACCTACCGCCTCCTTGATTGCCACCCAGGCAACCACCACCAACCACCACTCCTTGTATGCAACCATAATAACCACCACAAACCTCCCCCTCCTGTATGCCACCACCAACCACCACACCTCACCTTCCATGTATGCCACCACCAACCACCACAACCTCCCCCCTCTTGTATGCCACCGCAAACCTCCACAACCTCCACCCTACTTGTATGCCACCACCAACCACCACAACCTCCCTATCCTGTATGCATCTCAACAACCACACAAAATTTCCCCTCCCTTGTTTAACACTAGCAAATCCACCACAACCTCCGCCTCTTATGTATGCACAAGCAACCACCACAAGCTCCCGATCCTTGTCTGCCACCAGCAACCCACCACAACAACACCACTCCTTGCCTCATGCCACCAATAACCACCACCAACCTTCCCCTCTTGTATGCCACCACAACCACCACAACCTCCCTCCATCCATTGTTAATGCCACCAGCAACCACCACAGCAACCCACTCCTTGTATGCAAACAATACCACCACAACTCCCCCTCCTTGTTGCACCAGCAACCACACAACCTCCCTTCCCATGTATGCACCACCAACCACACAAAACTCCCCCCTCCTTGTATGCCACCCAGCAACCACGACAACCTTACCCACCTTGAATGCCACCCACCAACCACAAACAACCTCCCACCCACCTTGTATTGTCACCAGCATCCACCACAAACCACCCACTCTTGTATGCAACAAATAACCACACAACCCTCACCTCCTTGTATGCCACCAGCAACCACCACAACCTAACCTTCCATGTGTGCCACCACCAGACCACCACACCACCTCCCCCTCTTGTATGCCACCAGCACCCACCACACCTTCTCCCAACTTCAATGCCTCCAAGCTACTCACAGCAACCTCCACCTCCTTGTATGTCACCAGCAAACCACCACAACCTCCCCTTCCTGGAATGCCACCGCATACACTACAACCTCCCCCAATGTGTATGCCACCAGCAACCAAACAAACCTCCCCCACCTTGTATGTACCATGCAACCCAACACAACCTACCCCACTTTTTGTATGCCACAGCAGACTTCTACACCTTCTCCAACTTGTATGCCGCACAAACCACCCACCATCTCCCCCTCCTTGTATGCCAACCAGCAACCACCACGTAAACCTCCCCACCTTGTATGCCCAACCACAAACACCTAAAGAATTAAAAACATTCCCCTCCATGCATGTACACCAGCTACCCACCTCAACCTCCCCCACCTTGCATGCCACCAGGCAACACAAATCAACATCACCCTCTTAGTATGCCACCAAGCAAAACCACATCTCCCTCTCCTTGTATGCAACACAAACCACAAAACAGCTCCCCCACTCTTGTATGCCGTTCCACCAACCACAACAACCTCCCCCTCTTGTTGCCACCAGAACCACCACACTCCCCCTCCTTGTATGCACCAGCAACCACCCAAACACTTCCCCCTCCTTGTATGCACGCCAACCACAACAACCTCTCCTCCTTGTATGCCACCAGCAACAACACATCTTCCTCCTTTTTGTATGCCTCAGAAACACCAAACCTCCCCTGCTTGTATGCCCCCAGGCAACCACCAACAACCTCTCCTGAATTGCCACCAGGCAACCACACACCTCCCCCTCTTCTTTGCATGCCACAGCAACCTCACAACTACTCTCCTTGTATGCCCCACAAGCAACCACCACAACGTCCCCTCTGTATGCCACCAAAAAACCACCACACCACCCACTCTTGTATGCCACCTATAAACACCACAACATCCACCTCCTTGTATTGCCCACTCAGCACACCACAACCTCCCCCTCCTTGTATGCCACCAGCAACCTCCAGTCAAACCTCTCCTCACTTGAATGCCACCACCAACCCCAACATACTTCCTTCCCATCTTGTACGGCACCAGCACCACCTAAACCTCTTCGACCTTCAATGCCTCCAGCCCCCACCACAACCTCCCCTCCTTGGTTGTTCACCTGCAACCATACCACTAACCTCCCATACATTGTATGCCACACAGCAACCAATAAACCTCACCATCCCTTGTATGCCATACAGCAACCACCACAACCTCCCCACTTGATGACAATCACACCAACCAACACACAACCTCCCCCTCCTTGTTATGCCACCAGCAAACCGACCTCAACCTCCCCCTCTTTGTATGAAACAGCAACCACACGCAACCTCCCCCCACCTTGTATGACCCCAGCAAACCACCACAACTGCCGCTCCTTGTATGCCACCACCAACCACCCACAACATCCCATCTCCTTGTATGCCACAGCAACAACCAACCTCCCCACCTTGTATGCCACCACAAATCCCACCAATCAACCTCCCACTCCTTGTATGACCCACCATCAACCACCCGCAACCTCTCCTTGTATGCCACCAGCAACCACCCACAAATCCCTCCTGAATGCCACAGGCAACCTCCACAACCTCCCCTCCTTGTATGCCACCAGCAACCACCACAAACTTACCTCTCCTTGTATGCACCAGCAAACCACACAACCCCCGCTCCTTGTATGCCCACCAGCAACCACCACAATCCACCGCTCCTTGTTAATGCACAATAATAACCACCACAACTTCCCCCTCCTTGTATGCCACAGCAACCACCACAACTTCCCCAACCTGTATGCACCAGCAACACCCACAACCTCCCCCTCCTTGTTATGCCAACAGCACCACCACCAACCTCTCCACCTTGAATGCGTACTACAACCACAACAAACTCCACATCTTGTACTGCACCAGCACCCTCCACAACCTCTCCCACCTTCAATGCCTCCAGCAACCACTCGGCAACCTCCTCCTCCTTGTATGTCACCAGCAACCACACAACCACCACTCCTTTGTATGCACAAATAACCACCACAACCTCCACCCTCCTTGTAGACCACCAAGCAACCTCCACATCTCCCGCTCTTGAATGCCAACTGCAACCACCAACAAACCACTCCTTGTATGCAACAAATAACCACCAACAACTTCCCCCTCCTTGAATGCCACCAGCCAACCACCACAACCTTCCCCCTTTCCATGTGTGCCACAACAAACACCACCACCTCCCCATCTTGTATGCCACCAGCAACCACCAACCAACCTCCCCTTCCAGTGTGCCACCACCTATCCACCACCCTCCCCATCCTTGTATGCACCAGCACCCACCACTACCTCGTTTCCCACTTCAATGCTCAGCTACTACCACAACTTCATCCTACTTGTATCGTCACCAGCAACCAACACAACCTCCCTTCTTGAATGCCACCAGCAACCACTACAACCTCCCACACATTGTATGCCACCACAGCAACGACCCACAACTCACCCCCTTGTATGCTCACAGCAACCACCACAACTACCCCACTTTGTATGCCACCAGCAGCCACTACAACCTTCTCCACCTTGTTTTGCCGCCACAAACCACCAACATTACCCCCTCCTTGTAATGCCACCCAGCAACACCACACCTCCCTCTGTCGCCTGTTGTAGTTGCCACCACCAAACTCCAAAACCTTCCCTCTTGCATGCCTCCAGCAACCACCTCAACCTCCCCACCTTGCAGGCCACAAGCAACCACAACAACCTCCCCCTCTTGTATGTTTACACAAGAATCGCCTCAACCTCCTCTCCTTGTAAGCCACCACCAACCACACAGCCTCCCCTCCTTGTATGCCACCACCTAACCACACATCCTCCCCCTCCTTGTTATGCCACCAGCAACCACAACAACCTCCTCCTCCTTGTATGCACCAGGCAAACTCCAAACACTTCCCCTCCTTGTCATGGCCACACGCCAAACTTCTACAACAACCTCTCCCACAGTGTATGCCACCAGCAACCACCCACAACTTTCTCCTTTTTGTATTGCCGTTGATCTAGTCAACCTCACCTACCTCCCACTCCTTGTATGCCACAGCAAACCACCACAACCTCTCCTTTGAATGCCACCCAGCAACCACCAAAACCTCCCCCTACGTGCATGCACCAGCAACCTCCACAACGTACTCTCTCCTTCTATCTGCCACAAGCATCACCACAAGTCCCGCTCCTTGTTATGCCGCCAAAAAAAAAAAAAAAAAAAAAAAATAATAGAAATTAAAAAAAAAAACACCACAACCACCCTACTCCTTGGTATGTCTTTATGTGTTGGTTTTTTTTTTTATGCCACCAATAAACCTACCACCAAACTCCCCCTACTTGTATGCCACCAGCACCACCACAACCTCCACCCACCTTGTATTGCCACCACAACCACCACAACCTCCCCCTCATTTGTATGCACACCAGCAACCAACCACAAACCTCTCTCACCTTGAAACGCACACCCACCAACCACAAACAACTTGCACCCCCATCTTGTACGGCACCCCCCCCCCGCCCACCCCCCAAGCACCAGCACCCCACCACAAACTCTCCCACATTCAATGCCTCCAGCTCCCACCACATTACTCCCCCTCCTTTATGTCACCACAGCAAACCACCATACAAACCTCCCATACATTGTATGACACCAGCATCACTACAACTCCCCTCTTGTATGCATCCCCCCCAGAAAGAACAAGTATGAAAAAAAAAAAGGCCCTCCCACCTTGCATGCCCATGACAACCACCAACCACATACAACCTCACCACCACTTTTGTTAGCTCCACCAGCACGCAACATCAACCTCCCCAACTTTGGTAGGCAATACCAGCATCACACCGCAACATCCCCATCCGTGTATGGCACCACCAGCATAAGATCACAACCGGTTCCGCTAATTGTTTTCCTACACAGAAACACCTCTACCTCCTCTCTCACTTGTATGTGCCACACCAGCTAAACACCACAACATCACCACTCCTTGTTAGGCCACCAACACTAACACTCCTATAAAAGAAAATAGAAGGGTTGGAATCCTGCTTTACTACAAAGCTGATGTGCCTTAGTTCGTGGGCGTTTTTTTGACGCAAGAATACGGTCGTTGTACCGGCTGCCCACCCTCAAACCCTCACGCGCAACCTACTCCGTGTCATTGCCCACCAGCAACACCACCACATCCTCCCCCCTCCTTGAATGACACCAGGCAACCACCACCAACCTCCCCTCCTTGTTATTATGCCAACACAGTTCAACCCACCACAAAACCTACCTCCCCTTGTATGCCACCAGCACAACCACCACACCACAACCCCCCCGCTCCTTGTATGCCACCCCAGCAACCACCACATCCACTCCGTTTCCCGCCGATCCCCGCTCCTTTGGTATCGCCACTAATATAAACCACCAAAACCTCCTCACCCCCCCACCCCCCCCATTTCACCCCACCCACCCTCACTTGTATGCCCCTACCAGCAACCACCACACACCTCCCCCTACTTGTATGACACCACAGAAACCACCAACAAAATCCCCCTCCTGTTTGCCACAGCAACACCACAACCTCTCCCACCTTGGGGTGGAATTGTGGTGTGGAATGCCACCACAGAACCACACCAAAACCCTCCCCCCATCTTGGGTACTGCACAGCAACCCTACACACCAAACTCATACAACCATAGCCCACACCACCTCCTCTCCACACGCGTAACTCCTCCAGCAATCCACCGTGTAATCCTCCTCCTCATTGTATGTCCAGCAAAAATACGCCCTCAACCCCCATCACCTACCTTAGTATGCCACCGCAACACCACTACAACCTCCCCACCTTGTATGTCAGCAGCAACCACCACACCTCCGCACCTTGTATGCCACCAGCAACCACACATCCTACCCCACTTTGTATGGCCACTTGGCAGCCACCCATCAACCCCTCCTTCACCTTTGTATGCCGCACAAACCACCACCATCTCCCCCTCTTTTTATGCTCCTCCAGAACCACCACAACCTCCCATCCTTGCATGGACACCACGAACCACCACAACGTACCCCCTCCTTTGCATGCCACCAGCAACCACCTCAACCTCCCTGGAACTTGTATGTCCACCATGCAACACCACAACCTACCCCACCTTGTATGCCGCAGCACCTTCAACAAACTCCCACACTCCTTGTAATGTCACCACAAACCACACCACAACCTTCTCATCTCCTTGTATGCCTCCACACACGACCCCACAACTTCCCCTCCTTGTATACCACCAGCAATCACCACAACCTTCCCCTCTTTGTATTCCACCCAACAACCACCACAACCTCCCCCTCCTTGTATGAAACAGCAACACCACAACCTCCCTCCTTGTATGCCACCTGCAACCACCAACCTTACCTCTTACCTTGTTATGCCACCCAGCCAACCATCACATTTCCCCCTCCTTGTATGCCACCGCCAACCACAACAACCTCTCCCACCTTGTATGCCACCAGCAACCACCACAACTTCCCCCTCTTTGTATGAAACCAGCAACCTCCACTACCTCCCCCTTTTTGTATGCCACCAGCAACCACCACAACTTCCTCCACCTTGTATGCCACCAGCAACCACCACAACCTCCTCCACCTTGTATGCCAGCAGCAACCACCACAACCTATCCCTCCTTGTATGCCACCAGCAACCACCACAACCTACCCCTCCTTGTATGCCACCAGCAACAACCACAACCTCCCCCTCGTTCTATGCCACCAGCAACCACCACAACCTACCCCTCTTTGAATCCCCACCAGCAACCACCACAACCTCCCCCTCGCTCTATGCCACCACCAACCACCATAACCTCCCCCTCCTTGTATGCCACCAGCAACCACCACAACCTCCCTCACCTTGTATGCCACCAGCAACCACCACAACCTCCCCATCGTTGTATGTCACCAGCAACCACCACTACCTCCCGTACCTTGTATGTCACCAGGAACCACCACAACCTCCCGTACCTTGTATGCCACCAGCAACCACCACAACCTCCCGTACCTTGTATGCCACCAGCAACCACCTCAACCTCCTGTTACAAAAAAAAAACGCGATTTCTAATAAGCATAGAGATCTCCAGGTAATACTAGAAAGGACTGCCCTTCTAGCATCCAGCCTGTTACTGGGTTGTCGTAACAAGTAGTCAGTATCCTTGTCCAATTATCCATTAGAATTCAATAAGAATTAATAGTGCTTCAGGATTACAGCTGGTAGGCTACTAACTAGAGAAATTAAAATTTAATAAATTTTCTAAAAATTAAGTTCTCTAGGCGTATATCAAATTAAATTAAACCTATTTCACAAAATAAGAATAATCACTTCTCTCGTGTACAGAATTGTGCTGAAACCCCCATGTCACATATTTCGTCTTAAGTACGTCGGGGACATTAAATTTAATAATAAAAATTTACAAAAAATTTTGATAAATTAGAAAAATGTGCAACTTTTGGGGTATCTTTATTGAGGAAACGTTTCGCCACACAGTGGCTTCATCAGTCCATACAAAGGAGAATTTGAAGAACAGGGGGGAAAATGGGGTAATCAGTCCTAACCTTGAGTCGATTGGCGATGTGGGGATTTTTCGCTTGCCTAATTTTGGGCACGACCTACTTCAACATTGAACAAATTTACACGCCCTTGATGCGCACCTTCTCCCCAAGGTTTATAAGCCCCTTCTCGCAGTAGCCGTATTCTATTCAAGATTGATGGACGACCACATCGATCAAGGTTGGGGGGACTGATTACCTTTTCTCCTCCTGTTTTAAGTTCTCCTTTGTAGGCTGATGAAGCCCGTGTGGGAAACGTTTCCACAATAAAGATCCCAAAAAGGGTTTCACGTGTCTAATTTATCAAAATGTCGGTTCTCTGAACCATTCATCTACAAACCTGTCAGACACTGCAAATTTTTGGGATCTTAATACTTGGGGGGAAATTTTTCGCTTTCCTAAATTTTTGGGCCGACCCCTTTTAACATTTAAAAAATGTTACACGACCCATGACATAGAAAAAAAAGAACATAAGAAAAGGGGGAACACTGCAGAGGCCCGTTGGGGGCCCTACTGGCAGGTCCTTTGCAATTCATCCCACTAACAAAACATTTGCCCCAAACCCCCAATTTTCAAAGCCACCCCAAAAAACAAGTCCGATGTGCAAGTCCCACTCAAATCCAACCCCTCCCACTCATGTACTTATCCAACCTAAAAATTTAACTACCAAAGTCCTAGCCTCAATAACCCCAAATAGGTGACTGTTTTTCCCCTCTCAACTACCCCCTTTCCAAACAATACTTTTTCCCTTTTCCTTTTAAAACTAAATTACTAATTTTAAAACCATTACTGCGGGTTTCTCTTGGAGAGATTCCTCAAGACCCTTTTTAAAATCCCCCCTTTTTATTCCTTCTTCCACTTTTAAAACTTTATCAGGTCTCCCTCTTCTTCGTTTTAAAAAGTGAATGTAACTTAAGAGTTTCAATCTTTCTCATAAAGGAGATTTTTAAAGCTATGTATTAAATTTATCATCCTACGCTGAATGTTTTCTAACGAAATTTTTGCCCTTGTGTAAATGGAGACCAGAATTTAGCTGCATAAAAGGGAGGCCTTACATGATGTATAAGCTGCAGTATGACCTTGGGCTTTTGTTTTCTTAACTTTTTTGATATAAATCCCAGTAATCTATTTGCCTTATTTCGTACGCTTAGGCATTGCTGTCTTGGTTTAAGGTTGTGCTTACCTAACCCCCCGTCCCTTTTTGCAATCTGTATGGCTAAGTTCTAATTATTTAATTATAAGTGCTGGGTTTGGGGCACTCCCCAGTTCAGAACCCTTTCATTTATTACATTTAACTGCATCTGCCCCTTTTTTTTGCCAAGAGTAGAGTTTGTCTAAATCCTCCCTTAAATTCCCAACATCTATGTTTTAATCAATTATCCTCCCTTTTTGTGTCATCGGCGAATTTTAAAAAGAGACACTTAGCAGAAATAGGGGAATCTTTATTCAGGAAAACTTTTCGCCACACAGTGTTTAATCATCCAATCCCAAAAGGGGAAGGCGTTAGGAGAGGAGGAGAATGAGGTAACCCAGTCCCTCAACCTGAGTCGAGTGTTAAGTCCATCAATCGGGTAAAAAGTACAGCATAGGGCCGTAGACTGGTTATTACTGTATTGGGGTGAGGGGAAAGCAGTTGGAGGCGGGTCATAGTGGTCCCATCCACTGGGTCAAAGAGGTTTTCCCGTCCAAAGGTTGAAAAAGTGTTGAAGAATTTTTTTGTAACAAGCCCCCATAATGCTCCCGTGTCGAAGTTGTGATAAATTGGTTTAAAAAACCCGACAATTTTAAGTTTGGGAGACCTTATGGGGGCATATGGAAATTTTTTATTCGGGAAACTTTTCCCCCACACAGTGGCTTTCATAAATTTCCAATACAAAGGGAAGGCTTTAAGGGAGAGAGGAAAATGAGGTAATCAGCCCTCAACCTGGAGTCGTTTGTTTTTCAGTCATAAACTTGGTTAAAAATGTACACTGGGGGGCCGAAACGTGGCTTATATACTGTGTGAGGTGCCTAAAAGCAGATGGAGGGGGGGCCCTTTGGGGTCCCAAATCCACTAGTCGAAGTAGGTTTTCGCCCAAAAGGTTGAACAAGTGTTGAAGAATTTTTTTGTAAAAAGACCCCATGATGTGCCCGTGTCTGACATTGGTGAAAAAAGGTTTAAAAAACCCGGGCCCCCATCTCTTAACGTCACCCCCTACATATATAAGCCCGTCTCGGCCCTATGCGTACTTTCAACAAGTTTTGATGGCTGAACACATCGACCCCAGGTTGAGGGATTTTTTTAACCTCATTCTCCCCCTCTCCTTACCCCTTTCCCTCTTTGTATTGGACTGATGAACCACTGTGTGGCGAACGTTTTTTCCTGAATAAAGATTTCCATATGCTGCATAAGTGTCCCCAATCTTCAATTTTGTGGGTTTTTCAAACCATTCATAAACAACTGTCAGACACGCCCAGCATCAGGGGTCTTGTTACAAGAATTCTTCAACACGGGTTCAACCTTTGGACGGACCTACTTCGATATGGATGGTCCCATATGACCCCCCCCTCCATTGTTTCAGGTCACCCCCACTACAGTATATAACCAGTCTACGGCCCTTTTGTGAAATTTCCCTCCCAAGATTGATGGACTAAACCATCGATCCAGGTTGAGGGACTGATTACCCCCTTCTCCCCCTTCCCCTTTAAACCCCCTTCCCTCTTTGTATTGGACTGATGAACCCACTGTGTGGCGAAACTTTTCCCTAAATAAAGTTTCCCTAGCTCCCAAAAGTGTCTAAATCTTCAATTTGTGGGTTTTTAAAACCTTTTCATCACAACGGTCGGACACGGCAGCACCCACTTCAATAAAGGATTTTAACCAGGACAAAACCCAAGCACCCAAACCCATAAATTGCATGAGTTTACACTAAAACCCGGGTGGAGGCTGTGACAAGATTACTTTTGGGTGAAACACAAAAAAACCTCGACCCCGCCTCAATAAACCACATTTTACGCTTTTAGGAACGACAACTTAAACACCCCTTGTGTACACACCAAAAATTCCACCAATCATCTTATAAAATTTCAGGGACGCCCAATTAGGGATAAAAGAAACAATTTCCGCACACGCAAGGGGGGCCCTTGAATCAGCACTGATCCTGTTTCGAATACAATTAAAAAAACAACGGCACCCTTCACCATCCCAAAGTTTTGCAAGAACCTCCGAAAACTTTTAAACCCTCCCTTTCACATAGTCTCTCCTGTTATATAAAACAAAGCACGAGGTGAAAACTGAAACAACCTGCCTCTTCCTTTTTAAATTTTTGGGCCCAACCCTATTTTTATGTTTCCCAAGTAATAGTTTTTATATCCTTTTACCCAGGGGACAAATTAATTGTTTTTGTCATTTCCCATATTTAACTCTACTATACCACTAGTAAACATCGGAATGGTCCCTCCCTAGTATTCCCCCCTCACTCTGACCCCTTTATATACCCTCTGTGTCCATGTATTGTTTGTAATGGCTTGTTTAAAAGCCCCTGGAGAGCAAAAACTTTGCCAAAATAAATGTCACTTTAGTTGCATTTGTGCCCTTTTTTACTTTACGGCAGCATCATGGGGTCTTGTTCCCAAAGGGAATTTTTTAAACACTTGTTAAAAACCTTTTTGGCGAAGACCTACTTAAACTAGTGGTTGGTACCCCCTATGACCCGCCCCCCCCGTTTACGTAAAACCTCCAACAGTATATAACCCACGTCTAGGGCCCCTAGCGGTAAATTCTAAAAGTTTGGGGGGGGACTAAAACACTTTGACTCCGGGTTGGGGGGACTGAAAAACCTTTCTTTTCCATCCTCTTCCTTAGCCTTCCTCTTTGTATTGGTTTTGGTTAAAAGCCACTGGTGGCGAAACTTTTCCCCTGAAAAAAGATTCCCATATGCTGCATAAGTGTCTCAATCTTAAAACCTTGTGGGTTTTTTAAAAACCATTATCACAACTGTCAGACACGGCAGCTCATGGGGTCTTGTTACAAAAAATTTCTTAAAAACACTTTTTTAAAACCTTTGGCCGAAAAAACCTCTTCGCTATGGATGGTAACACTATGACCCCGCCCCCCATCTGCTTCAGTCCCCCTCATACAGTATATAACCCACGTCTACGGCCCTATGCGTAAAATTTACAAGATTGAGGGGACTGAACACTTTCGATCCAGGTTGAGGGATGATTCCCTCTTTTCTCCCCTCTCCTTACCCCTTTTCCTCTTTTTTATTGGACTGATGAAGCACTGTGTGGCGAAACTTTTCCCCAAATTAAAGTTCCCCAAATGCTGCATAAGTTGTCTAAACTTCAACTTTTTCGGTTTTTAAAACCCATTCATCACAACTGCCAACAGGCAGCATCAGGGGGGTCTTGTTACAAAGAATTCTTAAACACTTGTTCAACCTTTGGACGAAGCCCAAATTCGACTAGGGGGATGGTCCACATCCCCCTCCATCGTTTTCACGTCCCTAAATTTTACAGTAAAAACCCACTTCCCCCCTATGCTGTAAAATTCTACAAGTTTTAAAGGACTGAACACATCGACTCCGGGTTTGAGGGACTGTTTTACCTCATTCTCCTCCTCTCCTTAGGGCCTTTCCCTTTTTTTGGGTTTTGGGACTGATAAAAGCCACTGGGGCAAAACTTTTCCCTTTGGAAAAAAGTTTCCCCTATGCTGCATAAGTGTCCAATCTTAAAACTTGTGGGTTTTTCAAACCATTCACCCACAACTGTCGGGACACGGCGGGCATCAGGGGGCCCTTGTTACAAAAAATTTTCTTAACCCTTTGTTCCCCTTTGGCCAAGCCCTTTATTTCGACTAGGGGAATGGTACCCTTTTGACCCGCCCCCATCTGCTTCACGTCACCCCCACTACAGTAAAAAACCCCACGTCCCGGCCCCAAAGTTTGTAAATTCTAAAAAGATTGATTGACTGAACACATCGATTTCCCGGTTAAAGGGACTGATTACCTCATTCTCCCCCTTTCCCCTTTAAACGCCTTCCTCTTTGTTTGGACTGTGAAGCCATTTGTGGGCCGAAAACTTTTCCTAAAATTAAAGTTTTCCCATATGCTGCATAATGTCTAAAATTCTTAAAAATTTACAGGGACTATAAACTGCTGCACCTCTCCTGCCAACGGTTTTTTAAGTTTCCTTCTCAGCAGTATCCCGAAATTCCCCTATTCGATTGATGGAGACTACATCGACTAAAGGTTGGGGGACTGATTCCCTCATTCCCCCTTGTTCTTTTCAAAAATTCCCCTTTTTGTTTGGACGGGATAAAAGCCACTGTGGGGGGCAAAACGTTTCCTCAAAAAAGATCCCCAAAAGATTTTCCCACATGTGTCTAATTTATAACATGTCGGTTTTTCTAAAACCTTTCATCTACAAACCTGTCGGGAACACTGCTTTTTTGGTTTTTAATATTTGGGTTTTTCATCGCTTGCCTAATTTTTGGGCACGACCTACTTAAACCATTGAAAAAAATTTTTAAAAGGCCTATGACTGTGCACCTCTCCTCCCAAACGTTTATAAGCCCCTTTCCAGCATGTATGCGGTATTCATTCAAGATTGAGGGAAACGGGCCCCACATCGACTAAAGGTTTGAGGACTGATTACCTATTCTCCTCCTGTTCTTAAAGTTTCCCCCCTTTTGTAGGGACTGTTTGAGCCATTTGTGTGCAAAACTTTTTCCTCAAAAAAAGATCCCCAAGAGTTCCCACATTTTTGGCAAAAAAGGGTAAAAATCCGCCAATATAAAAAGTTAGGACCATGTGAAACTTTGGATATCTTTTTTGTGGGAGACGTTTCCCCATCCATTTGGCCTTTTTTTTTTTTTCCAAAAAACAGTTTTAGGACAAAATTTAGGAAGACATAGAACTATATAAAAAAGGGATGAGGTAACCCACCCCCTGGGCCCTTGGGAGTTAGTGTTCACAATCGGGGTGGAGGGAGTCTGGGCAAAGGCAAAAAGGGAGGGTTTTATAGGCGTCGTGGAAGGGAGGGGCAGCAGACGGGGGCCAGTCACTGGTAGGCGGGATTCCCCAGTGGAAGTAGGCCCTTTCCCCAAAGAGGGGGTTATTTGCAACACCCGTAAAAAGGTTTTTTTGTAGATGTCCTCTGAACCAAGTTTCCCATGTTTTGCAGTGTCTAAACAATTTGGAAAAGAAAGGTATAACAAAACCAAACAATATGAAATTTAACCCTCGTCTGCTGCCCGCCCCTTTCCACTACCCCTATATAAACCCCCAGTTTTTTCTTGCCTTGCCCCCAGACTCCCCTCCACCACGATGCTGTGAACAAAAACTCCAAGGCCGGGGGGACTAAATTCCCTCATCTTTTGTATATATTTTCTACTGTTTCCAAATATGTCCTAGAATCGTATTGAAAAAGGGCCACGGGATGGCGAAACGTCAACAATAAAGAAAACCCAATGTTGCAAAGTGTCTTAATTTCAATTGTCGGTATGTTATCCCTTTTCCCTTGAGGATATGAGGTGCCCCTTTTTCTCCTCCCAAAGGGTTTTTAATAAGATCCTTCTCAGCACGTATGCCGTTTCTTTTCAAGATTGATGGACTGACCACATCGCTAAAGGGTTGGGGGACTGATTACCCTTTTCCCCTTTTCCAGTTCTTCAAGATTCCCCTTTGTATGGACGGTGAAGCCCACTGTGTGGCAAAATTTTTTTCCTAAATTAAGATCCCCAAGAGTTCCCACATGTGTCTAATTTATCCCCATGGGGTTTTCTAAAAATTTTCATCTACAAACAAGTTTTTGTGTATGTGTGTAATTTTTCTAAGTATTCGCTATGTTCACGACTCAATAGACTTAAAAAAGGGTGACTGAAAAAGTCCTAACATCAAATAATTTTCTTGCCCCCTTTGGCAATCAGAACAGCTTTTTGAACAAAAAAAACACTGATAACCCCGAACAGAAATTAAAAACAAGAAAAAGGGGAGCAGAGTCGGAAACAAGTTGATAATATAACGACACTAAGTAGGGACCATAAAAGCAGATCCCCCACAAAAGTCACAAAGTTTCCCTTACTGCTAAACCCTAATTCAGCATAAAAAAATCCCCGACTGTGACATTTTCCAGTACCTTCCCAAATTAGGTCAAAAGCTACAGCTCAGGCCCCTGATTTGTCAGAGTTTTAAAGGGCAACACACAACCTCATAAAACGCGAAAATAAACTAAGTCTAGACTTTTTTTCGTAAACCCGAGTTCAAACAAAAACTAACAAGAAAGCTACGAGACGATTTTTTCCAAAACAAAGCCTTTTAAAGAAAATTTAAAGGCATTCTTGTCAGGAATATGCCAAACCCAAAAAGCGAGTCTAGACCAAAAACTGAATCCCTTAAAGGGCGAGGTGTGTACCCCCGCCCCGTTCACGTGATAGCTCCGTGGACATTTTGATGTCAAACACAAAAGCGGGCATGGAAACGACCGATGAGCGAAAAATTACAGGGGTTTAAAGAAAATCAAGATTTGGGAACTGTGAGAAACATAAAATATAAATTTTAAAACATTTTCCCCCTAAAATATAACAAAGTTAAATTTAATAATAAAAAAGCAATATATTTTTAACGTTTTAGCTATTATCGAAAATTTAAGCAATATAAAATTAAATGAAAACCCTAATAATTAAATACTTTGTGACCCAATCGGGGGGTTGCAACACCCCCCTCCTTGATGCCCCCCCCAACAACCAAAAATTTTCCCCTTTTCCCTTGGGTTTGCCACCGGGGAACCACCGAAACCCTCCCCCCCCTTAAAATGGCACAAGCAACCACCAAAACCCCTCTTCCACCTTGAATCCCACCAGAAACCCCCAAAAAACCTCCCCCATTTAAATGCCCCCAGAACCACCAAAACCCCCCCTTTTAGTATGTCCAATCAACAACCACAACCCCCTCCCTTGGGCTTTGCCACCAAAAACCCCCACAACCCCCCATTTTTGTATGCCAAAGCAAAAACCCAAAAATTCCCCCCCCTTGTGTGCCCCCATCAACCACCACAACCTCCCCAACCTTGTATGCCAACGCAACCACCACAATCTCCAACCCTTGAATGCCCTGCAACCCCACAACCTCCTTCCTTTTTGTGAAACCACCCAAACCCACCAAAACCCTTTCCCCCCCCTTGAATTTCAGCAGCAACCCACACAAACCCCCCCCCCCTTTTGATGCCCCCAGAAACCCACCCAACCCCCCCAAACCTTTTTATGCCAGCACAACCACAAAACCTCCCCACCTTGTATGCCCCCCAACCACCAAACCTTTCCCTATTGTATCCCACCAGAAACCCCACAACATTTCCCCCTTTTTTGGGCCCACCATAACCCCCAAAAACCCTTTCCCTACCTTGTATGCCCCAGCAACCCCCATAATTTCCCACCCTTTTTATGCCCCAGAACCCAAACCTCAACCTTCCCTCCCTTGGTATGCCACCAACAAACACCACAAACCCTCCCCCCCCAAACCCTTTCCCACCCCTTTTTATGCCCCCAGCAACCACCCCGGGCCTCCCCCCCCTTGTATGCCGGCCAGCAACCCCCCAAAAACCTCCCCTCCCTTTAGGGCCACCCCCAACCCACCCAAAAACCTACCCCTCCTTTTTTGCCCCAAAAAACACCACAACCTCCCAAAACCCTTTTTTTTTGAAACCCAGCAGTTTTCAAAACACCCTTTATTTTGTATGCCCCCCAGCAAAACAACAACCTCCCCCCAAACCTTGAAATGAAACCCAAGCTTGACCCAACCCCCTTCCCGTGTATGCCCCCCAAAAAACCCCCAAAAACCTCCCACCACCTTGTATGTAACCACGTCCCGCAACATCCCTTCCCTTGTAAGCCCCAGAGCCACCAAAAACCCCCCCTTTGCAGGGCCCCAGCAACCATCACAACTTCTCCAGCTTTTATGCCATCAGAAAACCCCCAAAAACCTCCGCCCCCCTTTTTATGCCACCAGAAACCACAAAAACCTCCCCTCCCTTTAAATGCCACCACCCAACCCTTCAAAATTTTCCCACCCCCTTTTTATCCCCAAAGCAACCCACCAAAACCCTCCCCCACCTGTTTGCCAACAGCAACCACCAAAACCCTCCCCCCCCTTTGTATGCCACCAGCACCCCACCCAACCCCCCAGCCTTGTTCCCAACCCCGCACCCCCCCCAAACCTCCCCCCCTTGTATGCCCCCCAATAACCCCCCAAAACCCCCCCAAAACCTTGTAGGGCCCCCAAAGCAACCTTTCATGCTTTAACTACCTTTTTTATCCCCCAAAAACCACCACAACCCCCCCTCCCTTTGTAGGGGGCCTTCAAAAAAAACCACAACCCCCCTTTCACCGTAAATCCCCACCAGCAAACCCCACATCCCCTCTACCTTGAAATCCCACCAGCAGCAACAAACAACCCCCCCACCGTATGCCGCCAGAAAAAATTCACAACTTCTCCCCCCTAGTATGCCCCAGCAACGCCAAAACCCCCCATTTTGATGCCTCCACGGGCCACGATCCCCACGCCCCACCCCCCTTTGTATGCCACCCGACCTCCAAAACCCTTTCCCCACCTTGTATACCGCCAGGGCCCAAACCTAAACCCCCCCCCAAACCTTGTATGCCACCAAAAAACGACCACAACCTCCCCCCCCCTTTTGATGCCACCAGAAAACCACCACAACTCTCCCCCCTTGAAATGCCACCTGCAACTCCCACAACCTCCCCCCCCTTGTATCCCACCACACCCACCACAATTTCCCCCCAACGGAAAATGCCCCCAGCAACCACCCCAAAATTTCCCCTTGGAATGCCCCCAACAACCCCACAACCTCCATACCTTGTAGGGCCCACCACCCGGGCCACCTTCCCTTTCCCCATAATTTGAATGCCCCCAGCAGCCACAAAACCTCCCCACCGGGAAAGGCCCCCCAGCAACCCCCCAAAAACCTCCCCCATTTTGTTTTGGCCACCAGCAACCACAACAACCCCCCCAAACCTTTTTTTCCCCCCACCAACCAGCAAAACCCCTCCCCCCTTTGAAAGCCTTCAACAACCAGAACAATTTCCCCCCAACTGTATGACTTTTGTAACCCCCCACAACCTCCCCCCCCTTAAAAAACCAAAAGCAACCCCCCCAACCCCCCGCATCCTCGTATGCCACCAGAAACCATAAAAACCTTTTCCCACCTTTTAAAACCCCCCGAAAACCCCCACAAACCTCTCCCCCCTTGGGATCCCCACCAGAAACCCACCATGTTACAAAAACGCAAATTCAAAAAAGCTTAGAATCCCCCGGTAATACTAAAAAGGGGACTGCCCTCTAGCGCCCAGCCTGTTCGGGTTTTCGTAGAAAGTATCAGTACCCTTACCCCAATTAACCCTTTAAAAATTCAGTTTTTATTCAATGGGTTTCAGGATTACAACTGGTAGGCTACTAACTAGAGAAAAAAAATTTTAAAAAATTTTTTAAATCTGAGGGATATTATCAAATTAAAAATTTAAAATTTAAAAAAATCACAGTAACAAAATAATATCAATCCTCTCGAGTTCAAAATTATTGTGCGGGAAAAAAATATCACATTTATAATTCTTAAATAAACCCTTTTGGTTTCTTAACATTAAAAAAGATATTACAAATTTTCAAAAAGTAAAATGTGTATTTTGTAAGTGCTCTAAGTAGTTTGCTATGTTTTAAAACCGCCCAGACCCTTTAAAAAGGGGACTGACAAAGTCCCTTCCAAAAATAACTTCTTGGGCCCACTGGGGGAACCAGAACCTTGCTTGAACAAAGAAAAGAATTTCTAATCCCCCAAAAGCCATATTCCCAAACGAAATGCGACCACAATCAGGATCAAGGGGATAATTAACGACACTAAAACAGGGAAATCAAGGGAGATCCCCCACAAAAGTTACAAAACCCCAAACTACTGAAAACTAAGTTTAGCATTGGAAAAACCCTGGGCTTTTGATTATAAAAAGATTTCCGTACAAATTAGGTCAAAGCTATAGCCCCGGAAACCCGGGGTGTTCAGAGTGTCTATGAGACACACAACCTCAGACAAAAGTCGCCAAAAACCCCCAAATCTATACAAAGGTTTTTGTGAACGGGGTTTTTACAGAAAAAACAAGAATAAAGAACAGACAATCTGTCCAAAACCCCCAAGCGAGTCCGAGCAGATGAATTTCTTCCGTGAGGTAAGGAAAACCCCCCCCTCGATAAATTTATACCCCCGTGGACAACTGCAGCTCAGAAGCCGGGAGAGTAACCCAAAACAAAGGGCGATAATTACAGTTTGTTGACAATCAAGACTTTAACTGAGAACATAAATTTTTACACCTAAAACATAAGTCCCAAAAAACAATATAAAGCAAAAAACTTTTCATTTAGGGTTTTTATCGCAAATATAAGCAATAAAAAAATTATTGAAAAAGGTAATATAAATTATATAAAATATATAAAAAATATTTATTTAAAAATAAAATATATATATATATTATAAATATATATTTATAAATAAATATTTAATATAATATATATAAAAATATAAAACCCAAAAATCTTTTTAACCCATTCAGGGGGGTTTCAACACACCCCAACCTTTCCCCCAACTTGTATGCCACCAAACAGCCCCACAAAACCTCCCCCACCATGAATTTCTTTCCAGCACCCACCACCTCCCCTACCTTTTTTAAAGCCCCCTAACAAAACCCTAACCTTCCCCCCCTTTATGGGCCCCCACGGGGCCACCACAACCTACCCTTTTTTTATGCCCCCTTAGCCCCAACAACCTTTCCCTACCTTTTAGGGCACCCGCATCCACACAACTCCCCCACCTTGTACGATACCCAGCCAAAACCCCCAAAACCCCCATTTTGTTTTTTTCTTGCGATCAGCACAAAATCCCCCCCCTTGTTTTTCCCTAACAACCCCCACAAACATCCCCCCCCCTTTTAAGCCCCAGGACCCCCCAAAAACCACCCCCGGTTGTTTGTAACCAGCAACCCCCACCTCCCCAAACCCTTTTTTCCCCTCAGAAAACCCCCAAAAACCACCCCCCCTTGTTTACCACCAGCAACCCCTGCAACCCCCCCCAATCTTATGCCAGCAGCAACCCACCAACCTCCCCACCTTGTAGCCCCCCAGCAACCACAACAAACCCCTCCCCCCCAGTATGCCCTCAGCAACCACCCCAAAAAACCTTCCCAATCTTGTATGCCAAAAGCAACCACAAACAACCTCCCCCCACCTTTTTATGCTAGGAGGAACCCCAAACCTCACCCACCTTTGGGGCCACCAAGAACTACCCCCAAACCCCCTTCCAAATTGTATGCCACCAGGAACCACCCAAAAAACCCTCCCACCTTGTATCCACCAGCAACCCCAAACAAAACCCCTCCCCCCTTGTATGCAACCCGCAACCACCGCAACCCCTCCCCCTTGTATGCCCCCAAGGAACCACCACAATCACCAACCTTGTATGCAAAAGGGAACCCCCCGCAACCTCCCCCCCTGTATGGGCCCCTTTAAAACCCCCCACAACCCCCCCTTCCCTTGAATGCCCCTACAACCCCCACCCTCCCCCACCTTGTGTTTCCACCAAACAACCCCACAACCTCTCCACCCTTTTGTGAAAAAAAAAACCCCCAACCTCCCCAACCCTTTTTTTGCCACCCAAAAGACCCAACCTTTAACCCCTGTATGCCCCCAGCAAAACCCCCACACCCTCCAACCCCTTTTATGCCCCAGCAAACCCCCACAACCTCTCCAAAATTGATGCCCCCAGCAAACCCCCCAACCTCTTTCCCCCCTTGTATGCCCCCACAACCACCACAAAACCCCTCCCCAATTGTTGCCCCTAGCAACCCCAAAAACTTCTCCCTTTCCCTTTTAGCCCCCGCAACCAAAACAACTTTTTCCCACCTTGTAAACCACTTTGCAAACCCCCCAACCCCCTTTACCCTCTTGTATGCCACAGGGAACCCCCCAACCCCTCCCCCCCTTTTAAAATTCCCCTCAGCAACCACTACAACCTCTCCCACCTTGTATCCACCCGCAACCACCTCAACCAATCCCCACGTGTAGCCACCGTAAACCCTCAACCTCTCACACCTTGTATGCAACCCGCAAAAACCAAAACCCTTCCATTGTGCCCCCAGTAACCCCCACAAACACTCCCCCCTTGTTTGCCCCCAGCAACCCCAAAACCTTCCCAAATTTTATGCCCCCACGACCGCCCCAAACCCACTTACTTTAATGTTCCAAATTTGCCACCCCAAAACCTTCCCCCCCCTTGAATGCCCCCGGAAGCACCCCCAAAATCATCAAAAAATGTATGCCAACCCCAACCAGTACATTCCCCCCACCTTTTATGCCCCCCATCAACCCAAAATCTCCAATTTTTTTTATGCCACAAGCAACCACCCCAAACCCCTCCCACCCTTTTATGCAACCAGCAACCACCACAACCCCTCCCCCCTTGGGATCCCCCGAACCACCACAACCTCCCACCCTTTTGCTACCGGAACCAAACCCCAACCTTCCCACCTTGTATGCACCAGCAACCAACCCCAAAACCCCGTTTCCCCCCCTTGTATGCCACCAGCAAGACCAAAAACCCCCCCCTTGTATGCCACCGCAATCACCGCAAACACTCCCACCGTTTAAAGGCACCAAACCCAAACCCAAAACAACCCCTCCCTTTTAATGCCACCAGCAACCACCACAAAAACCCCCCCAATTGTATGCCCCTAAAACCAACCCCAAAAACCCTCCCCACCTTTTATGGGCCCTCACGAAAAACCAAAAACATACCCTACCTTTTAAAGCCACCATTAACCCCCCAACCTCCCCCTTGTATACCCCCGCAACCACAAAACCTTCCCCCCCTTTTAATTTCCACCGCAACCCTTACAACCCCTTAAATTTGGATGCCCCCGAGCAACAAAAATAACCTCTCGCATTTTATGCCACCAGCAAAACCCCCACAAAACCCCCCCCACCTTGTTTTGGCCCCTAGCAACCCCCACAACCTCCCCCCTTGTATGCCACCAGCAACCACCCCAAACCCCCACCCCTTTTTATGCCACCAGAAAACACCCCAACCCCCTCCCCACTGGTATGCCATCTGAGCCACCAACCCCCAAACCCCCCCACCTTGTAAAGACCTAGCAAAACCCCCACAACCTCTCCCACCTTTTATGCCCCCCAACCCAAAACAACCCTCCCCCCTTGATTCCCCCCAGCAACTACCACAACCCCTCAAACGTGTATGCCTCAAGCAACCCCCAAAAAACTCCTACCTTGGATGCCACCCCAACCCCCCAACCTTCCCTAAATTGTATGCCAATTACAACCAAAAAACCTTCCCCCCTTTGTGCCCCAAATTCACCCCAACCTACCCCACCTTGTATGCCCCCAACAACCCCACAACCTCCCACAAATTGAAAACCCCCCGCAAACCCCCCCAAAACCCCTCCCACCTTTGGGGCCACCAGCAACTACCACAACCCTTTTAATCCGGTATTCCCCCCCAGGAACCACCCCAACCTACCCCCCCTTTTCCCTGCGACCCGTAACCACCACCCCAACCCCCCACACCCTTTTAAAAACCCCGCAACCACCACAACCCTCTCCACCTTGATTTCCAACAGCAACTACCCCCAACCATTCAAACCCTTTATGCCACTAACAACCAAAACAATTTCCCCCCCCTTGTTATGCCGGGCCCCCGTTTCCAACCCCACCCTACCTTGTAAGCCCCCAGGGAACCCCACAACCCCTCCCAAAGTTTTTTAGCCAAACCCGCAAAACCCCCTTTAACCCCTTTCCCCCCTTGTATTTCCACCACAACCCCCACAACCCCTCCCACCTTGGGATTTTCACCCAGCAAAAAACCACAACCTCTTACCTTGATGCCAAAAAAACAACCACCAAAAAAACTCCCACCCCGGGAAGGGCCCCCCTCAACCACCCCAAACTCCCCACCTTGAAAAGCCCCCAAGCAAAACCCCCACAAAACCCGTCCCCCCTTGTATGCCTTTAGAACCCCCACAACCATCCCACAGTGTATGCCCCAGGCAAACCACCCAAACCCTCCCAACTTTTATCCCCCCAAACAACCCCCAAAAAACCCCTTCCCCCCGTGTTGCACCTGCAAACACAAAACCCTCTCCCACCTTTTATGCCCGGGGAAAACCACCAAACCCCTTCCCCCTTTTTATTCCACCAAAACCCCACAACCCCCCCACCTTGGGGTTTTTCCCCCAGGAACAACCAAACCCCTCAAAAGGGATGGGCCCCGAGCAAACCCCCACAACCACTCCTACCCCTTTTTTGGGCCCCCAGCAACCCCCGGAAAATTCCCCTTCCTTTCATGCCCTAAAAACCCCCACAAACCCTTTCCCCCCCTTTTTGCAGGGCCCGTTCACCACAACCTACCCTAAATTGTATTTCCCCCCATTTAAACCCCCACAACCTCCCACTCCTTGTTTTACCCCCGCAACCCCCCCCAACCCCTCCCCAAAATTTTTAAAACCCTGTAGCCCCAAAAAACAAACCCCAACCTTTTCCCCCCCTGTATGCCCCCACGTTCCCCCACCCTAAACCCCACCTTGTATGACCAGGGAACCACCAAAAACCACTCCCACCCTGTATGCCACCCTCAAACCCCCACAACCCCTCCCCCCTTTTTATGCCCCCAACAACCACCACAAACCCCTCCCCACCTTGTTTTGCCAAAAGAAAAAACCCCCAACCCCTCCCACCGTTATGGCCCCCATCAACCACCACAAAACCCCTAAAACCTTTTTATGCCCGCAGAACAACCACAACCTGTCCACCTTTTATGCCACCAAGCAACCCCCAACCCCTCCCCCGTGTAAGCCACCCGAGCCCCCAAACCCCTTCCCCCCTTTTTATGCCCCCAAAAACCCCCCACAACCCCTCCCACCCTTTTATTCCCCAAGCAACCCCCACCCAAACCCCTCCTACCTTGTATGCCCCCAGAAAACCACAAAACCCACACTAAACCTTTTTGCCACCAGTAACCACCCAAAAAACCCCCACACCTTGTATACCCCCGCAACCAAAAAAAACCTCTCCCCCCTTGAGTTTCCACCAGCAACAACCCCAAACCTTCAAACCGTTCATGCCATTTAAAAAACCCCACAAAACCCCCCCATTGTATGCCCCCAAGTTCCCCCCAACCCTTACCCTTTTTAAGGGGGACCCCGGGGGGGGGAACCCAAAAACCCCAAACCCCCTCCCCCCCTTGATGCCTCAGAAACCAACAACCCTCTCCCAAATTTTTTGCCCCCCCCCAAACCACGACAGCCCCTACCAACTTTTATGCCCCCAGCAAACCCCCCAAAACCCCTCCCACCCTGTAAGCCCCCTGCAACCCCCCACAACCCTCCCAAATTGTATGCCCCCCCAGCAACCCCCAACCCTCCCCACCTTTTTAGCCACCCCAACCCCCACAACCACTTTCCTTTCATTTTATGCCACTAACAACAACCCCAACCTTCCCCCCCTTGTTTGCCACCCCGTCCACCACCCCTACCCTCCTTGTTGCCCCCAGCAACCACCAAACCATCCCACCCTGTAGGGCCCCGCAACCACCAAAAACCCTCCCACCCCTTTTATGCCATCAGAAACCCCCACAACCCCTCTCACAGTTTTTTGGCCCCCGGCAAAACCCCGACAGCCTTTTACCAACTTTTTTGGCCCCGCAAACCACCACAAACCCCTCCCACCCTGTATGGGCCCCCTGCAACCACCCCAAAAACCCCCCACACCTTGTATCCCCCGCAACCAAAAAAAACTCTCCCACCTTGAGGCCCCCAGCAATAAACCCCAAACCCTTCAAACCGTGTTTTGCCACTAACAACCCCCACAACCCTTTCCCCCCCTTGTAAGCCGCCACGTTTTACCCCACCCTTTAAACCCCTCCTTGTATGCCCCCGCAACCACCCCAACCACTCCCCCGTGTATGCCCCCAGCAAAACCACAACCCCTCCCACCCTTTTTATGCCATCAGAAACCCCCACAAACCCCTCTCACGTGTTGGCCCCCCGGCAACCACGACAGCCTCTTTTTCCATTTTTTTATGGGCCACCAGAACCCCCACAAACCCCTTTAAAACCCTGTATTTCCACCCCCGCCACCACAACCCCTTCCCCCCCTTGTAAGCCCAAAGCAAACCCCAAAACCTCTTTCCCCCCTTTTAGGGCCCCCGAACCAACCCGAAACGGGGCCCCCAACCCTTTTATGCCAAACCGCAACCCCCACAACCCCTCCCCACGCGTTTCCACCAGCAACCACCCAAACCACTCCTACATTGTATGCCCCTAACAACAACCCCAAACCCCCCCCACCTTGTTACCCCCTGCAACCCCACAACCCCCCCACCTTGTATGGGCCCCCCCAGCAAACCACCACAACCCTCCCACCCTGTATGCCCTCACAACCACCAAACCTCTCCCACCCTTTTAAATTTCCTTTAGCAACCATTTCAACCCCCTCCCCCCCTTTGCCCTGCCACCAGCAACCACCTCAAACCCCCCCCGTGTTTTGACCAGTAACCACCCCAGCCCCTACACCTTGGATGCAACCCGCAAAAACCATAACCTCTTCCAAACCCTTTCATGCCACCAGTAACCACCCAAACACTCCCCCCCTTTTTTGCCACCAGCAACCAAACCAAAACCTTTGCACCTTTTTATGCCGCCCCCGACCCCCACAACCCACTCTACCTTTAATGTTCCATTTTGCCCCACAAAACCCCCCCCCCTTTAATGCCCCCGGGAAACACCACCAAACCCCTCAAACATGTTTTGCCCCCCCGCAAACCCGTACATCTCCCTCACCCTTTTAAAGCCACCCTAAAAACCCCAAAATTTTCCAATTTTGGGATGCCCCTAGCAACCCCCACAACCCTTTTCCCCCTTTATGCAAACAGCAACCCCCCTCCCCTTCCCCCCCCTTTCCCCACTTTTTTATGCACCGCAACCCCCAAACCAATCCCCCGTTTATGAAACCCGGAAACCCCCCGCCAAAACCCCTCGCACCTTGTTGCCCCCAAAGGGACCCAACCCAAAAACCCCTCCCACCCTTTTATGCCACCACAAGCCCAAAAACCCCTCCCCCCTTTTATGCCACCACAACCACCGCAAACCCCTCCCCCGTGAATGGCCCCCCACAACCAATACAACCAACTCCAACTTGAATGCCACCCGAACCCCACAAAACCCCCCCTACCCTTTTTTGCCACTAAAAAACCCCCAACCCCAACCATCCCCACCTTGTATGCCGCCCCGAAAAACCAAAAACAACCCTACCCTTTTATGCCACTATTAACCACCACTACCTCCCCCCTTGTATCCCCCAGCAACCCCAAAAACCCTTCCCCACCTTTGAATTTCCACCAGCAACCAAAAACAAATCCCTTACTTTGTATGCTCGGGCAAAATACAATAACCTCTCGCACCTTGTATGCCACCACAACCCCCCACAAACCCCCCCCACCCTTTTATGCCACCCGCAACCACCAAACCCCTTTCCCCCCCTTTGTGCACCCCCCCTTTACCCAACCTCCCCCACCTTTTAAGCCCCCCAAACAACCCCCAAACCTTCCCCACCTTGTATGCCGCCACGTTTACCCACCCTTTCCCCACCTTTTATTCCACCAGCAACCACCACAACCTTCCCACCTTTTTTTGCCCTCGAAACCCCCACAACCATTCTCACGTTTATGCCCAGGCAACCACGACAGCCTCTAAACCCAATTTTAGAAACCCGCAACCCCACCCAAACCCCTCCCGTGTTTTGACCTGCAACCCCCACAAACCCCCCCACCTTGTATGCCACCAGCAACCACCACAACCCCTTCCCCCCTTGTAAAGCCACCAGCAACCACCAAACCTCTCCAACCTTGTTTTCCACCCGCCCAAACCCCCACAACCCCTCCCCCCGTATGCCACCGCAACCACCCCAAAACCCCCCTTCATTGTATGCCACTAAAAACAAAACCCCAAAAACCTTTCCCCACCCTTTTTTGCCACCACGTCCACCACACCCCAAACCCACCTTGTAGCCAAAAACCCCAACCACCCCAAACCCCTCCCCCCGTGTATGCCAAACCCGGGAACCCCCACAACCTCTCCCCCCTTGTTTTGCCTCAGAAAAACCCCCACAACCCCCCACAGTGGGTTTCCCCCGGCAACCACGACAGCCCCTTTCCAATTTTATGCCCCCAGCAACACCACAAACCTCCCAACCGGTATGCCAAACCCGCAACCCCCACAACCAGTTTCCCACATTGTATGCCCTTTAAAAACAACCAAAAACCTCCCCCCCCCTTGTATAACCCCCGCCCAAACCCCCACCCAAACCCCCCCCACCTTGTATGCCACCAGCCCCACCAAAAACCACCCACCGTGTATTTCCCCTCAGCAAACCCCCACAACCTCTCCCCCCCCTTTAATTTTCCCTCACAACCACTAAAACCCCTCCCCCCTTGGGATGCCACCAGCAACCCCCTCAAAACCCCTCCCTTCCCTGTATGCCCCCCAGTAAAACCCCCTCAACCTCTCACACCTTTTATGCAACCAGAAAAAAACCAAAACCTCTTCCACCTTTATCCACCAGTAACCACCCCAAACACTCCCACCTTTTTTGGGGGAGCCAAACCCGCAACCACAACAACCTTCCGCACCCTTTTATGGGCCCCCCGAACCCCCCAACCCACTCTAACCTTTTAAAGTTCCATTTGCCCCACAACCTCCCCCCCCTTGAAAGCCCCCAGGGAAAGCACCACAAAACCCCCTCAAACAGGGAAGCCCCCAGCAACCAGTACATTTTCCCCCCCCAAAAACCCTTTTTATAGCCCCCCCATCAACCCCCAAAACTCCCTTTTGTATGCCCCCGCAAACCCCCACAAACCCCTCCCACCTTTTATGCAAACAGCAACCCCCCACTCCTCTCCCACCTTGTATGCCACCCGCAACCACCACAACCCAAAAAACCCCGGTTTATCTAAACCCCGGAAACCAAACCCCAAAACCCCTGCCCTTGTATGCCACCCGCAACCCCACAACCCCTCCCCCTTGTATGGGCCCCCGGGAAGCACCCCAAACCCCTCCCCCCTTGTAGGCCCACCCGCAACCCCCGGGAACCACTCCCCCCCGTGAATGGCACCACAACCAAAACAACCACTCCCAACTTTAAAGCCCCCCGCAACCACCCCAAAACCCCCCCCTACCTTTTATGCACTAACAAACCACCCAAAAACCATCCCCCCCCTTGTATGCCGCCCCGAAAACCACAAACCCTACCCTACCTTTTATTCCACTTTAACCAACAACCCCCCACCCCTTGTATAAACCCCCCCCAACCACAACAACCTTCCCCCCCTTTAATGCCACCCGAAACCAAACAACTCCCTTTCTTTGTAGCCTCGAGCAACTAACCCAAAAACCCTCGCAACCCTTTTATGCCACCAGAAACCACCACAACCCCCCCCACCTTTTTTAAAGCCCCCAGGGAACCACCACAACCTTCCCCACCTTTGTGCAGGCCCCCCGTTTACCAAACCAACCCCCCCTTGTATGCCACCAGTAACCCCCAAACCTCTCCCACCTTTAATGCCCCCAACAACAAACCAAAAACCATTCAATCCCGGGGATGCCCCAAGGGAAAACCCCCACAACCTACCCCCCTTGTAAAGCCACCAGTAACCACCACAACCTCCCACCCCCTTTTATACCCCCGCAAAACCCCCACAACCTCTCCCCCCTTGGGGGGGGGGGGGGTTTTTTTCCACCACAAAATCACAACCCTTCAAACCGTGTATCCCCTAACAACCACCCCAAACTTTTCCCACCTTGTATGCCCCCCACGTTACCCCACCCTTCCCCACCTTGTATGCCACCAGCAACCACCACAACCCCCTCCCACCGTGGGGATGCCACCAGAACCACCCCAAAACCCCTCCCCCCTGTTGCCACCAACAAAACCCCCCAACCCCTCCCACCTTGTTTTGCCAGCAGCACCCCCCACAAACCTTTTTCCCACCTTTTATGCCCCAAAAACAACCCCACAACCAAATCCCCCCGTGTATGCCACCATCAAGCCCACAACCCCTCCCAACCCTTTTATTCCCCCACAACCCCCACAACCCCTCCCCACCCTTATGCAAACCCGCAACCACCAAAAACCCCTCCCACCTTGGGATATCCAAACATCCCCAAAAACCTCCTTCCCCCTTTTATGCCCCCAGCAACCCCCACAAACCCCTTTGTACCCTTTTAAACCACCAGCAACCACCTCAAAAACCCCTCCCCGCGCGTATGCCCCCGCCCCAACCCCCACAACCTCCCAAAACCCTTTTTTGCAACCCCAACCCCACAACTTCCCCCACCTTTTTTGCCCCCTAACAAACCCCCATAACCCTCCCCCCCCTTTTATGCCGCCAAACCCACAACCCCCCCAAACCCTTTTAAGCCACCAGCAAACACCAAACCCATGCTTCCTTCATTCCACTAACAACCCCCATAACTTTTCCCCACCCTTGTTTGCCCCCGGGAGCCACCACAAACCCCCTTCCCTTTTATCCCACCAGTAACCCCCACAACCCCCCCCTCCCCTTTTTATGCCCCCAACAAGCACCCAACCTCCCCCCCCTTGTTCCAACGCAGCCCCAAAATCCCCCCCCTTGTATGCCACCCGAAAACCCGCACAAACCCCCCCCTTGTATTCCACTAGCAAACCCCCCCAACCTCTCCCACCTTTATGCCCCTGGCAACCCCACAACCTTTTCCCCCCTTTTGCCACCAGCAAGCAAACCCCAAAAACCCCTCCCACATTTTTTATTTCCACCAGCAACCATATAACCTCTCCCCCCTTATATTCCACAAAACCACCCAAATAACAAAAAAGGCACAATAAACCCTTTGGAAAAGATACACAAATAACCCCCAATAAAAAAAATGAAACTTTTCGACGACTTTCGGTTTTCCCATTTGGGCCATTTTACAAAAATCCCTAACCGAGGAGGGAGGACGGATATTTATGCAGGAAGGGGGTGGTAGTAAATTGGGAGTATAGTACAAGGTTTTTTATATAATACCGACAAGGGGAAATTTAAAACACATGCACAACACCCGGGGAAACCCCATCATGCCCTTTTCGCCAACCAGCTAGCCCCTGGATGGTGAAAAAATCCACAACAAAGACAACCCAAAGCCGCAATGATTTTTAATTTCATCAGTATTGTAGGGAGTAAATAGATGGAAAGAATAGTAGTAGTTGGAAGTGGTTGAAGTTTTGGGAAAAAAGGGGACGGCCATTTAAAAAAAAAGGAAAGGGGGGCACTGCAAGAGGGGCTTTTGGGGCCCACTGAGGGAGAGCAAGCGCACAAAAGGGGGCGTGAAAGGGGGAAGGGGGTTTTAAATAAATGAAGAAGGAACCAAAAAAAACGAGACATGGGGAGAGAAAGACAAACCCCGAGGAGAAAAGGAAAAAGGGGAAGGGGGAAAAGGGGAAAAAGAAAAAAAAAGAAAAAGAAAAAAAGAGGTTAGGTTTAAGTTTTACGGGGGGTTCTGAAGTTTGGGGGCCCTTTACAAAGGGAGTGGGAGAGGAAGGGGCCAACAGAGGGGCAAGGCGGGCTAAGGGTTATACAAAGGGAAAATTGTGTGTTTGAGAGGATTCAACTAGAAAGGGGACCCGTTCGAGTTGGAAGTAGGGAAAAAAAAGTTTTTGCGAAGACCAGGGGCAATAGGAGGGTATGTTTTTATGAGGACAGAAAAGAGCATTGTTAGTGTCGGCAAGCCTAACACTATTTTTGTGCTCCTTAAGTCTGTCAGAAAGAGATCGACCAGTTTCTCCGAAGTATTGAAGAGGACAGGAGGAGCAAGAAATAGAGTAGGCACCAGGAACATCTGTAGAGGGAGGAGAGGTATGAACGAGATTAGTGCGAAGAGTGTTAGTCTGGCGGAAGGTAAGCTTGATGTCTAAGGGACGGAGAGAATTGTTGAGATTAGAAAGACCGGAAATGTAGGGAAGACAGAGGATAGAAGAGTTCTCATGAGTAGAGAGTTTGGGAGAGAAGAAATTGCGTTTAGCACGTGAGAGGGCAGAGTCTATGAAATGGGAAGGGTAGCCAAGACGGGAGAACGAATTATGAAGAGTGGAAATTACCGCTGGAAGGAACTTAGGATCACAGATGCGAGGGCACGGAGAAAGAGGGAGATAAGAACACTTTCTTGACAGAGGAAGCATGAATGAAAAGATGAATAGACAGCACATGTGCGGCGTTGGTTGTCTTGTTGTGGACATTCGCCATTAAGTGGCTGGCTGGATGGCGAAACGTCTATGGATGGGGATGCCCGGGTGTTGCTTGTCATTTCATTTGTCGGTATTATGTACACTTTGTACTACTGAATACTCTACACCCCTCTTCCTCCTATATATAGCCGTCTGCTCCACCTCGGGTGTTGTAGTGTGACTTGTTCAATGTCCAAGTCGACGAAACGTCTCGTAAGCTTCTCTCTTTATGTCGGGTATTAGTTAACCACCACAACTGTCCCACCTGTATGCCATCCTGCAACCACCACAACCTTTTTACCTTTATATGCCACCAGCAACCACCAAAGCTCTCCACCGTTATGCCACACAACCACAACACTTTCTACCTTTATGCCCCAGCACACCACAAAACCACTCCACCTTGTATGCCACCAGCAACCACCACAACCTTTTCTACCTTATATGCCACCAGCAACCACCAAAACCTCTCCCACCTTGTATGCCACCAGCAACCACCACAACCTTTTCTACCTTATATGCCACTAGCACCACCAAACCTCTCTCACTTTGTATGCCACCAGCAACTACCACAACCTCCCCTACATTGTATGTCACTAGCAAACACCATAACCTTCCCCATCTTGTATGCCGCCACGACCACCACAACCTACCCTTATTTGTATGCCACCAGTAGCCACCACTACCTCCCCTACCTTGTATGCCACCAGCAACCACCACAAACTGTCCCACCTTGTATGCCACCAGCAACCACCACAGCCTCTCCCAACTTATATGCCACCAGCAACCACCACAACCACTCCCACCGTGTATGCCACCTGCAACCACCACAACCTCTCCCAACTTGTATGTCACCAGCAACCACCACAATCTCTCCCAAATTGTATGCCACCAGCATCCACCACAACCTCTCCAACCTTGTATGCCACCAGCAACCACCACAACCACTCCCACCGTGTACGCCACCAGCAACCACCACAACCACTCCTACATTGTATGCCACCAGCAACCACGCAACCTCCCCTACTTTGTATGCCACTAACAACCACCACAACCTTCCTAACCTTGTGTGCCGCCACGTCCACCACAACCTTCCTAACCTTGTGTGCCGCCACGTCCACCACAACCTACCCTACATTTGGTCTATTACTAGTTCTCCTAGTACTCATATTACTACCCTGCGACTTCACAGTTTTCCCGCCAAAACCCATACCACTAACTATTCCTAGTTTAAAGACCTAACAGCTCCCTCCACTGCGTTGGCCAGTGCTCCCACCCCACACCTAGATAAGTGAACCCCATCCCTGGCATACATGTCATTTCTGCCATAGAAGAGGTCCCAGTTGTCAATGAATGTTACCGCATTTTCCTTACAGTATTTGTCCAGCCAGCAATTGACACCAATTGCTCTGGACAACCATTCATTTCCAACTCCTCTCCTTGGCAAAATGCCACATATGACAGGTTTCCCACCGTTCCTCCTAATTATCTCTATTGCTGACCTATACCTGCTAATCAGGTCCTCACTCCTACGTCTGCCAACATCGTTGCCTCCAGCACTGAGACAGATAATAGGATTGCTCCCATTACCTCTCATGATGTCATCCAGATGGCTAACAATATCCTTCATCCCGCCCAGGAAAACACACTCTCTGCCTCCTACTCCTATCCTTCAAGCAGAATGCCCTATCCATGTACCTAATCTGGCTATTCCCAACAACAACAATGTTTTTACCTTCCTTGGCGTCGTCCGTCGTGATGCTCCGAGTAGTCGACTCACATTCGCCAGGTAGCATTACACCACTTGTAGAATTCGTCAAGACGTTCTCGATGGTCTTCGTTGGGGTTTCTAGGGATGTCTTACTCACGTCTGCCAATGCTTCTTTGGTGTTCGTTGTGGCATTCCCAGTAGAACACTCACATTCGTCAGGTAGCACCGAGAATGGGTTGGACGTTTCCACGGTAGTCTTCTTGGTTACTCGTTGTTTCTGCCTCTCCAACCTTTTTCTTGATCTTCAGCTTGGTTCCATGTTGCCCGGCCACTGACCAAGCTCCCCTCTTAACCTGGAGACTCACAACAGAAGGATTACTACGAATCCTCTTGTTCTCCTCCGTTAATCGCCGCATCTCCATCTTAGCAACTCTGAGCTCTTCTCTCAGCTGCTGGTAAAGTTCCTCAAGAGAGGGCATCCTGGTTCAGATTCACAGAGAGCACACAAACAGGTCTTCACAGAGCTAAGTACACGTCACCACTGAAGGTAGTAGTAGTGGTAGTGGCAGAAGTGGGAAATAAGGAGGACGAGCCAGTCCAGTACAAAGGAAGGGGAGCACTGCAAGAGAGCTAGTTGCCCACTGAGGGAGAGCAAGCGAACAGAGGTGCGTGAAAGGGGAAGTGGTGAAATAAATGAAGAAGGAACAGAAACACGGGACAGGAGAGAGAAAGACAGCCCAGAGGAGAAAAGGAAAGAGGAAAGGGGAAGAGGAAGAAGAAGAAAAAGAAAAAGAAAAAATGAGGATTCAGGTTAAGTCACGGGTCTTCTGAAGTTTGGAGCATTTTACAATGTAGTGGGAGAGGAAGGCATCTACAGAGACGAAGCCAGGGCTAAGGTTCATACAAGGAAAGTTGTGTGTTAGAGAGGATTCAACTAGAAGGCGACTGTTCGAGTTGGAAGTAGGAAAGACAGTTTTAGCAGAAGACCAGTCAATAGGATGGCTATGATCTCTGACGTGACAGAAAAGAGCATTGTTAGTGTCGGCAAGCCTAACACTATTTTTGTGTTCCCTAAGTCTGCCAGAAAGAGATCGGCCAGTTTCTCCGAAGTATTGAAGAGGACAGGAGGAGCAAGAAATAGGGTAGGCACCAAGAACACCTGTAGAGGGAGGAGAGGTATGAACGAGATTTGTGCGAAGTGTTAGTCTGGCGGAAGGTAAGCTTGATGTCTAAGGGACGGAGAGAATTGTTGAGATTAGAAAGACCGGAAATGTAGGGAAGGCAGAGGATAGAAGAGTTCTCATGAGTAGAGAGTTTGGGAGAGAAAAATTGCGTTTAGCACGTGAGAGGGCAGAGTCTATGAAATGGGAAGGGTAGCCAAGACGGGAGAAACGAATTATGAAGAGTGGAAATTTCTGCTGGAAGGAACTGAGGATCACAGATGCGGAGGGCACGGAGAAAGAGGGAGATAAGAACACTTTCCTTGACAGGGGAAGCATGATAGGAAAAGTAGTGAATGTACATGCCACATGTGCGGCGTCTGGTTGTCTTTGTTGTGGACGTTTCGCCATTCAGTGGCTGGCTGGATGGCGAAACGTCTATGATGGGGATGCCCGGGTGTTGTGCGTGTGTCTTAATTTCATCTTGTCGGTATTATATACAACTCTTGTACTACTATTAATACTACTACCACCACCTCTTCCTGCCTATATATAGCCGTCCTGCTCCACCTCTGGTTAGTGTGACTTTGTCAATGGTCCAAGTCGGACCGAAACGTCGTCGTAAGCTTCTCTCTTTTATGTGCGGGTTATTTGTGTAACCACCACGACCTCCCCCACCTTGTATGCCACCATCAACCAGTACAACTCCCCACCTTGTATACCCCCAGGAACCAAAACAACCTCTCCCACCTTGTATGCCACCAGCAACCACCACAACCTCTCCCACCTTGTATGCCACCAGCAACCACCACAACCACTCCCACCGTGTATGCCAAAAGCATCTTCTGCAACCACTCCCTCCTTGTATGCCACGAGCAACCACCACAACCTCCCCTACCCTGTATGCCACTAACAACCACCACAACCTTAACCAACTTTTATGCCGCAACGTCCACCACAACCTTCAATACCTTGTATGCCACAAGTAACCACCTCAACCTCCCCCACCTTGTATACAACGAGCAACCACCACAACCTCCCCCACCTTGTATGCCACCAGCAACAACCACAACCTCTCCCACCTTGTATGCCACCAGCAACCACCACAACCACTCCCACCTTGTATGCCACCAGCAACCACCACATCCCCTTCCACCATTTATGCCACCAGCAACCACCACAACCTCTCCCACGTTGTATGCCACCAGCAACCACCACAACCTTACCCACCTTGTATGCCACCAGCAACCACCACAACCTCTCCCATCTTGTATGCCACCAGCAACAACCACAACCACTCAACCGTGTATGCCACCAGCAACAACCACAACCTCTCCCACCTTTTATGCCACCAGCAACCACCACAACATCCCCTACCTTGTATGCCACTAACAACCACCACAACCTTCCCCACCTTGAATGCCGCCACGACCACCACAACCTCCCCAACCTTGAATGTCCCTTGCAACCACCACAACCTCCCCCACCTTGTATGCCACAAGCAACCACCACAACCTCCCCCACCATGTATGTCACCAGCAACCACCATAACCTCCCCCACCTTGTATGCCACCACCAACCACCACAACGTCTCCCACCTTGTATGCCACCAGCAACCACCACAACCTCTCCCACCGTGTATGCCACTAGCAACCACCACAACCTCTTCCACCATGTATGCACCAGCAAACACCACAACCTCTCCCACCATATATTCCACCAGCAACCGCAACAACGTCACCCACTTTGTATGCCACCAGCAACCACCACAGCCTCCCCCACCTTGTATGCCACCAGCAACCACCACAACCTCCCCTACCTTGCATGCCACTAACAACCACCATAACCTTCCGCACTTTGTATGTCGCTACGACCACCACAAACTTCCCTTCCTTGTATGCCACTAGCAACTACCACAACCTCCCCTACCTTGTATGCCTCAATGAACCAGCACAACTCCCCCACCTTGTAAGCCACCAGCAACCAGCACATCCTCCCCACCTTGTATGCCACTAGCAACCAGCACAACCTCCCCCACCTTGAATGCCGCTAGCAACCACCACAACCTCCACTACCTTGTATGCCTCCAGCGACCACCACAACCACCCCCGCCTTGTATGGCACCAGCAACCACCACAACATCCAATACCTTGTATTCCACTAACAACCACCACAATATTCCCCTCCTTGTATGCCGGCTCGACCAACGCAACCTCCCCACCTTGTATGCCACCAGCAACCAGTACAACTCCCCCATTTTGTAAGCCAACAGCAACTGCAGCAGCCTCTCCCACCTTGTATGCCACCAGCAACCACCACAACCTCTCCCACCTTGTATGCCACCAGTAACCACCACAACCTCCCCCACCTTGTATGCCACCAGCAACCAGCACAACTCTCCCACCTTGTATGCCACCAGTAACCACCACAACCTCCCCCACCTTGTATGCCACCAGCAACCAGCACAACTCTCCCACCTTGTATCCCACCAGCAACCATCACAACCTCCCCCACCTTGTATGCCACCAGCAACCAGCACAACTCTCCCACCTTGTATGCCACCAGTAACCACCACAACCTCCCCACCTTGTATGCCACCAGCAACCAGCACAACTCTCCCACCTTGTATCCACCAGCAACCATCACAACCTCCCCACCTTGTATGCCACCAGCAACCAGCACAACTCTCCCACCTTGTATGCCACCAGTAACCACCACAACCTCCCCACCTTGTATCCCAACAGCAACCAGCGCAACCCCTCCTTTATGCCCTAAAAGCAACCATTTTATCAACTTGTAGCCCCCAGAACCACCACAACAACCCCCCCTTGAAGGTCCCAGAAAAAAACCCCCAACCCCCCGCCCTTGTATGCCCCAAGAACACCACAACCCCCCCCCATTGATGCCACCGCTACCACCGCAACCTCCCCTCCCGTGTATGCCTCAGCAAAACCCCCCCCAACCACTCCCATCGTGTTTTGTCCCCGCAACCACCAAACCTCTCCCCCCTTGTAGCACCGCAACCCCCAACCCCCCACCTTGTATGCCACCAAAACCCACCGCCCCTCTCCCCTTTTTGCCACCAGCAACACCAATACACCCCACCGTGTGTCCCACAAGCAACCCCCACAACCCCCTTCACTTTGTACCCACCACAACCACACAACCTCACTCCCTGCATGCCAAAACAACCACCGCAATTCCCCCCCTTTTATTCCCCACGTCCCCCAAAAACCTCCGTGAATCAAAGAGTACAAACCCTTTATTCGGCACTGTACACCCTATTTAGTCTATCCCCCCCAACCGGAACCAGGTTGCTAAGATTTGATGAGGGGCCCGTCGTTCAATAGTGCCCGGGTTTCAACCCAAAAAGAGGGGTTTTGGGGCAACGCGAGGTTTGGGGGTTCCACTCTCCTGTCTCCCCTTGTTTCCCCATCCAGAGCGGGTTGATGCAGGTTGCTATTTGTGGCTTCTATTTTGCCTTGTTTACCGTGAAAGTGCACTTTATTTCACTGTACATAGGTACATATTGTGTTCTAAATTAGTTAAGGAATTAAGAAAAATTTTTTCTGCTGTGTTTATTTTGCCCCCATTCACCGGGATAAAGGCCATTTGGATTCGGGGTTGAATAGGGGTAGCCCCGAGAGCTGGGGTTTAGAGAAAGGGTTTGGGCCCTTTAGGGTGAAGCTCTTTGCGGGAAAACTTGTGGAGCTTGCTGTTGGCTTGCATTACTTGGCCTAGCTTTACAAATTTTGGTGTCGTTATGTTATGGCACCCTTGCTTTGTGTGATCGTTCAACGTTTCTATAGTTTGTTCGGTGTGTCGCTTCGCTACGGTAATTTTCCTAGAACAGTGTAGCTGTTGGCATTGTTTTACAATTTTGGTGTCAGTTGTTTAGCTTGTTCGTGTGGAGGATTTTGCAGTAGCTTTGCTTGTATGGTATTCTAAATGTATGTGCATAGCTAAGCGTGTTCTGCAAATTAAGTGTTAGTTGGGGATTCTGCAATGTATGTGATAGGATAACTTACCCACCTAACGAGTCGAGTCGGGTTTGTGGGCTTTACTTCGCATAACCTACTAAATTGTCCCTACGGTTTTTGGTAAATTGTCGTTCCTTGTCTTAAATACGAACGTACTCTAAACCTGGCAAACTGGTTATGATTGCTGCAAACTTATAGAAAAAGAGATGCATCAGACTCCCCCCTCTATGGGAGCTAGGGCAAAAACTATTTGTTCTCGCAGGGGGAAAGATGATACACCTACGGAGAAAAATGGTCAGTTAGTGCGTGGGTTGTCTAAAGGGTAAATCGGCTTTGGGCCCTTGAGCTGGCAAAAATCAATTTGAGAAAAACTAGGGAACAGAGGCATTCGCAAGGGAAATTGTAGGGAAAGAAAAGGAGGCATTTTTCCTTCTGAAATGATTTTAATTTACAAAAAGCAGTACAGCTTGTTCCCGCTTCAATGAGGCCGAACAAAAACATTTTTCGAAAGCTTCAAAAAATCGGCTCAGCCTTGAGGTCCCGGGAACAGCATTGGGCATGGTTGGTTCATACCAATTTGGGTAAGGCACAGAATTTACGTCAGCATTAAATGACGCTGAATTTTCTGTTATAAATTAGTGAAGACCACAGTTTTGGGGAGATATTAAATGTATCCACCCAAAATTAAAAAAAGTTTTTTTAAAAAACAGGCGGCAGCTTGGGTAAATTCCTAGTGGACTTTGTGAGACAGCAAAACAAAGCTTTTACCAGTGGATAAAGAAAGTGGTTCCTACTTTGAGGGCGGGGTAAGTTTATTTGTTTTAAAACCCTGCTGGAGTCTGTGGGCCCAAGGTTCGGTCTTCTGCAGGTCGTAAATTAAACCACTGTTGGAGGCACCCGGGTTGGTGAACCTTTAAAAACTACGCCCCTTTTCGGCGGTCCCGTCTCTTTTTCACACCCTGGCATGAGAAGGATCCCCCTTGGAGAATGAAGTGCCAGCGGGGGGAAAAGTCACGTCGCCAACTAGTCCCCTGGGAGCCACGCTTCTAAAAACAATGGCCAGCGGAGGGGGCAAACTACCAGGGTGCATCCGAAAAACAGACCCGAGAGAACAGCAGGGGGAACCTTTGAAACGTCAGAGGGAGAAAAAGGCAACCCTGTCGTCTGCTTCTCGTAAAAAAGTGGTCACATCCTTTCCCAACTCCCCCCAAAAACCCCAACCAGGGGGAAATTTAAATATCCCTAGTAAAGCCCCCTAGGAAGTAGAAAAAGGTTGGCCCTTATTTTTGCAAAATCTTTTTTTCCCTTAGGAAAATCAGAAACAACTGAAAAGGTAAAAACTTTGAGTTTGGGGCATATTGTTTACTTGTAAGAGAAGGAATATTACCCCCTTTTAGAGAAAACTTCCCTTTAATTCCCCGTTTTTTTGGAAAACATTTGGAGGGCTATTATTTTTTCCCTTTTCATAAAATTTTTTACAGTGCAAATATTTCACTGGGACTTGATGTAGGTGTTCAAAGGTTTCCCATGAAAGATGCCGTTATTCTGGGTAATAAAATTACTATGTTAGTGCGTGTCCCGAACCTATAATGGTAATTCTTCTCCGGTGTTTGGTTAACTCGGGAACACCCAAGGGTTGTCTGGAGAGAAGTTGACCTATCCTTGGACGACCCGATTCGGAATGCCCGTTGTTTTAGAGGCACACCGGCCCGGGCCTCGTAATCAAATGAACAGCCCCGTCAAGCCTTTCCCATTCCCAAAGGTTGCGGATTGCCCGATGTCCTGTTTCCTGCCGAGGGACTGTCCTTCCGGGAGGAACAACGAAAGGACCCCCCTTTAAATTCGCTTTCGAGGCAGCATGGGTAAATCCCTTTTTGGGTCATCGGCGGTTGAAGTTTAAAAAAGATTATTTGATCTGCCTAGCTGGTAAAGGGATAGAGGCCGGGGAATTTTAGACAGGTTAGTGGCCCCCCAAGTTTGACCTCAAATATTAATTTTAGCTCTAAAACTTCATTAGGGGTCACTAGGAATTTCAAAAAACCTTTTATAGAATCCAAAAAAATTTTATTGGGCCAAAATTAAAGAAAGATGTTTAAAAATCATATTAGGGGGTTGCGGGGTGTCGCAAGTAGGGAAACCGGACATTCCATTAAAAACCCGCACCTCTCCAACCCATACTGTGATGGGAACCTTTTGCAGATTTAATTATAGATTTTGTAGGGCCACTCCTAGGTCAAAGTTTGGAAATCAATATTTATTTACGTTTGGTAAGTAACCAGTTCCCGAAACAATTCCAAACGCGTTTTAATTCAAAGCTATTCTCAAAGCTTTAAAAAAATTCTTTCTTTTTTGGCATTCCTAAAATTTTTCAAAGTGTAAGGTACAACTTTTCGCCAAAGCATTTAGAGAAGTATTCTAGGTTGGGGTAAACCACAACTTATCCTGCCCAATCCTCGTCCCAAAGGGCCTTGGAAAGATTCCATCGAATTAAAAAAATGTGAGAACTTTTTGCTTTCAATTTTCCCACAGATGGGATGAATCACTACCTTTGTTGTGTTCTCAGACGGGGACGGTGCAAGAGCTACAGGGTATAGTCCTTTTTAGTGTCTTTTGGCACAATGACGGGTCCCTTCGGGTGTCAAAAAGGAGGATGGGGGGAAAAAGGGAAAACGTTAGTCAACACTCTACAAACCCGGCTTTTGGTTGCAGTGGCCGTCAGTTAGCCCGTAACTAAAGCAGTCAAAGTTTGATGAAACAGAGGTATGCAGAAAAAGACAATTCGCTCCCTTTCCCTCCAGGGGACAAGGGGTTGGTGCGGAACCCATACTGGCCCACTTGAAAGCTAGATTTACGGGGGCCTAGCAATTGTAAGTAGATTATTGATGTAAATTTTGTGGTGTCCCTTTATAAGACCTCAAAAATAAAAATTACCACATTAATCAAAAAAAATTTTTAAAACCCCGATAAAGTCCCAGTAATGCTCTGTCCCCTTACCTCTGAGGAACCTGATCTTTTCACTTATCTCTGAAATTAATTTTAAACTTTCAAATTCTGTCCTCTCAAAGGCCCTTGCCTTTAAAAGGGGTATCTGAACGAAGCAACAAATTTAACGAGCTTTTACAGTGTATCAATATTTTTTGGTGTGCCGAAAAATGTACGTTAGGTTATCATGATGTAGATGTGGGGAAAATCTAAACCAATTAAACTGTCCTCTACGGTAATCCTGAAAAGCAGAGGCTACTTTAGCAGGAAATAGAATTTTTGTTAAAACATGGTTTAGGGAGGAGCATCTAGTCATGGGCTTCCCCTGCATCTTTGTGAAGAAGGGAGGGGGTTTGTATGTGTACAGACTACCCTAAAGGGGAATGAGGTCAAATTACAGTGCTTCCCCCTTTTTCCCCGTTGGATGACGTAATTGACTTTGTGGGTAAAGGGTATTTTTTTTGTCAAATTAGATCTCCTAAAAAGGTACTTCAGGTACTTTTTACGAATAAAGGGGAAGGAAGATCTCGCTTCGTAAAACCGGAGGCATTATCAATACAGTTACCCCCCTTTGGAATGAAAAATTTTCCCCCCCTTTTATTCCAGAAATTTCCTCAGGTTTTAAAGGACTTGAAGGCACGGGAGCGTCCTAGTGTTTTTGGTTTTGGTGTTGATATTGGGATCAACCTACTTGACTTAAGGGTTTTTTGAGCCTTTAAGAGTTCCCCTTTAACAGTTAAATTTTTTCTAAATCTTCCCTTTTGGGCCCGGCCACCACTTTTTTTAGGCCCTGAATGGTAGTGGTAAAGTTGCACTAAAATTGCTAAAAATTTTGTATTAAAGTTTTCGTTCCTCTGATAGGAAATCTCTTAACGTTTCCTAGGGGATGATTTTGGATTTTACAGAAGATTTTGTAAGATTTTCAGTATGTAGCCCTTTACCTCTCTTACCAGTCAAAAAGTTCCCTTAATTGGACCCCAGACTGAAAATGCTTTTAATAAAGCAAAAAGATATTGTGTACTCACCTTTCTTGTCTCCGACTTCTCCCAAAACCTTTTTTTTATTTCAGGTTGATGCTTGTGATTGGGGTTGGGGCCAGTCTATTTAAAAACGAGAATGAGGAGTTGCAGCCTGTAGCATACTTTTCAGCAATTCGCCCCATCGAGGGGCTTACTTACCCTTGAAAAAATGCCTCGCGGGTACTGGCTTTGGAGCTTTTTGATGTTTTTGTGGGCCCGACTCGGGTGGTCACAGTCTACAGTGTCACAACTCTAGTATATCTCCCGCCCTGAAGAATGTTACAAAAAACGCGATTTTAAAGTTAGAGATCCCAGTGAATTTAGAAAGGATGCCCCTTTTAATTTCGCCCGTTATGGGTTTTTTGTAACAAGTAGTCAGTTCCCCGTCCAATTTTCATTAAAAATTTGATTTTTCAATAGTGCTTTAGGTTCAAATGGTGGGGTACTAAAAGAGAAATTAAAAATTTAATAAATTTATTAAGTCAAGAGGTATATTATCAAAGTAAATTAAGTCACAGCAATCAAAATAAAATCAATCTCTCGAGTTCAATATTATTGTGCTGAAAGCACATATCACATTTATAATTCTTAAGTACCGTCAGGTACATTAACATTTAATAAGATATTACAAATATGTACAAGTAAGTGTGTGTATGTGTGTAAGTACTCTTAAGTAGTTAGCTATGTCTCAAGACTCGAATAAGACTTAAACAAGTGACTGACAAAGTCCTCAAATAAACTAACTTCTTGACCGACTGGCAACCCGAACAGTCTGCTTGAACAACAAAGAATGCTAAGCCCAATAGCAATGTAATATCAAGCGACTGCGACACAGAATCAGGAACTGGGAAATAATATAACGACACTAAGTAGGGACCATCAGCAGATCCTCCACAAAAGCTACAAAACTCCCATACTACTGAATCTATGTTCAGCATAGGAAAAACGCGACTGTGACAATACACAGAAACCAGTACAAAATTAGGTCAGAAGCTATAACTAAGGACCTGATATACTCAGTGTCTATGTGACACACAACCTCAGTACAACGTCGAAAATCACTAAGTCTATACAATGTTCTGTGAACAGAGTTCTACAGAACTAACAAGAATAATGAGACAGACAATCTGTCCAACCACCAAGCGAGTCTACAGCAGACTGAATACTTCACGAGAGGTGAGGACACCCCCCCCTCGATCACGTGATAGCTCCATGGGCAGCACAGCTCAGAAGCCGGCAGTATAACGAGCGACGAGCGATAATTACAGTAGTTTGACAATCAAGACTAACTGAGCACATTTTATATACATAATAACATAAGCTACGTCAAATAACAATATAAGGCAATACATTTGCGATTTAGCTATTATCGCAAATATAAGCAATATAAAATTATATGAAAAGGTAATATACATTACATATATACATAATAATCATTGTAACCCATTCAGGGGTTGCAACAAAGAACCACAACACAAGGCTCATGCACTGGACGCTAAGACTGCTACCATACTCACTCAGAATTAAATTTATTGCCGGCAAAGAAAATGTGTTGGCGGACTCATTATCTAGAGTCTAATATTTTTATTTATTTAGGTTAGGATGTTATATTTGTGGTAACCCCTTTTCACGCTCTTTCTTTTTTATGCCCTGGTGTGGTGTTTTTTTAGTGAGGGGATGCGGGCTACCGTCCGCTTGTATCTTGGACCTATGCTAGCCTGACTGACTGCTGTCTCACTTTGAGTTTAGGGTTTGGCTTTTTGTCACGAGAAAAGCTGAGCTCTATCTAAGAGTTGGATGGTGGAGAGGAAAGCCGGTCCCATTATTTTGCGCCATGGCGGCACGGTTACCACTGGGAAGTGGCAGCCTAATCCTGAGCCTTCTCGGGGTGGGGGTGTGGCATGCAAAGAGTACGTAACCATTATTCGGCGCATGAATACACCCTCATTTATGATAAGATAAGATAAGATTTCGTTCGGATTTTTAACCCCGGAGGGTTAGCTACCCAGGATAACCCAAGAAAGTCAGTGCGTCATCGAGGACTGTCTAACTTATTTCCATTGGGGTCCTTAATCTTGTCCCCCAGGATGCGACCCACACCAGTCGACTAACACCCAGGTACCTATTTGCTGCTAGGTGAACAGGACAACAGGTGTAAGGAAACGTGTCGAAATGTTTCCACCCGCCGGGTCGAACCCGTGCCCTCCGTGTGTGAAGCGGGAGCTTTAGCCAACAGGCCACCAGGCTATCTCCCCCAACCAGCGAACCAGGTTGCTAAGAGTTGATGAAGGGGCCCAGTCGTTCAACTAGTGACCAGGTTCTAGCCAATAAGATGATGGTTTTGGCAATCGCAGAGGTTATGTGGGTACCACTCTCCTGTCTGCCCTTGTCATTCCCATTCTAGAGCTGGTTGAAGCACGGTCTACTATCTTGTGGCTTCTATTTCTGCCTTGCTTACCGTGGCGTGCACTATACTTATCACTGTACATAGTGTACATATTGCTGTTCTAAATTGGTGAAGGATAATATAAGTCTAAACGTTTTCTTTGTGTTTTTTTGCCCCATTACACTCGGGAAACAGGCCTAGTAGTGAGAGGCAACTGGAGAGGTTCCATGTCCTCTCAGATCCAACCCTACTCACTTGAAAAGCTTGTCCACGGTGTTGTCTGTACCAAGATGCTCACGTGTTGCAGTGTCTGACAGAAGATCATCAAAATGGTATACAATACCGACAGGTTGTTAGGTAAGAAACAACATAATGCAACATTAGACAACTTTAATTCTTCCGAAACGTTTCGCCTACACATAGGCTTCTTCAGTCGAATACCAGAAAAGTAGGCAAGGAACAGTAGAGAAGTGAGACGATGTAATCAGGTCCATCACCCTTTTAAAATCGTTGAAAATTGAGGTTGTCAAGTCCCCTTCGACGGAGAAGTTCAGTACCATAGATCCACGACCTATCTTGAAGATCAAGCGACAGTGCGGGAGACTTAAATACTGTCGGAAGGAGAGGAGAGCAGGGTAGTATAGTAGGTAGGAGTAGTATAGTAGTGTATTGAGCGGCAACTGGAGAGTCATGTCCCTCTCAGACCAACCCTTCTGCACTTGAAACGCTGTCCCAAGGGGTTTTACTGTTACCAAGATGCCACGTGTTAGCAGTGTCTGACAAGATGAACAACAAATGGGTATACAATACCGACAGGTTGTTAAGTAAGACACATCTGCTACAGTTAGACAACTACTACTACTACTACTACCCACTGCACCTCGTCCTTCCGACAGTAATTTAAACGATCTCCGCACTGTCGCTTGAATCTTCAGATAGTTCCTGACTATGGAACTGAACTTCTCCACCCGAGGACTGACAACCTCAAATTCTAAACGACTTTAAGGGTGATGGACTGAATACCTCGTCCCTTCACATCTCTACTGTTCCTGCCTACTTTTCGTATTCGACTAAGAAGCCGACTGTGTAGGCGAAACGTTTCGGAATAAAGTTGTCTAACTGTTGCATAATGTGTCTTACCTAACAACCTGTCGGTATTGTATACCATTTTGATGTTCATCTTGTCAGACACTGCAACACGTGGCATCTTGGTACAGAAAAACACCATGGGACAAGCTTTTCAAGTGAGAAGGGTTGGATCTGAGAGGGGAATGGGACCCTCTCAGTTTGCCTATCACTACTACTACAACTACTACTAATAACTACTACTACTACTACTAACCCCTGCACCTCTCCATCCGATAGTATTTAAGTCTCCGCCTTTCGCTTGATCTTCAGATAGTTCCTGACTATGGAACTGAACTTCTCCAGACCGGAGGGACTGACAACCTCCAAATTCTACGACTTTAAGGTGATGGACCTTGTAATCCACCAGCAACCAACCACCAAAACCTCTCCCACCTTGGTATGCCACAGGTGCAACCACCACAACCTCTCCCACCTTGTATGCCCCACAACCACCACAAACCACCCCCACCTGTATGATCCAGCAACAACCACATCCCACTACAACCTTGTATGCCACAAGGCCCCAACCACAACATCCCCTACCATGTATGCCACTAACAACCAACCATTACCTTCACTCCCTTAGAATGCCCCCCCATCCACCACCCCACCCCCCAACCCTTTTCCCCCCCTACGCATGTATGCACCATAACCCAAACACCCTCCCCCAACTTGTATGCCACGCCAGCAACCCACCACAACCTCCCCCACCTTTATGCCACTAGCACACACCACAACCTCCCCCGACCATGTAGCCACCAGCAACCACCCAACCTCCACCACCTTCTACAGGCCACAGCAATCAAACCACAACCTCCCACAGACCTTGCATAAACCCACAATCCACCACAACCTCCCCACCTTGTAATGCTAACCAGCAACCCACCACAACCTCTCCCCAACCTTGTAAATGGCCCACCACCTACCACCACACACACTCCCAACCATGTATGCCACCAGGCAACCACCACATCCACTCCCCACCGGAGTTGCCACTAGCAACCACCACAACCTCTCTCACCCTTGGTAGCCCACCAGCAACCACCACACCTCTCCCACCTTTTATGGCCACCAGCAACCACCACAAATCTCCCACCTTGTAAAGCCACCAGCTACCACCAATCCACTCCACCGATAATGCCACTAGCAACACACCACCAACCTCTCCCACTTGTATGCCACCAGCAACCACCACAAACCTCTCCCACCTTGCCTGCCACCATCAAACCACCTCAACCTCTCCTATCTTGTAGCGGCCCTAGCAACCACCACAACCTCTCCCATCTTGTAAATACCCCGAGCGACCACCACCACCTCTCATCAAACATAGTATGCCACTAGCAACCACCACAACCACTCCCACCTTGTGTGCCACCAGCAACCACCCACACCTTCCCCCACCTGCATTTCCACCTGCAACCAGCAACCTCGCCCACCTGTATGCCACCAGCAACCACCACAACCTCCCCACCATCTACCCACCAGTAACACAACAACCTCTCCCAACTTGTAAGCCATCACATCCACCACACTCTTCCACCTTGTATGAACCAGCAACCACCCAACCACCCCACCTTGTATGACTACAGCACCACCACAACTCTCCCACCTTTGATGCCACCAGCACCACCACAACCTCTCCACCTTGTATGCCACCAGCAACCACCAAAAGCCTCTCCCCCCTTGTATTCCACCAGCATCCACCACAAACTCTCCCACCTTTCTGCCACCACAACCACCACTACCACTGCCCACCGTGTAATGCCCACCAGCAACCACCACTACCTCTCCACGGGGGGGGGGGGGGGGGGGGGGGGGGGGGGGTGGGGGGGGTGGGGGGTGGGGGCGTTGTATGCCACCAGTAACCAACACAACCCTCTCCCATCTTTATCCACCAGTGGAATAACCTCAACCTCTCCCACCTTGTATCCACCAGCACCACCACAACCACTCCGACCGTGTATGCCACCAGCAACCTCCAACCACCACTCCCACCTTGGTTATGCCACCACAACCACCACAACCTCCCCTAACCTTGTATGCCACTAACAACCACCACAACCTTCCCCACCTTGTATGCCGCCACGACCACCACAACCTACCCTAACTTTAATGCCACCAGTAACCACCACAACCTACCCCCACTTTGCAATGGCCGCCCAGAAACGCACCACGACCTCCTCCACCCTCCACCTTGTATGCCACCATCACCCAGTACAACTCCCCACCGTTGTATATTCCCCCGAACCACAACAACCATCATCCCACCTTGTATGCCACCAGCAACCACCCACAAACTTCCCCACCTTGTACCACCAGCAAACCACCACAACCACTCCCACCGTGTATGCCACCAGCAACCACCATCAAACACTCCCACTTTGTATGCCACCTGTAACCACCACAACCTCTCCCATCTTGTATGCCCCAAGAAACCACTACAAACCACTCGCCACCATGTATGCCCCCACAACACCACAACCTCCCCTACCTTGTAATGCCACTAACCAACCACCACCACCTTTCCCCACCTTGTATGCCGTCCACGACCACCAAAACCTACCCTAACTTGATGCCACCAGTTAACCCGAACACCCTCCCCCCAACACTTTGTATCCCCCAGAAACCCACCACGACCTCCCCCACCATGGTAAGGGCCACCATCAACCATACCAACTCCCCACCTTGTATGCCCCCAGGAACCCAAACCCAACCTCTCCCCCTTGTATCCACCAGCACCACCGCAACATCTCCCACCTGTATGCCACCACAACCAGCACAACCTCTCCACCACCTTGTATGCCATCCAGCAAACCACCACAACCTCTCCCACCTTTATGGCCACCAGCAACCACCACACACCACTCCCCACCTTGTAATGCCTCCACACCTACCACAACCTCTCCCTCCCACCTGTCAGCCACCAGCAACCCCACAAACCTCCCCTACCTTGTATCCAAAAACAACTACCACAACCACCCCACCTTCCATGCCGCCACGGACCACCACAAACCTACCAACATTTGGTAACCACAGTAACCACCAAACCCCCCCCCTGTTCCCCAGGGGAACCCCACAAACTCCTCCCCCTTGTATGCCCCTAGAAACCATACAAACTCCCCTCACGTTGTTAATGCCACCAGCAACCTCAACAACCTCTCCCAACTTGTATGCCAACCAGCAACCACCACAACCTACTTCCCACCTTGTAATGCCACCAGCAACCACCACAACCTCGCCCACCTTGTATGCCACCAGCAACCACCACAGAAACCTCTCCCACCTTTGTACGCGCAGCAGCAACCACCACAACCTCTCCCACGATTACAACCCAGATTCCAAATGGCCTGTTTTTATCCAGGTGTAAGGAGCAATAAACACATAGAAAAAGTTTAGACTGTATTATCCTTTCACCAATTAGAACAGCAATATACACTTATGTACAGGAAAGTATAGTGCACTTCACGGTAACAAGGCAGAAACTAGAAGGCCCACAAGATAGCAGACCGGTTGGCTTCAACAGCTCTAGAATGGGAATGACAAGGGCAACAGGAGAGCGGTACACAGTACCTCTGGCGATTGCCAAAAACCATCTTCTATTGGGCTAGAACCGGTCACAAGTTGAACGCAACGGCCCCTCATCAACTCTTAGCAACTGTTTTCGCTGGGTTGGGAGATAGCCTGTAAAGAGGGTGGTGTACATGCGTCCGAATAAAGTTTACGTACTCTTGCATGCCACACCCACCCTTGTATGGCACCAGCATCCACCACAACCTCTCACACCTGTAATCCACCCGCACCCACCACAACCTCTCCCACCTTGTATGCCACCAGCAACCACCACAACATTTCCCACATTGTTGCCACCAAGCAACACCCGACAACCACTCCCCCCAACCTTGTTATGCCACTAGCAAACCACCACAAACCTGTCCCACCTTGTATGCCACCAGCAACCACCCACAATCTTCTGCCCACGCTTGTGTGCCACCAGCACCACCACAACCTCCCCCACCTTGAATGCCACAAGCAACCACAACAACCTCTCCCATCGTGTATGCAACCAGCAACCCCCACCACCTCTCCCTCCCTTGTATGCACCAGCAACACCACAACCTCTCCCACCTTGTACCCAGCAGCAACCACCACAACCTGTCCCCACCTTGTATGGCACCAGCAACCACCACAACCTCTCTCACCTTGTATGCCACCAGCAACCACCACAACCTCTCCAACCTTGTATGCCAACCAGCCAACCACCACAACCTCTCCAACCTGTAATGCCACCAGCAACTCACCACAACCTCGTCCCACCTTGAATGCAACCAGCAACCACCACACCTCACCCACCTTGTAATGCCACCAGCAACCACCACAACCTCTCCACCTTCCTGGGAGTAACTAAATTACAGTCCTATTTAAACCTAACAGCGGATTGAGGATGTGTTTTTCCTCCTGAGATAAACTTAATGCAATTGAATCAATGCTGCTGAAACAAGAGGAGGATAAGCTAGCGTAGGCGGAAAACAGTATTACGAAGAGGGAAGGCATCACGTTTCTCCTGATTTTCAGCTGCAATATTAGGGCGGGGGCGGGGGGGCGGGGGGGGGAGGGGGGGGGGCGAGTGGAGGTATGTCCATTACCTGTTCTCCATTAGTATTCATCGGGTTAAAAAGCATCAAATGCTACACATATTTTTGAGAATATGTAAGTTTTGCCGGCTTATGCTTGATGTTGTAGCCTAATGGAATCTCGGAATTCATAAATCTAGCTTTCTCTTTCTGAGATGAACTTTATGAAATAAATTGTTTCCCACACCTTCACTTCTTTATTGCTAAACATTTAATTACACAACGAACTTATGCTGCACTCCTGCACTGTCCAACGCGTTTACTGTTACCAAGTGACTACCTTCTTCTACTAATGGCGCCCAACTCCTATCAGTCACAAGATCTTCACCCTCTCACCTTGATTAATATATAAATCTCCAACAGCTGCTCACAACTGTCAGACAATAAGACAGAACTCTTTCTGTAGGCTGGGGACCGACCTCCTCAAACTACATCTTTCCAGGGTATGCACTGATTCCATCTGATTTTACAAATCTACTGCTTCTGTTGACTGTGTATTCGACTGAAGAAGCCTACTGTGTAGGGGATACTGCTCGAGGAATAAAAATACCAAAATGTTGCACATGTGTCCTTACCGAGGCTGTGAAAAACAAGATAAACTTTTTCTCGTATTGCACGCTGACCGGAAACACTTTCTTGTTATTTTTGAGTTATAATACCTGGAGACGTGTAGTAAACATGTATAACTCTTGCTATCATAAGTAACCCACAGTTCATTACAGGGAGGGGCCCGACACCTTACTGTTTAGTTCCTTCAGCAACTAATTTAACATGTCTCTGATCTTCTTGTGTCTATTTATTCTAGATTTATAAATATTTGGATATTGGAAGGTGAACAACTTGCCCGGTACTTTATTATTAATCAAGGTTAAGAGCAACTTAATTAATAGAGCTAAGTGTAACCCTTAATTAATAAAGCCTAAGTGTAACCTAATTAATAAAGGCTAAGAGTAACCTCAATTAATAAGGGCTAAATGTAACCTTTAATTATAATCAAAAGGCTAAGGTTAACCTTTATTAATAAAGGCAAAGTGTAACTTTAATTAATAAAGGCTAAGTGTAACCTTAATTTAATAAAGGCTAAGTGTAACCTTAATTACAAAGGGCTAAGTGCAACCGTAATTAATAAAAGGCTAAGTGTAACCTTACATAATAAAGGTAAGCGTAAAACCTTATAATAAAGGCTAAGAGGATCCTATAATTAATAACGGGCTAAAGTGTAACCTTAATTAACAAAGGCTAAGTGTAACCTTAATTAATAAAGGCGGGGTGTAATCCTTAATTAATAAAGGGCTAAGAGTAACCATACTTAATAAAGGCAAAGTGGGGTAACCTAAATTAATAAATGGCGGGTGAACCTTAATTAATACAGGCTAAGAGTAACCTAAATAATATAGGCTAAGTGTAACCTTAATGAATAAAGGCAAAGTGTAACCTTAATTAATAAAGGCTAAGTGTAACCTTAATTAATAAAGGCTAAGAGTAACCTTAATTAATAAAGGCTAAGTGTAACCTTAATTAATAAAGGCTAAGAGTAACCTTAATTAATAAAGGCTAAGTGTAACCTTAATTAATAAAGGCTAAGTGTAACCTTAATTAATAAAGGAGCTAAGAGTAACCTTAATTACATGAGGTATGGGTGTATACCTTAATTAATAAAGGCTAAGAGAAACCTTAATTAATAAAGGTCAAGTGTAACCTTAATAAATAAAGGCTCAGAGTAACCTTATTACTAAAGGGCATAATGTGTAACCTTAATTAATAAAGGCTACGTGAAACATTAATTAATAAAGCAAAAGAGTAACCTTAATTAATAAATTCAAGTGTAACATTAATTAATAAAGGCTAAGAGGTAACCTTAATTTACTTAGGCTAAGTGAACCATAAATCTAATAAAGCGAAGAGTAACCTATAATTAATAAAGGCTAAATTGTAAACCTTAATTAATAAAGGCTAAGATAACCTGAATTAATAAAGGCCTAAGTGGAACCTGAATTAACAAAAGCTAAGTTTAACCTTAAGTAATAAAGGCCTGGGTGTAACCTTACTAATAAAGGCTAAGAGTACCTTAATTATAAAAGGCTTAAGTTGTAACCTTAATTACTACAGGCTGGGGTGTAACCTTAATTAAAAAGGCTAAGAGTAACCTTAATTATATAGGCCTAAGTGAAACCTTAAATACTAAAGGCTAAGTGTCACCTTAATTAATGAAAGGCTAAGTGTAACCTGAAATTAATAATGGCAAGGTAGATAACCTTAATTAATAGAAGGCTAAGAGTAACCTTAATTAAATAAAGGCTAAGTGAACCTTAATTAATATAGGCTAAGAAGTAACCTTAATTAATAAAGGGGCTAAGTGTAACCTAATAATAAAGCTAATGAAACCTTAATACATAAAGCAAAGATAACCTTAATTAATGAAGGTTGGGTGTAAGCCTTCATTAATACAGGCTAAGAAAAACCCTTAATTAATAAGGCTAAAGTAACCTTAATTAATAAAGGCTAAGTGTAACCTAATTAAAAAGGCTACGAGTAACCTTAATTAATAAAGGATCAGTGTAACCTTAATTAATAAAGCTAAGAGTAACCTTAATTAATAAACAGGCTAAGTGTGAACCTTAAATAATAAAGGCACGTGTACCCTTACTTTAATAACGGCAAAGAGTAACCTTAAATAATAAAGGCTCAAGTGAAACATTAATTAATAAAGGCTAAGAGGTAACCTTAATTACTAAAGGCTAAGTGTAACCCTAATTTTAATCAAGGCTAAGATAACCTTGAATTAATAAAGGCTATGTAACCTTGTAAATTAATAACGGCAAGAAGTTACCTATAATTAAAAAAGGCTATAGTGTAACCTTAATTAATAAAGGCTAAGAGTAACCTTAAATAATACAGGCTAAGTGTACCCTTAAAATATAAGGAGGCTAAAAGCCGTTAACCCTTAATTAATACAAGCTAAGAGTAACCTTAACAAATAAAGGTCTTAGAGTAACCTTAATTAATTAAAGGCACAGTGTAACCTTAATAATAAAGGCTAAGCGTAACCTTAATTAATAAAGGCTAAAGTGTAACCTTAATTTAAAAAAGCTAAGTGAAACCTTAATTAATAAAGGCTAAGAGTAACCTAATTAATAAAGGCTAAGTGTAACCTTAATTAATAAAGGCTAGAGTAACCTTAAGTAATAAAGGGCATAATGTAACAATTTAAACTAAAGGCAAGTGTAAACCTTAATTAATAAAGGCTAAGTGTAACCTTAATTAATAAAGAGCTAAGAGGTAACATTAATTAATCAAAGGGCTAGCGTAACTTAATTAATAAAAGGCTAAGTGTAACCTTAATTCATAAAGCTAAGTTAAACCATAATTAATAAAGGCACACAGTAACCTTAATTACAAAAGGCTAAGGAGTAAACCATAATTAATAAAGGCTAAGTGTAACCTTAATTAATAAAGCAAAGTGTAACATAAATATAATAAAGGCCTAAGTGTAACCTTAATTAATAAAGGCTAAGTGTAACCCTTAATTAATAAAGGCTGGTGCTAACCTTATATACACCCAAAAATAAAAAATTAAAACTCACCTATACATTTGCTGAGAAACATACGACCACGTGTATGTATAGTACGTCGATTCATGTATTTTCTTCTTATATATACCAATATTTAGAAATTATCGCGAACGGAATTTGCATTCTACTCACACTTTTCTATTTTTAAAGCCTCATTTTTGAAGGGTAACTTACACACTGCTTACGTCCCTCTGCTGAGTCCTGGGGATGGGCACACTTCTTGTCACCCCTGGGATGTCACACTTCTTGATCTCCCCTGGGGATGGCATCAGCTTCTTGTCTTCCCCTGGGGATGGGCAACACTATTCTGTCTCCCATGGGATGCACACTTCTTGTCCTCCGACCCCTGGGATGGCACACTTCATGTCTCCCCTGGGATGGCACACTTCATGTCTCCCCTGGGATGGCACACTTCTTGTCTCCCCTGGGATGGCACACTTCATGTCTCCCCTGGGATGGCACACTGGGGTTTTTCATGTCTCCCCTGGGATGGGCACACTTCTTGTCACCCTTGGATGGCACACTTCATTTCCTCCCACCTGGGATGGCACACGTTCATGTTCTCCCTGGATGGCACACTTCTTGTCCCTCCCCTGGATGTGGCACACTTCATGTGTGATTGTTCGCATCGCAATTGTGCCGTGCGGACAGGCTGCGCAGTAGCTCCTGATACAACTGGTTTACTGCGCAGTTTTCCTGTTTTGTGCATACAACATGGCGGATCGCAATTGGACGCCGGGTGGAGCACCTGTTTTGTGTGGAAATTGGTGCCGTGGCACACTTACATGAACAACATGCACGTTTACTGCATTGCCATCATCAGTGAGGTAATGGAATACCGGACCGAAAGAATTATATGGAGTAGCAAACATGGTGTGTCGAGAATTTTCATCAAGTTTAAAGACGCAGGATTCTACACAAGCATAGTCAACAAATATCAAGGAAAGAAGGCTGGGTAGAGAAACGATGGTGGGAAGGTCTGCTTACATGATGTGGTCCCGCTATGTGACGTGGGTAAAGTACGAAACGATTGCCTTTTGAGCCGACGGAGTATGATGTACGCGGGAGTTCAGGCACTATGGAAAATCCAATCCCAGTGATGGGGGTGGTGCAAATGGACCTTATGAAGGGCTAATACCTGAAGGATCATTTACGCTGAAAAATGGACGTTTTTTTTAATTGGTGAGGCAGCCAATTCCATCATGACGGTTTATTTTAAAGTTAGAGTCCTTTCTTCCGACGGCAGGTCTAACGGGTACTACTCCGGGGCAGCGGAAGACTTGCAGAATATGTGGGTACTTTTGAACATATGGGCGGGCCCAATGCTATAAAAAAGCTGGGACCGGAGGGAACAGTACCAGTGATCTTACAACAAGGAATGCCTCTGGAGAGTACGGAGGAAGAGATAAGGCCAAACAAATTCCTTGGCCGATGGGAGTGACGAAGTGGCTAGGGGCAGAGGCGCCAAGGAGGCAAGTTAACACGAACAGTTGATAAGGGACCTGACGTACATCGACGTCTGATAGGGAGGGGTACGGGCCAACAGTATGGCTTGCTGGAGGAAGTACTTAGTTTCCTTTTTACATGACGTTGAGAGGGACAGGTGGATGAAGGTGTACACCTGGTTGCAGGCCCCCGGTGCAGCAAGATCAGGAGGATTAGGAATTCTGTGAGCACTTAATGTTAATGTGAGCACAATTTGTGGCAGAGGTCCATATGGGCGGGAAAAGAACACGGTGACGAGGTGTGTGTGGGAGGGGAGTTCTCGTAAGAACCTGCAGGAACGACTGAAGATTGGTCGAATGTTTACTTACTCCAGGACAAAGAACAGAGTAAAATCTTGGAGAAAGGATGTATGTCAAAAGGGGACAGATGGAAGGGTACTGTAGGGTTCAAGTGGTTCTATGGATAATGACGGGATAGGGGGGGTGAATACCAAGCTTCAAAAAATGCCATAACAGCAGGACGGTATAAGGAGGGTGTTTGCCAAGAAGAAAGAGTAAAACCAACCAATATTAACAATAATTCACCGATAGTAACTGTAAATGTAAATGGAATGAAGAATGAGGAACCGAGTATGGATGGAAGGTTTGTGAGGAGCATAAAATGTAGGATGTATGCTTTAAATTCAAGAACATCATTATAAGATAGGCTGTGCTTATGGCATTACAAGGTATCAAAGGTATGTAAAGTGGGTCTGGTTAGGTTAAAAGGGGGAGTGTCAGTAGTGGCCTGTGAAGGAAACTAGTCCCCTTATACGTATTATAAAGTGGGAAGAAGGGGGGGAGGGGTAGTGAGTGGTGGATGGGGAGTGGGAGCATCTCGAGTATATGTTTCATTAGATGTTATATGCCACAGAGAATATAATCCGAAGTAAAAGAGGTATTTTGTGCGAGACTTTAGTGTATATTGTTTAAGGTTTACCTCTAGTCCCCCTGGTAATTATGGGGTGAAAGACTGGACTGTGTTATAAGGGTGGGGGGGACGTGGAGCCCAGGGGGGCGGGTTGTGTTTATTAACGGATCGTTTAACTACCAATGTTTTACAGGATGCTGGGGTGAGGGACGTGGGAGGGGTAAGTGAGGACTTGAGAAGGCTTACACTTTTGTTAGAGAATATTCGCGAGGTTTAGATAGATTTTATATACCGGAGGCAGTTAGGGTAGCGGGGTAAAAACAGTGACGTAGGGTTTTCGGATCATAGGGCAGTTTGGGTAGAAACTGATAGGGAGGGAGTGGTAGGTATATCAAGTATTCTTGGAAGATCTATGCGAGGTAGGTTGAGCGTAGGGAGGTGAACGCAGCGTTAGAGACTTGTGGAGACAAATTGTGGCGGGCAAGGGATGGGGAGGAGTCTATTTGATTGGTGGGAAAATAGGGCAACACCAGGTCCACGGTGGTTTATAAATGTACAAGGAAGGGATGAGGCGAGGTGGCGGTACGTATTACAGAATATTATTTGGACCAGCCGCCCACTGATAGTTAACGCAAGAGATAGGGGCATCATTTGAAGACAAATCCGGGCTAAGAGGAGACAATGGGACATACATAAGAAAGAATAGATGCATATAAGGGTAAGGAGTCAGAGTATGGAGGCCCGTGCTAAGGGGAATAAACCGTCTTGTAGTGTGTGTAAAAGTTTTTGCATTAGACAACAGGAGTCCACTATAATACTTATTAGAGGTTAGTGAACGGATTTGGAAGGTTTTATACTAAGGGGCAAATGTTTGTGACAACTGCAGGGATACGAAATAAGCGTGATATTGTGTAAAAGGAAATGGAAAAAAGGTAATTATCGGAGATTCATTTAATAAAAAAGAGGAGGGGTGACGGTCTTGGGGAAAGGTGGGGAGGACAGAGGGATTGGTCGGGAAAAATAAGTTATGGAAGAAGTGAAAAGCGCAGTGTCAATTTAAGTAAGGGGAAAGCACCGTAAATGATGAGCCCTTTCCAATGATATTAACAGAGTGCATTTGGAAACCCAAAATGTTTTTTGGTTTCAGATATAGAATAGTCAGCTGAACCGAGGAGGTAAATTAGGGACGTCACAGAGAACGGGATGTGGTCGTGCTTGTAAAGAAAAAAAGGCAGGGGAGAACGCCTGAGCACGTACAGGGCCATATTCTATACGGATACGATATAAGATTTTTGGCGAAGAATTTTAGTGAACAGATGTAAGATGGAATAGGTGAGTATGGTGCAATCAACGGTTCAGCTGGGAATTCCGGTCGTAGTAAGAGGGCATGACATAAGTCGTCTTAGGATTTTTTGCAGGGATTGAAAGGGTGGGTGGAATTATTGGGCAATGAAAGGGGCGAATGCTTATCTGAACGGGTGAATAGAGAGTACATGGATATGATCACTTTAAAGCTTATTGGTTTTGTGGAGGAATAGTAAAATGGGTGAAGACCTTGTATGCAGAGCTACGATTCAGGTGCAAGATAAATGGTAGTAAGGGTAGCGTGTTAAATGGAGAAAGGTTTGAGACAGGGGTGTCCTATGTCCACAAATTTCTGTTAGCAATGTATGCAACACACCGTTTTTAAAATCGGAAGGTTGAGGAAGCAACCACGTTACAGAAGCGAAGGGTAAGGGGTTCCAGAGGTAGTTTGTTTATGTAGGATGACACAACAATACAGATCAATGATGGCGAAGGTTTCGCGAAAAGGTGAGAGAGTAATGAGGTTTTTTGAGAGGCGTCAGGCATGCGTGTCAACAGGCAAAATCGAAATTATTAAGATAGGAGCTTGGTGGGGGGGGTAGAATGGGGGTGGAGGACTGGAAGGGATGAGACTGAACAGCTGAAAATTTGATGGGATTATCTATATGGCCGATTACAAGAGGCTAGTGGCAGGAATTATCGGAATTGTGGGGAGAGAAAAGTTTACCACGGATTAGGAACTTAAGAGCGAAGGATGTATACTTCAAATGCAATGGCAAAAATAATACCTCATTGGTATAAGATAAAGTTTGGTAACGTGGCAGTGGTTATCCTTTACGGAACAGAGATAACGTAGATACAGAGAAGGGTGGCTTCGTTTATCATATGGGGTTTTGGACGAGCATGGCCCTAAAGTAAAGATGTTCTAGACGAATGTAGAGCAGAGGGTGAGTAGGGCTTTTGATAGCTGGGCCCGAGGGTAAAGGCCATGTATGTTAAACAAAAGTACGTAAGGGGGGGGGGGTAAAAAGGGGTGAGGGTTAAGGGATGGTGGATGAGGTAAAATGTACGACGCTGGTGGGGAGACAGGACATGTGGAATGAGGAATAGCAACAGGGTTAGTTAGAACTAGGAGAGGTAAAAAAGCTCAAGTGTGGGCAGGTTGTGTAGACGATGATAGGAAACCCGAAAACAAAGGGTTGGGGAACATTGGGGGGGCAAGGGGAGGGCGGTATACCCCATTTGTAGAATGGGGTAAACGATTATTAGGCATGATTTCCACGAAACTTTAGAATTACTGCCTAGGGTAAGACGTAGTTCGTTTCTAGGTATGTATGGGGTGACTTTAAGCGTCAAACGCAGCATTGAGTGTGAATGTTTATTGTAAAGTAGGGGCGAAATGCGAACATTGTGAGGAATCGGAAACAGCTTTTCATGTCCGATCTATTTTTGTAGGCACGATGGGGCAAGTACGGGTGATGCTGGCTCGAAGTCCTTCAAGTTAATGGTTGGGGGCAGTGAAGAGCTTCTGCTGCGCCTAACTTTAAGGGTACGGGCGTGTCTATGAGGTTGTAAAAAGAGCCATCTGTACATTGTAGACAGTTTCCCTTGTGTTTATTCTGTGGGGCTTTTGAAGAAACGCAAGGCGGGGGGATTAGGGTAAGGGCAATTTGCGATGCAGGAATTTAAATCGCACTGTATGCAGAAATAAACCTCATTTATTGTAACAGGTTGGCGACTGCGTTACCGGAGGCATATAGAAATATAACGGTAAGGGGACTTCAGTAATTATGGCTACTTAAGTACTAAGGGACCATATTTCCTTTTCTAGAGCGAGTTATGACCATAATAGAAGGATATGTACATGTGGTAGTGACTTGTCATGAAGTTTTTAGGAGGGAGATGACAATGTTAGATGTGGGATAATTGGAGAGTTTACTGTGTGTGAATGTTTTCAGTTTAACCATGGACCATGTGTTGAAAGACAATAGGTCATTGATGAACATAGTTTTAATAAGATAAAATGATCTTTGTCAGAGTGAACAACTAAAGAAGGAACACTCAAAACATTGTAACACACGAACTAATAATGTGCTATGTAACATGATGTGGAATCTTGTTATTTTATACGAGTGTTTTTAGTTATTCACTGAGGTAAGGTTGAAAGTGGGCTATTTTTTTGTACCCACCTTTATAAATTGACATTTTTGATGTGTTTAGTATTAACGTCTTTGTGTATAAAGTTTAATATACAAATACGTAATGAGGTTGTGCAACGAATGGATTATATGAGAAGTCCTTTGTTTATAAAGTTTCATAAATAATGTAAATAAGTGTGACCTTCTTTGGATTATATTGCCTTTTGTGTTATAAAGAAACTGGCTGTATTTCTGGGATATAAAAAAACCCACCTGTAGGTTCAGGTGTGGGCAGTTTTTAGTTACATGTATTTGTGTGTGCTGTTAGGCCACATTGGGAGTGGGGAATCCAGCATTTACAGTTTGAAGGTTTTTCCTTATGTATAGTATAAGTGCTGGGATAAGGAATGTGCAGGTTGGTTGGGTTATTTTATTATTTAATGGATCACGTTTCTCTTTGTTTATGTAACCTAAGGTATTGCATAAGGTAAGCTGTGTATTGTTTAAAAAAAAAAAAAAATAGTAATATTGTAAAAGGAGAGGTTGTAGGATATGTTTGTGGGTTGTTGTATCTGATTGTAATAATGGCCCGATAACTACTATAGATGTTTTATTTTCGGTACTGGGATTGTGGTAATAGAGAGTTGAACATCAAAATGGTATACAATACCGACCAGGTTGTTTAGTAAGACACATAGGGCAACAGTTAGACAACTTTATTCCGAAACGTTTTCGCCTACACAGTAGCTTTCTTCAAGTCTAAAACAGAAAGTAGGGCCGGAACCGTAGAGATGTGAAAAGACGATGTGATCAGTCCATCACCCTTAAAGTCGTAGAATTTGAGGTTGTCAGTCTCCCTCGGATCCTGGAGGAATTCAGTTTCCTATTCAGGAACTATCCTGAAGTAATCAAGCGACAGTGCGGAGACTTAAATACTGTCGGAAGGAGGAGGTGCAGGTAGTAGTATATTAGTAGTAGTAGTAGAAAGTAGTAGTGAGAGGCAACTGAGAGTGTCATGTCCCACTCAGATCCAACCTTCACCCTTGAAAAGCGAGTCGCAAGGTGTTTTCTGTACCAAGATGCGACGTGTTGCAGTGTCTGTGACACGATGACCATCAAAATGGTATACAGATACCGACAGGGTATGTTAGGTACGACAATATGCAACAGATGACAACTTTATTCCGAAACGTTCGCCTACACAGTAGGCTTCTTCAGTCCGAATACAGAAAGTAGGGCAGGAACAGTAGATATGTAGAAGACGAATAATCAGTCCTTCACCCTTAAAGTTCCGTATAATTTGAGGTTGTCAGTCCCCCGGTCTGGAGAAGTTCAGTTCCATAGTCGGGAACTTTTGAAAGATCAAGCGACATGCGGGACTTAAATACGCGAAGGGAGGTGCGGGGTAGAGTAGTAGTATAGTAGTAGAGTAGTAGTAGTGAGAGCAACGAGAGGTCATTCCCCTCAATCCAACCCCTCACATGAAAAGCTTGTCCAAGGTTTTTTCTGTACCAAGACCACGTTTGCAGTGTTGACAAGATGAACACAAAAGGGAATACAATACCGACTTTTGTTAGGAAAGACACAATGCAACTTTTTAGAACAATTTAAAAAACCCCCCGCACCCCCTCCACAGTATTAACCCCCCGCACGGTTTTTCCCCAGAAGTCGACAGAAAAAATTTAGAGGGGGGGACGAAACCCCTAAATCTAGATTAAGGTTTGGGGCAAAACTCGTCTTAATTCATTTCCCCTTTTTCGAATTCCGAAAAACCAAGAAATTTTCGGAATAAATTTCCCCACGTTGCATATGTGTTTATAAAATGTGTTTTTTGTAAAAATTTGAGTTCATCTTGCAGATCAACCTCTCTTAAAAAAACATTGGCCAAGTTTTCAAGTGAGAGGGTTGGGATTCTGAAAAGGGACATGACCTCCATTGTTACACTATCACTACACTACTACTACTACACTACACTACCCTGCCCTCCCTTCCGACAATTTAAGTCCCGCACTGTCCTTGATCTTCAATAGTTCCTACTATGGAACTGAATCTCCAGACCGAGGCGACAACCTCAAATTCTACGACTTTAAAGGGGTGAGGGACTGATCATCGTCTCACATCTCAACTGTTTCCCCTACTTTTGATTCGCGAAAAAGCCTCTTTGTAGCAAACGTTTCGGAATAAAGTTGTCAAACGTTGCATTTGTCTTACCTAACAACCTTGGGTATTGAAACCTTTTGAGTTCATTTTGTCAGACACTGCAACACGGGCATCTTGGTAAAAAAAACCCCTTTTGGACAAGCTTTTAAAGTGAAAAGGGGTTGGATCTAGAGGGACATGACCCTCATTTTCCCTCTCACAACACACTTCACTACTACACTACTACCACCCGCACCTCCCCCTTCCACAGATTTAAGTCTCCGCACTTTCGCTTGATCTTCAGATATTTTCCATAGGAACTGAATTTTCCCAGACCGGGGGACTGACAACCTCAAATTCTACAAATTTAAAGGGGTGATGGACTAAAACATCGTCTTCACATCTCACTGTTCCTG
>NC_069415.1:59527215-59562129 GCF_026875155.1 Cherax quadricarinatus | reverse complement strand
TAAAAAAAAAAGTAAAAAATTAAATTTAAAAATTTTTTATTTTTTTTGATGTTTTTTAACGATGAATATAAGAAAACGGGTACGACAAAACAGGCCGTAATATTGCAGGAAAATCAGGAGAAAGTGATGCCTTCCCCTCTTGTAATACTGTTTTTTTAGCTAGCCTTATTCCTCCTTGTTACAGCCATTGTTAAAATGCATAATTTTTATCTAGGGGAAAAAAAAAAAAACATCCAATCCGCTGTTAGGAAAATTTGGACGCTATTTTTTTTACTCCCAGGAGGTGGGAGAGGTTTGTGGTGGTTCTGGTGGCATACAAGGGGGGGGAAAGGGGTGTGGTGGTTCTGGTGGCTTCAGGTGGGGGGTTTTTGGGTGGTTGCTGGTGGCATAAAATTGGAAGGTTGTGGGGGTTTTGCGGGTGGCATAAAAGGTTGGAGGGGTTGTGGTGGTTGGGGTCATAAAAGGTGAGAGATTGGGGTGGTTGCGGGTTTGCCCATACAAGGGGGGGACGGTTGTGGGGGTTGCTGCGGCGTACAAGGGGGGAAAGTTGTGGGGGTTGCGGTGGCATCAAGGGGGGGGTTGTGGGGGTTTTGCGGGTTTGCATAAAGAGGGGAAGGGGGTTGTTGGGGTTGTTTGTGGCATAAAAGGGTGGGGGAGGTTGTGGTGCGTGCTGGGGGCAAAAGGGTGGGAGGATTGTTGGTTGTGGGGGCATACAAGGTGGGAAGGTTGTGGTGGTTGCAGGGGCTTTAAAAGGTGGGGGGTTTGGTGGTTGCTGGTGGCATACAATGTGGGAAATGTTTGGGGGTTGCGGGTGCAAAAAGGGTGGGAAGGTTGTGGTGGTTGCTGGTGGCATAAAAGGGTGAAGAGAGTTGTGGGGGGATGCTGGTGCCTACAAGGGTGGGTGGGGGGCATGAAAAGAGTACGAAACCTTTTTGGCGCATGAAACACCCCCTCATTTACGGGCTTCCCCCCAACCAGCGAACCGGGTTGCTAAGGGGTTGATATGGGGCCCCGCGTTCAACATGACCCGGTTTAGCCAAAAAAAGAGGGTTTTGCATCCAGAGGTTTTTGGGGGTCCCCGCTCTCCTGTCTGCCCTTGCATTCCCATTCTAGAGCGGGTTGAAGCACGGTCTGATATTTTGTGGCTTCTATTTCTCCCTTTGCTTACCGTGGAGTCACTTTACTTACAGAAATAGTGTACATATTGCTGTTCAAAATTGGTGAAGGAAAATACAAGTCTAAAATTTTTTTTACTGTTTTTATTTGCCCCCTTACCCCCGGGGGGTAACGGGCCCATTTGGGAATCCTGGTTGAAAGGGGTTAGCCTGTCGAGAGCGGGAGCGGGATTAGAGAAACGTTGGTTTGGTTTTGAAAAGCTCTAGGGGGAACATTGTGCACTTGCTACTGGCATTGTTTTAAAAATTTTTTGCGGTCAGTTGCTTTATGATCCCCCTTTATTGTGTTCGTTCAACAGCTCGCTACAGCTTGTTCGGTGTGCTCGTTCGCTAGGGGTCAATCTTCTGAACAGTGTACTGTCTGGCATTGCTTTTAAAAATTTTGCGTGCATTGTTACTAGCCTGTTCGGTTGGAGAATTTTGCATCAGCTTTTTTGATGTTATTCTGCAGTCCTTTTTTTGTATGTGAAATTCTGCAATCGACTGTGCATAGAAAGGTGTTCTGCAAAGTAACGTGTTACTTTGGGGTATTTGCAATCGTACTGTGCAAGGGGGAATAACTTATGCCCCCTAAGGTCAGACGTCGGTGTCGGCATATATTTGTTTAACTCCCTAAATTGTCCCTAAGCGTTTTTGGGAAAATGCTCGTTCCATTTGGGTTTCTCAAAAGCACTTCACAGCGCACAACTGCGTTCATGATTGCGACAAAAATTAAAGGGCGAAGAGAGGCACTCAGACTCCCCCCCGGGAGCTAGGGCAAAAAAAACCCCATTTTCTCGCAGGGGGAAAATCACCTACGGGGGCAAAATGGTCATATAGTGCACTGGGTGTTCAAGGGGAACAGCTCGTTGGCACTTGAGGGTGGCAAAAACAATCTTGAGCAAAAAAGGGAAAAGAGGCATTCGCAAGGAAGAATTTGAAAGGAAAGGCAAGGAAGGAGTTTTCGATTTTGTAAATTAATTTTAGTTTCAGAAAGCATCGTTTGTTCCCGCTTTAATGAGGCCGAAACCCGGGAATTTTTTGAAAGCTTCGAAAAAAACAGGCTCGAGCCTTAGGGGGCCCGGGAAAGCATTGGGGATGGTTGGTTCAACAGCATTATCGGTAAGGCACAGGGGAATTTTCGTCAGTATTAAAAAGACGCTGAATTTTTTTATTATCAATAGTGAAGACCACAGTGTTGAGGCATATAATGTATCCAACCAAAAAAAGAAAAACATTTAAATTTAATCAGGCGGCAGCTTGGTCAATCCCCATGGGCTTTGTAGAAAAGCAAACCAAAAACTTTTACCAGCTGGTATAAAGAAGGGGGGCTCTACCTTTGAGGGCTGGGGCGCTTATTCGATTGATAAAAATGCTGGAGTCTGTGGGACCGGGTTCGAGTTTTCTGAGGATCGTGACTTAACCACTGATTTGGAGGGAGCCGGTTGGGGTGTTACTTCGAAACAACCCCTCCTTTTCCGACGGTCCCTCTCTCTTTCAACAGCCTGGGTGAAGAGCCCGAAACCTTGGAAAATGAGTGCCAGCCGGGGGGAGAACGTCTACGTCAGCAACCAAGTCACTGGTGAGCCCGCTTCTCAACATATGGTCCCCCTGCGAGGGCAAACTATTTGGGTGCATCTCGACAACAGACCAGAAGACCCCAGCCAGAACGACCCATTCGCAACGTCAAAAGGGAGAAAAGGGGCAACCTGTCGTCTGCTTCAGGTGAAATAAAGTGGGTAAATCGTCCCAAGCCCCCATAAACCCAACCCATTGGGAAAATTCTAATACCCCTAGAACATGCCCCCCTAAAAGTAGAAAAAGGTTTGGCCCCTTATTATTGCAAGAGTCTTTTTTTCCCTTCAGGAAAAATCAGAAAAAACTAAAGAAAGCCCTTTTTAGAAACTGGACATATTGCTCCTTGTAAGAGAAGGAATTCCCCCTTTCGGGAGAATATTCTTTGAATTCCTTTTTTTTTTTTTATTGGAAGCTTTTGGAGGGCTATATATTCTGTTCCTTTGCATAAAATTTATGTACAGTGCAAATATTCACGGGTACTTGACTTAGGTGTCTAAAAGGTTTCCCCCATGAAAATGCAATGTTTTAAAGGGGGTAATAACATTACTACTGTTAGTTCTTGCCCTGAACCTATAAGGTTTAAAATTTCTTCTCCCGTTTGGCCAAATGGCAACATCCCAAGGGTTTCTGGAGAAAATGTTGCCCTATCCTTGGACGACCCGTTTGGGAAATACCCACGTTGTTTTATGGGCACCCCGGCCGGAGCCTCGTAAATCAAGTAAACGCCCCCCGAGCAACCCTTCCCTTTCCCGGTTTGCGGGATGCCAGATTCTCTGTTTCCATGCCGAGGGCTGTCCTTCCGGGAGGAACAACAAAAGGGGCCCCTTCTTTAAAAATTGCTTTTGGGGCGCCAGGGGGAAAATCCTCTTTGGGTATCCGGTCAAGTAAAAGAAAAATTTTTTTGATCTCCTGAACTGGTAGGAATAGGGGGGCCGGCAATTGTATGACAGGTTGTTTTCCCAACAAAGTTAGACTCAAAATTAAATTGCTCTAATAGTCATTAGGGGGGTTCACTTGGGATTTACCAAAAACCTTTTTTAAAGAATCGCAAAAGAATTTTTATTGGCAAAATTAAAGAAAGATGTAAGAATCAATTAGGTGTTGCCGAGAATGTCAGTAATTTTGGAAAACCTGGACATTCCATTAAACTGCCCCTTCCAAACCTATACTGCTGAGGGGAAAACCCTTTTTTGGATTTAATTATAGTTTGTTGGTCCCTCCCTAGGTCAAAGTCGGAAATCAGTATTTATTTACATTATGGAAAAGTAACCAAACCTGAAGCAATTCCCTGCGTAGTATTAATACAAAGCTATTCTCAAAGCTTTAACAAAATTCATTTCTTGTTTGGCATTCCTAAAACTTTCAAAGTGATCAAGGTACTAACCCCCTCCAAAGCTTTTAGGAAAGTATTAAAGGTAGGGAAACCACAATTAATGCCATATCCTCAGTCCCAAGGCGCCTTGGAAAATTCCACGCATTAAAAACAATGAGAGAATTTTTTTGCACACTTTCCACAGACGGGTGAATAAACCCCTTTTGTTGCTGTTTCTACGAGGACGGGGGGCAGAGTTACGGGGGTATAGTCCTTTTTTGAGCTGTCTTTGGGCAAAATTTACGAGGTCTCTTCGGGTGCTAAAAGAAGGGGATAGGAAAAAGGGACGTTAGCTCAACATCAAAAAATCCGTTTAAAGGTTGCAGGTGGCATCAGTTACCCAAGCTACCTAAAGACGCTCAAGTAAAAAGAAACAGGGGTATGACAGAAGTGCACAATTCCGCTTTTCCACCGGAGCAAGGTGTTGGTGGGGAACCTATAACCCTGGCCACACTTAAAAAGTTAGATTTACGGACCTAGCAATTGTAAGTAATTATCTGATGTAAATTTATGTGGGCCCCCATTGATAAGACCTCAAAAACAAAACTTATCACATTTCAATTAAAATACTTCCTACCCAGTAAAGTAGTAATGACTCTGTCCTTCCTCTGAGGATACTCTGATTTTTGCACTCATCCTGAAATTAATTTTAAAATTTTTCAAATTCTGCCCTCCTCAAGGATCCTAGCCTTTAATGGAGGGATTTTTGAAATAAGCAACAAATTTATGAGTCCTACGTCATATCCAAATATTTTTTCGGATGTCCCGAAAAATGTACTTTAGGTTATCATGATTAGTGGGAAACTCTAAACCAATTAAACTCTCCCCCTACAGAGCTAATCCTGAAAAGAAAAGGTTTTTCAGCGGGAAATAGTTTTTTGTTTAAAGCTGGTTTAGGGGAGAAGTCATCAGTCCAGGGGTTTCACGTGCATCCTTGTGAAAAAGGTGATGGGGGTTTGTTTTACAGACTACCGTTAAAGTGAACGAGGTCACAATTCAGATGTTACCTCTTCCCCGCTGGATGAAGTAATTGACTTTGTGGGAAAGGCTATTTTTGTCCCCAAAAATTGATCTCCTTAAGGCTACTATAGGTCCTTTGAAGATAAAGGGGAAGGAAATCTCTGCCTTTGAAAATTCCCAGGAGGGTCATTATCAATACACAGTTACCCCCTTTGGAATGAAAAATTCCCCCCTTCATTCGAAACTTATCCACAGGAATTAAAGGGGCTTGAAGGCACGGGAAACGTACCTAATGAATTGTTGTGGTGTTGATACTTGGGGTCAAAAACTACTTAGTCTTAAGGTCTTTTTTTAGACCTTTAAGAGTTCCCTTTTAAAAGGTTAAATTTTAATAAATCTTCCCTTTGGCCGGGGCCCCTGTCATTTTTGGGCCCTGAAGTAGGTAGTGTTTAATTGCACCTAAAATTGCTAAAGTTCTTTCTTTAAAGATTATCCTTCCCCATGATAGGAAAAAAACTCTTCAACGTTTCCTAGGCATGATGGATTTTTCAGAAATTCTGAAAAATTTCTCAAAATTTTGCCCCTCTTACCTCTTTTACCAGTCACAAAGTTCCCTTTTAAATTTAACCTCGACTGTAACAGTTTTAAAAAAGGCAAAAAAAATTTTGTGTAATGCACCATTCCTTGTCTCCAGACTTTTCCAAAACCCTTTTTTATTACAGGTTATGCTTGGAGTCTGGGGTTGGGGCAGTACTATTACAATCGGGACAAGGGGTTGGCAGCCTGTTGCATACTTTTAGCCAAGTTCCCAGCCCCATCAGAGGGGGTTTTTTTCTTCCCTTGAAAAAAAAAGCCCTCGCCTGGTACTGGTTCGGAGCATTTCGATGTTTATGTGGGCCAGACATCGAGGGGTCACGTCTACAGTATCACAATCCTCTAGTAATCTCCAATCCATGAAGAACCAAAACACAAGGCTTTTGCGCTACGCAAGGCTGGCCTTAAAATGTACATTAAAAAATATTTTCCCGCAAAAAAAAATAGTTTTCAGACTCTTTTTCTTGTTAATATTTTATTTTGGTTAGGTGATTTTTGGGAACCCCCCTTTTCCGCTCTTTTTTTTTACCCTGGTGTGGGGTTTTTTGTTTTTGAGGGTGCGGGGGTCCGCCGCCTGTATCTTTGGGCCTATGCGCCTGTTGACTGCGTCTCACTTTTGGGTTTTGGTCACAAAAAAAGCTGAGCTCTATTAAGAGTTTGGGTTTGGAGAGGGAAAGGCAGTCCTTATTTTGTCCTGGCGGCCGGTTTACCCTGGGGGGTGGTAGCCTAATCCTACCTTCTCGGGGTGGGGGTTTTGGCTTCAAAAGGGAATAACCTTTATTCGGGCATGTACACACCTCATTTACAGGCTATCTCCCCCAACCCGCGAACCAGGTTGCTAAGAGTTGATGTGGGGCCCCCTCGTTTAACTAGTAACCCCGGGTTTTAGCAAAAAGAAGATGGTTTTTTGGGAATCGCAGGGTTATTGGGGACCCCTTTTCCCGTCTGCCCTTGTCTTTCCCCTTCTAGATGGTTGAAGCCGGTCTGCTATCTTGTGGCTTCTATTTTTTGCTTTTCTTACGTGGAGTGCACTATACTTATCATGTACAAAAGGGACATATTGCTGTTCTAATTGGTGAAAGGGTAATCAATGTAAACTTTTTCTACTGTGTTTATTTGCTCCTATTACCCCGGGGAAAAGGCCATTTGGAATCCCGGGTTGTAATAAGGGGGAGGTTGTGGTGGTTTTCTGCTGGCGTACAAGGGGGGGAAGGTTTGGTGGTTTCTGGGGGAAAACAAGGTGGGAGGTTGTGGTGGGTTTTCTGGTGGCATACAAGGTGGGAGAGGTTGTGGGGTTGGGTGGGGTAAAGTGGAGGGTTGTTGAGGTTTTCTGGTGGCATACAAAGTGAGGGTTTTTACTGGTTCTAGGGGCATACAAGGTGGGGGGGTTGGGTGGTTCCTGGGGGCAACAAGGTGGGGGAGGGTTTTGGTGGTTTTCTGGTGGCAACAATGATGGAGGTTGTTGGTCGTGGGGGCATACAAGGGGGGGAGGTTTTGGTGGGTTTTTAGTGGCATACAAGGGGGGGAGGTTGTGGGGTTGCTGGTGGGATACAAGGTGGGGAGGTTGTGGTGGTTGCTGGTGGGATACAAGGTGGGAGAGGTTGTGGTGGTTGTGGTGGCATACAAAGGGGGGGGAGGTTTTGCTGGGGTTTTGGTTTTCAAACGGGGGAGTGGTTTTGGGTTGGTTGCTGGTGGCATCAAGGTGGGGAGGTTGTTTTGGGTTCCTGGGGGCTACAAAGTGGGGGAGGTTTTTCGTGGTTACGGTGGCATACAAATTTGGGTGGTACAAGTAGGAAGGTTGTGGTGGTTGTTAGTGGCTACAAGGTAGGGGAGGGTTTTGGGGGGGTTGCTGGTGGCTAAAGGTGGGAGTGGTTTAGGGGTTGTGGTGGTACACTTTGGGGTGGTTGTGGTGGTTGTGGTGGCATACAAGATGGGAGGGGTTTTGGGGTTTAAGGGTGGCATAAAGGTGGGGGGGTTGTGGTGGTTTGGGGTGGCATACCGGGGGGGAGTGGGTTTTGGTGGTTGCGGGTGGCATCAAGGTGGGAAGGTTTTTGGTTCCTGGGGGCATAAAAAGGTGGGGGTTGTTGGGTGATGGGGGCCCATCAAGGGTGGGGAGGTCGTGGTGGTTTCTGGGGGGCTGCAAAGTGGGGGGGTTTGTGGTGGTTTCTGGGGGCATACAAAAAGGGGTGGGTTTTTGGGTGGTCGTGGCGGCATACAAGGGGGGGAAAGGGTTTTGTGGTGGTTTTTTAGGGGCCCAAACAAGGTAGGGAGGTTTGGTGGTTGTGGTGGCATACAAGGTGGGAGGGGTTTGTGGTTGCTGGGGGGCATACACGGTCGGAGGGGTTTGGGGGTTCTGGTGGCATACAAGGGGGGGGTTTTTAGGTTTTTCTGGGGGCATACAAGAGGGGGGAAGGGGTTGTGGTTTTTTGGTGGCATACAAGGTGGGAGGGGTTTGGGGGGTTGTGGGGGATACACGGGTGGGGATGGTTTTTGGTGGTTGCTGGGGGGATACAAGGGGGGAGGGTTTTGTGGTTCCTGGGGGATACAAGGTGGGGAGTTGTACGGGTGATGGTGGCATACAAGGGGGGAGGTCTGGTGGTTTCTGGGGGCATGCAAAGGGGGGGTGGTTGTGGTGGGTTACGGGGGAACAAGTTAGGGTAGGTTGGGTGGTCGTGGGGATACAAGGGGGGGGAAGGTTGTGGTGGTTGTTAGTGGCATACAAGGTAGGGGAGGTTGTGGTGGTTTGTGGTGGATACAAGGGGGGAGTGGTTGGGGTTGGTGCTGGGGGCTACACGGTCGGAGTGGTTTGGGGGTTGTGGGGGCATACAATTTGGAGAGGTTGAGTTGTTCCCTGGCATACAAAGGGAGAGGTTTGGGTGGTTACTGGTGGAACAAGGTGGGGAGAGGTTGTGGGGTTGGGGGCATACAGGTGGGAGGGGTTTGTGGTTTTTCTGGGGGCATAAAAGGTGGGGAGTTTTGGTGGATGCGGTGGCATACAAGGTGGGAGAGGTTTTGGGGGTTGCTTGGGGCAACAGGTGGAGATTTTGTGGTGGTGCTGGGGCATACAAGGGGGGAGGGTTTTTGGTGGTTGTTTTTATATACAAGGTGGGAGTGTTTTGGTGGTTGCTGGTTACATACAAGGGGGAAAAGGGTTTTGTGGTGGTTGCTGATGGCAACAAGAGGGGAGGTTTTTGTGGTTACTGGTGGATAGAAGGGGGGAGGTTGTGGGTTGTGGGGATACAGGGGGAGAGGTTGCTGTGGGCTGGTGGATGCAGGTGGGGGAAGGTAGTGGTGGTTGCTGGTGGCACACAAGGTGGGAGAGGTTGTGGTGGTTGCTAGTGGCATCAAGTTTGAGAGGTTTGGTGGTCGCTGGGGTATACAAGATGGGAGAGGTTGGGGGTGGTTGCTAGGGGCATAAAAAAGGGGGAAGGTTGAGGTGGTTGTGGTGGCAGGCAAGGGGGGAGAGGTTGGGGGTTGCTGTGGCATACAAGATGGGAGAGGATTGGTGGTTGTAGTGCATACTGGGGGGGAGGGGGAGGGGGGTGGTTGGGGGTGGATAAAGGTGGGAGATGTTGTGGTGGTTGGGGGTGGCATACAAGGTGGGAGAGGTTTGTGGTGGTTGCTGGTGGCATACAAGGTGGAGAGGTTTTGGGGGGTTGGGTTGTGGTACTGGGTGGGAGTGGATGTGGTGGTTGCGGTGGATAAAAAGGTGGGGATTTTTTTGGGGGTTTGCTGGGGCATCAAGGGGAGAGGTTTTGGGTGGTTGCTGGTAGCAACAAAAATGGGGGGGGGTTTGGGTGATTGCGGGGTTTTTATGCAAGGTGTGGGGGTTTTGGGTGGTTTTCGGGTGGCGTAAAAGGTGGAGGGGGTTGTGCTGGTTGCTGGGGGGCCATAAAAAAGGTGGGGGGATTTTTGTGGGGGTTTTGTTTGGTGGCATAAAAAGGTGGGGGGGTTGGGGTGGTTTTTTGGTGGATAAAAGGGGTGGGGGAGGTTGTTTGGGTTTACTGGTGGCATACAAGGTGGGGGAGGTTGTGGTGGTGCGGGTGGCTTTCAAGGGGTGAAGGTTATGGTGGTTTTTTTGTGGCATACAATTTAGGGGATGTTTTTTTGGTGGGGCTTTTGGCATACAAGGTTGTAGGGGTGTGGTTGTTGCGGTATATACAGGGTTTTGGGATGGTTGTGGGGTTTTGCTGGTCATAAAGGTGGGAGAGGTTTTGGTGGTTGCCGGGGGCATAAAAGGTGGGAGAGGTTTTGGGGGGTTTTTGCTGGTGGAAAACAAGGGGGGGTGGTTTGGTGGTTTCTAGTGGCATTCAGGGTTGGGGGGGGGGGTTTTGTGGTGGTTGCTGCTTGCAACCAAGGTGTTAGAGGTTGGTGCTTTGGGGCATACAAATGGGAGAGGTTGTGGTGGTTGCGTTGGCTTACAAGGTGATGGAGGTTGTGGTGGTTGCTGGGGTATAAAAGGGTGTGGGAGGTTGGGGGTGGTTACTGGGGGCATAAAGGGGGGGTGTATTACCCCCCAGGAATCCAAATGCCTGTTACCCCGAGGAAATGGGAGCAAAAAAACACAGCAGAAAACGTTTAGACTTTATTATCCTTCACCAATTTAGAACAGCAATATGTACACTATGTACAGTGATAAGTATAGTGCACGCCACGGTAAGCAAGGCAGAAATAGAAGCCACAAGATAGTAGACCGTGCTTCAACCAGTTCTAGAATGGGAATGACAAGGGCAGACAGGAGAGTGGTACCCACATAACCTCTGCGATTGCCAAAACCATCATCTTATTGGCTAGAACCTGGTCACTAGTTGAACGACTGGGCCCCATCAACTCTTAGCAACCTGGTTCGCTCGTTGGGGGAGATAGCCTGTAAATGAGGGTGTGTTCATGCGCCGAATAATGGTTACGTACTCTTTGCATGCCACACCCCCACCCCGAGAAGGCTCAGGATTAGGCTGCCACTTCCCAGTGGTAACCGTGCTGCCATGGCGCAAAATAATGGGACCGCCTTTCCTCTCCACCATCCAACTCTTAGATAGAGCTCAGCTTTTCTCGTGACAAAAAGCCAAACCCTAAACTCAAAGTGAGACAGCAGTCAGTCAGGCTAGCATAGGTCCAAGATACAGGCGGACGGTAGCCCGCATCCCCTCACTAAAAAAAAACCCACACCAGGGCATAAAAAAGAAAGAGCGTGAAAAGGGGTTACCACGAATATAACATCCTAACCTAAATAAATAAAAATATTAGACTCTAGATAATGAGTCCGTCAACACATTTTCTTTGCCGGCAATAAATTTAATTCTGAGTGAGTATGGTAGCAGTCTTAGCATCCAGTGCATGAGCCTTGTGTTGTGGTTCTTTGTTGCAACCCTGAATGGGTTTACAATGATTTATTATGTATATATGTAATGTATATTAAACCCTTTTCATATAATTTTATATTGCTTATATTTGCGATAATAGCTAAATCGCAAATGTATTGCCTTATATTGTTATTTGACGTAGCTTATGTTAGGATGTATATAAAATGTGCTCAGTTAGTCTTGATTGTCAAACTACTGTAATTATCGCTTGTCGCTCGTTAAACTGCCGGCTTCTGAGCTGTGCTGCCCACGGAGCTATCACGTGATCGAGGGGGGGGTGTCCTCACCTCTCGTGAAGTAGTCAGTCTGCTGTAGACTCGCTTGGTGGTTGGACAGATTGTCTGTCTCATTATTCTTGTTAGTTCTGTAGAACTCTGTTCACAGAACATTGTATAGACTTAGTGATTTTCGACGTTGTACTGAGGTTGTGTGTCACATAGACACTCTGAGTATCTCAGGTCCTTAGTTATAGCTTCTGACCTAATTTTGTACTGGTTTCTGTGTATTGTCACAGTCGCGTTTTTCCTATGCTGAACATAGATTCAGTAGTATGGGAGTTTTGTAGCTTTTGTGGAGGATCTGCTGATGGTCCGTACTTAGTGTCGTTATATTATTTCCCAGTTCCTGATTCTGTGTCACAGTCACTTGATTTTACATTGCTATTGGGTTAGCTTTTTTTTGGTTGTTAAAGGGCATATTTTGGGGTTGCCAGTCAGTAAAGGGAAGGGGAGTTTTTGGGACTTTTCGGGCACTTTTTTAAAGTCTTATTCGAGTTTTTGAGACAACAAAAAAAAAAAAAAAAAAAAAAAAAAAAAAGGGGGTGGCCTTAGGGGACGGAAACCCCGAGATCTGGTGGGAAACCCAGGGGGGGGAAAGACTGGGAGCTAGAGTCCAAAAAAGGGAGGAAGATTTGGGGAGGAGATAGTAGAGCTTGGAAAGGGAAAATGGAGGGAGCGGATAGTGGGGGGAGTGCGGAAGTGGGTAGTACAGGCCCTTAGCGCAGAAGTTTAGGATACAGTGCTTGGGAAGAGAAACTCCCAAAGCCTGAAACAGATTATTGGGGAAAAAATTTTGACAATTCGCTGGGACATAGGAAATTAAAAGTCAGGGCCAGAAAAGGGGGGATGGTAAGCAAAAAAGGAGACATCCCCGGAACTTTGAAGGCCCCTTTATCGACCCAGGGGGCCAGGGAAAAGCGACGAGCACATTTAAGATAAAAAGACAGGCCGAAGACAATAAAGGTATGTATATGCAGAGATTCTAAAAGCCAACTGCAGTAGCAAGGGGACAGGGGGTCAGGAAAAACCAGCCCACGGGAATAGAAGTTTCAGATATGACGGGGACTGGGGCAAAAAATTTGTAAGGGAAAGGGAAATTTTAAAAGGGCCTCAAAAGGGAGCAGATGGGGGGACTCAGTGGGAGGAGGAAAGGGCGAGGTCAGTTTTTTTTGTACGGGCCCCAAAGGGAAAGGGCCAAGGGGGCCAATTTTTGAAGAAAAAAAACGGAGGAAAAAAAAAATGATTGAAGGCATCATGAAAACAATGGGGGAGGGGCAATAATGCCCCGGGTTGAAAAATTTTTCAGAAAATTGGGGGTGGTTTGGAGGGGGAAGGATACGGCCCCCCTGTCAGAAAAAACCTTTCAAGGAAGAATCAGCTCAAACCCAAGGATTCTGAAAGAAAAAGCAAAAAGGGGGAAAAAGAGGGGTCCCGGGAGGTTTTCCCTCGCCCGCGACAGAACACAAGAAGAAAGGACTCCCACTAAAAGAGAGGGTAACGGGGACGCAAGGAGGAAAACGAAAAGGGCAATGAAAATGAGCAGGACCCAGCACAGGAGGAAGGGCAAAACACCCCACAAATCTCCCCCCCAAAAAGACCCCAAACCCCCCGACTTTCCCCAACGAAATTTAAAGAAAACCAAATACTACCCCCCAAATTCCTGTTCCTATGCCCCCAAATTCCCCATATAAACAAACCTCACCCCAACAGCGGTCCCTTATGGGCTTTCTGACCCCCCCCTCACACAAACCCCCCTTAAACCCACCCCATATGGGGCCCCCCCCCAAGGGGCCTCGCCCCCCCAAACCCCCTTTATTTTTTGCATGCCCCAAAATTGATAGAAAAGAAACAAAGGGTTTGGGTACAAAAAACGCGGTTTGGAATAAGAATAAACTGAGGAGTGGAATGAAAGAATCATTTGAAAATCCCAGAATCTAGCAGTCCCCAAAAAACCAAAATTTGCGGGAGACAAAAAACAGACAAAATTTCCCAACAGGTATCAGATCTGGGAAATAGAAGGATTATTTGGGGGGGGGGGGTTGAAATGCTCTTTAAAAAACCAAATGGGGATTTAAAGGAAAGGGAAAGGGCTTGGATTTGATTGGAGAAAGAGATCCATTTTTGGGATAAAAATTAGTCCGGAGAAACTTAAAGTAGTCTTTTGGAGGGGTTTTAAAAACCCCAAAAAGAATGCAGGAGGAAAAGAGGGAAAGGTGGGAAAAAAAACAACAGGGGGGATGGGGGAACACAGGGGTGGGGGTGGCAAGAAGAGTCACTCGAGCGAGCAAAGTTACTGGAAAGGGGGCCATTTCAACCACGGGAGATCGGGAAAAAAAATTTTTGGGAGCCACAGGGGGGTCCGAAAAATGGAGAGCCAAGTTGAGGGTTGTGGAAATTTTGGAAAAACCTCATGCTTTCCAACTTTTTCAGGGACACAACCAGAGAGAGAGGGGGGGGATTTAGCCCGAAAGGGCTGGATTTGTGTTCCCCTGAGCCCGTTCAGACATTGAGGACATCACTTATGAGAGGCCCCCTTTGGGGCTAGGTCATGTGGTTTTGAGTTTTGAAATTTATAGTAGAGTTTCAATGGAGAAGGTAACAGGAAAATGAAAGGGGGGAAAGGCCAAAATATAAAAGGGGGGGAAAAACAAGGTATGAGAAACTTCCTGAAAGGGGGTTTTAGTGGGCAGAGAATGGTTTGGGAAAATCAGTAAACGGTTTTGATGGATTTTGTGGGAACCCAAAAATTCTAGGGGCAAAAGGAAAGTTTTGTTCCCAAGGGAAAAAAGGAAAAAATAAAAAAGACCAAAACGAGTCCTTGGTTTACCCCAAGGTTTGGGGTGGCAAAAAAATAGTTTAACAGAGAAGGGAAAAAGGTACAGGAGGCTGGCCAGGAAAACAAGGATTTTGTAGAAGAGCCAGAAAGGTTGCACGATAGGGGGGGGCCCAGCGCGCATAAAAAATACTTAGCATCGAAGTCAATTGCGAAATGCTTATGCCACATTAGGAGGAAGACAACAGAAAGGGGACCAGGGTTTTGGTGGGGAAAGAAGGGGAAAAACTCACAAGAAACGTCAAGAGGTTTTTTGAGGGCTAAAAAAGGATTTAAGAAGTTTTTACAGGGGAAAAGGGAAAGGACTTGGGGGGCGCCCAGTTGGGGAAAACCAGCAAGGAATCACAAAAAGGGTTTTTGGACGACATACATCAGATGGGAGGGGGTGAAGGGAAATGCAAGGGACACGATACCTAAAAGAAATGGGACCGACAACTCCCCCCGTGGGTCCTTAGAGAGGGAAGAGATATGTTGTGCGTGCCACTTAACCATTCAACAATCCGGGAAACTGGGCAATACTGAGGTTGGAAGGGGAAAAATGAGTTCCCTTTTTTAAAAAAGGAGACAAAAAAAGAGGCACAAAACTATGACCTGTGTCTTTGACGTTTTTGTATGAAAAAATTATGGAGAGATTATCGGAGGGAGTGGTGGAGCCCCGGAAGGCAGGGATAAATGCCAACCAGCCGGTTCAGGGGGCAATCCTGTGTCAAAAACCCTTCTGGATTTTTTTATATAAAATAACAGAAGTAAGAAAAGAGAGAGAGGGTGGGTTTGATTGCATCTTCTTGGACTGAAAAAGAAGGCCTTGACACGTTCCCCCAAAAGAGATTGTGCAGAAGTAGAGCATCGGCGCATAAAAAGGAAGGGCCTGCAATGGATCGGAAAAATCCCGGGCAGGGAGGCAACAAGATCTGGTACGTAATGATGTATCCAGTGGGCCCCCCTGTGCGGGGGGGGGCCCCAAAGGGGTCGGTCCTAGGCCGGCTTTTTTGGTTTGGAAGACATGCGGAAGGGTTGATCAGAATGCCCCCTTTTGCAGATGATGTGAAGTTAATGAGGAGAATTAATTGATGGGCCCAGGCAGGCTTCAAAGAGACCTGGACGACTAAAAACCCGGGTCAGCAAATGGCTTTCGAATTTAATCTGCCAAATAAAAAGTCATGAAGATGGGGAGGGGCAAGAGACCACAGCGGGGTTGGCTGGTTGCCAAAGACTGCAAACCTCACTAAAAGGGGAAAGATCTTGGGTGGGTTAACACCCAGATGCTCCCGGAAGCACCATCAATCAGTAATGCTGCAGCATATGGGCGTGGCAAACCTGAGAAAGCATTCCGTACTTTTTAAGGGTCATTTAAAACAGGTCACCGTGTTGTAGGCCCATATGGAGTATGCAGCACCCGTTTGGAACCGACTTTTTAAGCACGTAAAAAACTAGGAAAGTACAAGGTTTGCGAAAGGTTGTTCCAGAGCTAAGGGGAATGTCATGAGGGGAAAAATTAAAGGGGAAAAAAAGGCCCGACCCCTGGGGACAGGAGGGTCAGGGGAGCATGATAAACATTAAAATACTGCGGGAAAAACAAGGGGGACAAAGACAGGATGTTCCAGGGAGGGACAAGAAACAAGGGCCACAAATTTGGAAATTTTAAGACAAAATGATCGAGAGATAAGGAAGATTTCTTCAGTCATAGAGTTGAAAGGAGTGGGAAAAGCCTAGAAATGAGTGGGAGGAGGAACCCTACACGTTTTAAGACGAGGTTTGAAAAGCTCTTTGGGGCGGGGGAGAGAGGGCCTAGTAGCAAAACCCGGGGAAGAGGCGGGGCCCCGGGGCTAGGACTCGACCCCCCAAACACAAATGGTGAGTACAAATAGGTGAGTACCCCACTTATTGTAAAAAATTTGAAATATCTTATTAAATGTTAATGTCCCTGACGGTACTTAAGAATTAAAAATTGTGATATGGCTTTCACCCACAATAATTTTAAACTGGAGAGATTGATTTTATTTTGATTGCTGTGATTTAATTTACTTTGATAAATACCTCTTGCCTTAATAAATTTATTAAATTTTTAAATTTCTCTGGGTTAGTACCCCTCCCAGTTGTAACCCAAAAGCACATTAAAAAATTTTACTAAATTTTAATGGAAATTTGGGGAAAAGGATACTGACTATTGTTACAAAACCCCCAGTAAAAAGGCTGTTTGCTAGAAGGGGGGCCTTTTCCCTAGTATTCACTGGGATCTCTAAGTTTTTTAAAATCGCTTTTTTTGTACATTCTTATGGCTTGGAGATATACTAGAGGATTGTGATCACTGTGACTGGGGACCCCCGGGCGTTTTTGGGCCCCAACATAAACATCGAAATGCCCCCAAAGCCTTTTCCCAAGGGGAGGGCTTCTTTTTAAAGGGTTTAGAGATAACCCTTGATGTGGCGGGAAAATTGGCTGAAAGTATGCTACAGCTGCAACTCCTCTTTTCTCGATTTTTTTAATAGTATCCCCCAACCCCAGATTCACAAGATAAACCTGTAATGAAAAGGTTTGGAAAAGTTGGAGACAAGGGGAAGGGGTTTTGCAGTACACAATAGTTTTTTTTGTTTTTATTAAAAAGGGCAGTGTTACAGTCTGAGGTCCAAAAAAGGGAAAACTTTGGGATGGAAAGAGAGGTAAGGGGGGCTCAATACCCTGAAAAAAATTTTTTTCGGGAATCTTCTAAAAAAATCCTATCTGCCTAGGAAACGTTGAAGGGGTTTTTCCTTTCTTTGAGGAACTGGAAAATTTTTTTTAATTTGCAAGAACTTTAGCAAGTTTAGGGGGCAACTTTCCCCCACTACCAAATTTTCAGGGCCTAGAAAAGTGTTGGGGCCCAGGGAAAAAAGGAAAAGATTTAGATATAAATTCCCTGTTGGGGGGGGAAACTTTTTAAAAGGCCCTCAAAAAGACCCTTAAAGGTCAAAAAGAAAGGGTGTTGATCCCAAGTATCGGACACAAAAACAATATAATTAGGTACGCTCCCGTCCCTTTTTAAAGGGTCTTTAATACCCTGAGGGGTTAATTTTTGGGAAATTAAAGGGAGGGGGTTTTTTTCTTTCCCAAAAGGGGGTAAACGGGTTTTGATAATGCCCTCCGGGAATTTACAAAGGCAGAAAAGGTTCCTTCGTTTTATTCGTCAAGGTCCCTGCTTTTAACCTTTTAGGAGATCTAATTGGACAAAAAAAATAGCCTTACCCAAAGTCAATTACTTTAACCCGGGGACGGGAAGGGGGTAAGCATCTTTTAATTGTGCCCTTCTTTCCCCTTTACGGTAGTCTGAAACATCACAAAAACCCTCCATCCCCTTTCTTCAAAAGGGGAGGGCAGGGGTGAAGCCCAGGGGACTAGATGACTCCTTCCCCCCCCCAAATCATGTTTAAAAAAAAATTCTTTTTCCCGGGCCTGAAGTAGCCTTGCTTTTCAGGATTAGCTCTGTAGGGGGACATTTTAAATTGGTTTAGATTTTCCCCAACATCTACACATGAAAAACCTAACGTACTTTTTTTTCGGCACACCCGGAAAAAAAATTTGGATAGATGTAGAAGCCCCAATTTAAAATTTTTTCCCTTGGGGTTTCAGATAATCCCCCCATTAAAGGGCTGGTCCTTGAGGGGACATTTGGGAAAGTTTAATTTTTAAAATTTCAGAGTTAGAGTGAAAAGAATCAGGTCTTCCTCAGGGTAGGGGGGACAGAGTCATTACGGGGACTTTTTTGGGGTGTATAAAAAAGTTTTAATTGTTTTAATGGGGAAATTTTTAGTTTTTGAGGTCGTTTTCAAGGGGAGCTACCCAAAATTTTTACATCGTAATCTACTTAAATCTGATGGGGCCCCGTAAATTTTGCTTTCAAGGTGTGGCCAGGTTTAGGTTCCTGCACCAAAAAAACTTGTCTCGGGGAGGGAAGGAGGGGAAATTTGGGTGACTTTTTTTTCTTTACCTTTTCTCTTACTTTGCCCTGTTTTTGGGGAACCCTTTTGGAAACGGGACGGGGCCACCTGAAACCCTTTAAAGGGGGGGGGGGGGGGACGGATTGTAGAGTTTTGGGACCCAAAACGTTTCCCCCCCATCCATCCTTGTTTGAGCCCCCGGAAGGGGGACCTGGACATTGTCCCCAAAAAGATCAGCTCAAAAGGACTAAAACCCTGTAGACTTTGCAGCGCCCTTCGTATTTGAGAAAGCAACAAAGGTAGGATTCACCCCAATCTGTGGAAAAATTTGCATGCAAAGTTCTCTCATTTTTTTTTTTTTTAATGTCTGATGGAATTTTTTCCAAGGCCCCTTGGGGAAACTGAGGATGAAAAGGCAGTGGTTAAAGTTGGGGAAATTACCCCAAAACCTAGAAAAATTTTCCAAAGGGTTTTGGCAGAAAATTTTGTCCCTTTGATCACTTTAAATAATTTGGGGAATGCCAAAACAAGAAAGGAATTTTTTAAAGTTTTGGGAGAATATTTTTTAGTTTTAAAAAATGCGTAGGGAAAATTGCTTAGGATTTGGTTATTTTATCCTTAATCGAAAATAAATTTTTTTTTTCCCGGGATTTTGGGACCAGGTAGGGACCTACCAAATCTAAAATTTAAAAAATTTGCAAAGGTTCTCATAAGCGGGAAAAGGGGTTTTGGGAGGGTGGGTTTAAGGAATGTGGTTTCCCTACTTCCCTGACATTTTCGGCAACCCCTTTTAAAATTTTTTTTTGGAATTTTTTTTACAACTTTTTTCCTTTTAATTTTTTGGCCCAATTTTTAAAATTTTTCCTTTTTTTTTTTCCCCTTCCCGGGTTTTGGTAATTTCCAAATTCCAAAAAACCCCCCCCCCCCCCCCCCCCCCCCCCCCCCCCCCCATTTTTTTTTTACTAAAACCCCCCCCAAAAAATTTTTATTTAATTAAAAACCCTTTTTTTTTAATTAAATCCTGACGGAGACCGAAAAGGATTTACCCATGGCTCCCTCGAAAGCAAATTTTTAAAAGGGGGGCCCTTTCTTTTTTTTCCTCCGGAAAAGGACAGCCCCTTTGGGATGGAAACAGAGAAATCTGGCAATCCTGCAACCTGGAATGGGAAAAAGGCTTAAACCCCGGGGGTTGTTCATTTGGGGTTTACGGGGCCCCGGCCCGGGTTTTCCCTTTCAAAAACAACGTGGTTTTCCGAGAATCGGGATTTCGTAAAAGGATAGGTCAACTTTCTCTCCGGGAAACCCTTGGGATTTTCCCCCGATTTAATAACCAACACCGGGGGAAAAATTAAATCATTATAGGTTCAGGAACGCCTTCGTAGAAATTTGTTATTCCCAAAGTTTTAAACAGGCCCTCTTTCATGGGGAACCCTTTTGAGACCCCTACAGTCAAGTCCCGTGTAATTTTTGGGAATTACATACATTTTATGCAAAGGAACAGAATATATAGCTCCCCCAAATGTTTTCCAAAAAAAACAAGGAATTAAAGGGGAAGGTTCTCTAAAAGGGGGGTAATTTTCCCTTCCTTAAAAGTGGCAATTGCTCCATTTATCTCAAAAGGTCTTTACTTCAGTTGTTTCTGAGTTTTCCTTAAGGAAAAATAAGTTTCTTGCAATAAAAAGGGGGCCTTTCCCCTTTTTCTACTCCCTACGGGACATTTTAAATGGGGATTTTAAAAATTTTCCCAAAGGGGTTGGGGGTTTTAGGGGGGCGGGTTGGGAGGGAAATGTGCCTACTTTGTTACAGAGGAAGCAGCGAAGGTTCCCCTTTACTCCCTGGGGAGGGTTGAAAAGGGTTTGTCGTTTGGGATGGTGTCCTCTCTGGTTATGTTGTCGAGTGCCCCAGGGAGTATTTTGGCCTCTCCGCAGGGGGGCCCCTTTGTGAAAAGCGTGGCTCACCAGGTGACTTATTTGGCTGCGTTGACGTTCCCCTTCCCCGGGGTTGGACTTCATTCTAAAGGTTTGACGATCTCTTCTCATCCCGGGCCCTGTTAAAAAAGAGAGACGGGCCCGTGGGAAAAAGGGAGCGGTTATTTTCGAAGATATCACCCAAACCCGGGCCCTGCCTCCTTTGCAGTGGTGAAGTCACGACCCGGCAAAAAGAACAAAAACCTTTGGCCCCACAAAATCCGGAGGGTATCAATCAAAATAAGCTGTACCAGCCCCTCAAAGTGTGACAAAAATTTCCCTTTTTACCAGCTGGAAAAAGTTTTGGGTTTTGCTGTCCCCAAAAAAAGCCCACTAGGGATTGCCCAAGCGGGCCGCTTTTTAAATTTTTTAAAAATTTCTATATTTGGCTGGGATAAAATGAAATTGCTCCAACATGTGGTCTTCACTACTTTATAATCAAAAAAATTCAGCGTCATTTTTTGCTGACTTTAAATTCCTTTTCCCTTTCCCCAATTTAATGATGTATAAACCCAAACCCATCCCCAATGCTGCCCCGGCCACCTAAGGCTCGACCCTGATTTTCGAAGCTTTCAAAAAAAATTGGGTTCTGGTTGGGCCCTCTTTAAGGGGGTAAAAGCTGTACTGCTTTTTGTATTTAAAAATCTTTTTCAGAATGCAAAAAACTGCCTTTTTTGTTTTTCCCCTACAAATTTTTCCCTTGCGAAGCTCTTGTTCCCTGGGTTTGCCCTTTTTAAAAAAGATTGATTTTTGCCAGCTAAAATTTGCCAACGCCCGTGATTCCTTGAAAACAACCAGTTCCCAAATTTTACGCCATTTTGTCCTTTTAGGTGTATCATCTTTTCCTGGGGGAAAAACCTTTTTTTTGGGCCCTGGGCTACCATAGAGGGAGGAGTTGTGCCGGCCATCTTTTTCTTTAAAGTTTTTTCAGCAATCAGTGAAGCAGTTGCACAGCTGTGAGGGGTCCGTTGTTTTTAAATTTGACAATGGAACGACCCAATTTCCCAAAAAAACGCTGTAGGGAAAATTTTGGGAAGGTTTTATCCCGAAGAATTGCCGACCCCCCAGCGTCTGATCGTTTTTGGTGGCATAAATTTATTCGCTATGCACAGTACGTTTGCAAAAATTTCCCCCAACGTAAAACGTTTTTTGCAGAACACGCTTAGCATGCACGTACGATTTTTAGAATACGATAAAAGAAAGCTGACTGAAAATTCCTCCCACCGAACATGCTAGTTAAAATGACACGCAAAATTTTTTAAAGCAAGGGCCAGCAGTACACTGTTCTAAAAGATTGACCGTAGCGAAGCGAGCAAACCGAACAAGTTTAGTAGCGAGCTTTTTAAAAAGTTTCACCCCAATAGCAAGGTGACCATAACAGTAACTGACCGCAAAATTTGAAAAAGCATGGGCCAAATTTTTAATGCAATCCCAGACGGGAAAGCTCCAAAATTGTTCCTGCTACGGCTTCCCCCTAGGCTCAACCGTTTTTTAAAAGGGTCCGTTTCCAGCTCTCGGACAGGCAAACCCCATTTTAAACAACCCCGGAATCCAAAAGGCCTGTTACCGGGTTTTAATTGGGGGCAAAATAAAAAACAGCAGAAAAAATTTACTTAATTATCTTAACTAAATTTGAACGCAATATGTACACTAAGTACAGTGATAAGTATAGTGCACTCCCCGGTAAGCAAGGGGGAAATAGAAACCACAAGATAGCAGACCGTGCATCAAACCCGCTTGGAAAGGGAAATTTACAAGGGCCCGACCGGGGGGTGGAACCCCCATAACCCCTGCGATTCCAAAAAAACCCTTTTTTTGGCTAGTACCTGGTCATAGTTTAACGGGCGGGGGGCCCCCCCATCAAATTTTTAGGGAACCCGGTTCGTGGTTTGGGGGGGTTAGACTGTAATTTAAGGGGTGTACATGTTTTCCCGAAAAAAAAGGTTACGTTAAATCTTTGCATGCCAGGTAGGTTGTGGTGGAGTTTTGGGGGAAAAAAAGGTGGGGAAAGGGTTTCGGGGGGTTTTTAGTGGGAAGCAGGGTAGTGGGGTTTGTGGTGGTTGCTGGGGGGGCATTTCAAAGTGAGAGTGGGGTTTTGGTGGTTGCTTGTGGCCAAAACGGGGGAGTGGTATTGGGGGTTGCTGGTGGCATACAAAGGGGGGAGAGGTTTCGGTGGTTTTCTGGGGCCCTACAAGGGGGAGAGGGTTTTTGGAGGTTGCTGGTGGCTACAAGGGGGAGAGGTTGGGGGTTTGTGGGCACCCTACACGATGGGAGTGGTTGTTTGGGGGTTGCTGGTGGGTTTCAAGGTGGGAGAGGTTGTGGTGGTTGCTGGGGCCATACAAAAGGGGGGATAGGTTGTGGTGGTTGCTGGGGGGGATACACCCGGGGGTGAGGTTGCGGTGGTAGTGGGGCATGCAAGGTGGGGGAGGTGTGGTGGTTTTTGGTGGCATAAAGGTTTCCCGGGAAGGTTTTTTTTCGTGGTTGTGGTAGCCTTCAAGGCGGGGGGGTTTTTGTGGTGATTGCTGGGGGCATTTCAAGGTTTTAGTAAAATGTGGTGCTTGCTATGGGCTTTTTAAGGAGGGGGGGTTGCCCCTGGTTTTCTGTTGGTTTCAAGGGGGGGGGGTTTTGGTGGTTCCCGGGGGCTTCAAGGTGGGGAGTTGTGCTGGGTTTTGGGTGGCATACAAGGGGGGGAGGTTTTTTGATGGTTGCTGGTGGGATACAAGGGGGGGGAGGTTGTGATGGTTACTGGTGGCTCAAGGTGGGGGGTTGTGCGGTTTCTGGTGGCATACAAGGGGGGGAGGGGTTTTGATGGTTGCTGGTGGGTAAAGGTGGGGGAGGTTGTGCAGTTGCTGTTGGCTTACAAAATGGGGGGGGTTTGGGTTTTTGGTTGCTGGTTGGGATAAAAAGGGTTTGGGGAAAGGGTTTCGGTTTTTGGTCCCAACGGCATTTTAAACCCCCCCCCCCAAAAATTTTTTTTTTGGTGGTTGTTTTGTGGAATCAAGGTTTTTGGATGTTGTGGTGGTTTTGGTGCCATACAAGGCGGGGGTTTGGTTTTTGGGGGGTCGCTGGAGGATACAAAGGGAGGGGAGGTTGTGGTGGTTGCTAGCGGCATTCAAGGTGGGGGGAGGTTGTGCTGGTTATAGTGGGGATACAAGGGGGGGGAGGATGTGTGGTTGCTGGTGGGGTTACAAGGTGGGGGAGTTGTGTGGTTTTATTGGGCATCAAGGGGTAGGGGAAGGTTGTGGTTGTTGTAGTGGAAAACAAAGGAAAGGGAAAATTTGGGGTGGTCGTTGGCCTTCAAAAAGCGGAAGGGGGTTTTGGTGGGGTTTTTTAGTGGATGAAAAGGGAAGGGGGGGGGTTGGGGGGTTGCTGGTGGGCCCTACAAAGTGGGGGAGGGGTGGGGGTGGTTTTTGGTGGCATACAAAATGGGTGACGTTTTTGCGGTTTTCTGGTGGGAAAATTTTGGTGGGAGAGGGGTTTTGGGGTTTTTCTGGTGCATACATGGTGGAAGAGGTTGTGGTGGTTGCTAGTGGATACAAAGGTGGGAGAGGGTTTTTTGGGGGTTGCTGGGGGGCATACAAGGTGGGAAAAGGGGTTTTGGGGGGTTGGTTTGGTGGCATACAAGGGGTGGGAGGGGTTATGGTGGTTTTGGTGGAAAACTTTTGGGGGGGGAGGTTGTGGTGGGTGCTTGTGGCATACAAAAGGGGGGGGAGGTTTTTTTGGTGGTTGCAAGGGGGATTCAAAAGGGTTTGGGGGGGGTTGTGGTGGTCGTGGTTGGGATTCAAAGGGGGGGAAAGGTTTTTTGGGGTTTTTTTAGTGGCCCTTTAAAAATAGGGGATGTTGGGTGGTTGCTGGGGGGCATACAAGGTGGGAGAGGTTTGGTTGTTTTGGTGGCATACCCCGGTTGAGGGGGTTTTGGTTTCTGCTGGGGGGCCAAAGATGGGAGAGGTTTTTGGTGGTTTCTGGTGGCATACAAAGGGGGGTAAAATTTTTGGTGGGTTTCTTTGGGGGCTACAACGTGGGAGAGGTTGTGGTCTTTGCTGGTGGCATAAAAAGGTGGAAGGGGGGTTTGGTGGGGGCTGGTGGCATACAAGGTGGGAGTGGTTTTTGGGTGGTTGTGGTGGCATACAAAGGGGGGGAGGGTTGTTTGGGTTTTTGCTGGTGGCATACAAGGTGGGGGGGGTTGTGCGTGGTTTCTCGTTTTTTATACAAAAGGGGGGGGGGAGTTGAGGGGGTTTTTTTTTTGGCATACAAGGTATTTAGGTTTTTGGTGGGGCGTTGCGGGGTAAAAATTGGTTAAGGGTTTTTGGTGGGTTTTTTGTGGCTTTCAGGGTAGGGGGGGGTTTGGGGGTGGTTTCCCCGTGGCATAAAGGAGGGAAATGGGTTTCAGAAAATGCTTTTGGCAAAACACGGTGGGGGGTGGGGTTTTGGTGGTTTTGGTGGCCCTACCAAAGGGGGGAGAGGTGTGGTGGTTGCTGGTGGCATACCCAAAGGGGGGAGAGGTTGTTTTTTGGTTTCCCGGGGGGGTACAAGGGGGGAGTTGTACTGGTTGATGGTGGCATACAAAGGGGGGGGAGGGTCGTGGTGGTTACACAAATAACCCCCCCACAAAAAAAGAGAGGGCCCTTTCGACGACCCTTTCGGTCCGATTGGGCCTTGACAAAGTCACACTAAACCGAGGTTTGGGGAAGGGGGCGGCTATATATAGGAAAGGGAAGGGTGGTGGTAGTAGTAGTAATAGTGTTTCAAAGGGTTTTTCTTTTTAAAAAACCGACAAGATGAATTTAAAACAATGCCACAAACCCGGGGATCCCCCCCATAGACGTTTCGCCATCCCAAACCCCCCTGAATGGCCCAAAAGCCCACAAAAAAAGACAACCCGACGCCGCACATGTGGCAGTACATTTACTACTTTTCCTATCATGCTTTCCCCCGTCAGAAAGGTGTTCTTTTCTCCCCTCTTTTTTCCCCTGCCCTCCGCATCTGTGATCCTCATTCCTTTAGAAAAAATTTCCCCCTTTCATAATTCGTTTTCCCGTCTTGGTTTCCCTTCCCCTTTCATAGCTTGCCCTCTCCGTGCCCAAACCCCAATTTTTCTCTCCAAAATTTTTACTAAAGGAACTCTTCTTTCCCTGACCTTCCTACATTTCGGTCTTTTAATCCAAAAAATTTTTCTCCGTCCCTTATTTCATCAAGCTTACTTCCCCCGACTAACAATCTTTTGCACAAATCCGTTCATACCTTCCTCCCTCTACAGGTGTTTTGGTTTCCCCCTATTTCTTTCCCTTCCCGTCCCCTTCAAAAATTCGGAGGGAAAATGGCGATCTCTTTCTGGCAGACTTAGGGAACACCCAAAAATAGTGTTAGGCTTGCCCACACTAACAATGCTCTTTTTTGCAGTCAGGAAACATAACCATCCTATTGACTGGTCTTCTGCTAAAACTGTCTTTCCCCCCTTCCCAACTCGAACAGTTTTGTTTATTTTAATCCCCTCAACACACAAATTTCCTTGTTGAAACCCTTTGCCTGGCTTTTGTCTTGTAGATGCCCTTTTCCTTTTCCCCCTACATTGTAAAATGCTCCCCCCCTTCGAAGGCCCGTGACTTAAACCCGAATCCCCCATTTTTTCTTTTTCTTTTTCTTCTTCTTCCCTTTTTTTTTTTTTTCCCTTTCCCCCTTTTTTTTCTCCTCTTTGGGGGGGCTTTCTCTCTCCTGTCCCTTGTTTTGTTCCCTTTTTATTTATTTTTCCCCTTCCCCTTTCACGCCCTTGTTGCTTGCTCTCCCCCAGTGGGCAACTAGCTCTCTTTCAGTGCTCCCCTTCCTTTGGGAAATTTGGGCTGGTCGTCCTCCTTATTTCCCCCTTCTGCCCCTACCTACTATCCTTCAGTGGTGATGTATTTGCTCTGTGAAGACCCGTTTGTGTGCTTTTCTGTGAATTGAAACCCGGATGCCCTCTCTTGAGGAACTTTACGCAGGGAAAAGAAGAGCTCGAGTTGCTAAGATGGAGATGCGGCGATTAACCGGGGGAGAAAAAAGAGGATTCGTTAGTAACCCTTCTGTTGTGAGTCCCAGGTTAAGGGGGAGTTTGGGTCAGTGGGGGCAACATGGAACAAGTGAAGATAAAGGGGAAAAAACGGTTGGGAGGCAGAAAAAACGGTAACCAAAAGACTACCGTGGAAAACGCCAAAACCCATTCTCGGTGTACTGACGAATGTGAGTTTTTTCTACTGGGGAATGCCACAAGAGCCCAAAGAAGCAGTGGCGACGTGAGTAAGAAACCCCTAGAAACCCCCAACGAAGCCCTTTCGAGGTCTTGCAAATTCTACAAGTGGTGTAATGCTATGGCGAATGTGAGTCAAATACTCGGGATCCGAGGGGACGCCCCAAGGAATTTTAAAACTTTGTTTTTGTTGGGAATAGCAGATTAGGTACATGGATGGGCATTTTTTGAAGGATAGGAGTAGGAGGCAGGAGTGTGTTTTTCTAGGGTGGGGGGAAAGGGTATTGTTTGCCTTGGTTGACATCATGAGAGGTAATGGGAGCAATCCTATTTGTTCAGTGCTGGAGGCAACGATGCTGGCAGACGTAGGAGGGGACCCGTTTTGGGTATAGGTCGCAATAGAGATAATTGGAGAACGGTGGGAAAAACCCGTCATTTTGTGGCATTTTGCCAAAAGAGGGGTTTAAAAAAAATGGTTGTCCAGGCAATTTGGTGTCAATTGCTGGGGTGGACAAATATGTAAGGGAAAATGGGGTAACATTCTTTGACAACTGGGACCTTTCTATGGGAGAAATGACAGTATGCCAGGGATGGGGTTATTTTAGGTGTGGGGTGGGGCCCCTGGCCCAAAGCGTGGGGGGTGTTGGGCTTTTAACTAGGAATAGTTAGTGGTATGGGTTTTGGGGGGAAAACTGTGAAGTCGGGGTAGTAAAATGAGTTAGGAGACTAGTAATAGCCAAAAGTAGGGTAGGTTGTGGTGGACGTGGCGGACACAAAGGGTTAGGAAGGTTGTGGTGGGGCGTGGCGGCAACAAGGGTTTGGAAGGTTGTTGGGGGTTGTTAGTGGTCAAAATAGGGGAGGTTGCGTGGTTGCTGGTGGGGATACAATGTAGGAGTGGTTGTGGTGGTTGCGGTGGATACCCGGTGGGAGTGGTTGTGGTGGTTGCTGGTGGATCAAGGTTGGGAGGGTTTTGGTGGATGCTGGTGGCATACAAAGGGGGAGGGTTTTTGGGGGTTGTGGTGACATACATTTGGGGGAGGGTGGGTGGTTTCGGGGGTTTCACGGTGGGAGTGGTTGTGGTGGTTGTGGGGGGCATATAGTTGGGGAGGCTGTGGTGGTTGTGGTGGCATACAAGGTGGGGGCAGTTTGTGGGGTTGCTGGTGGCATACAAGGTGGGGAGGTATGGTGGTACTGGTGGCATACAAATAAAGGGTAGGTTGGGTGGTCGTGGGGGCATACAAAATGGGGAAAGGTTATGGTGTTTGTAGTGACATACAAAGTAGGGGGGTTTGGGGTTTCTGGTGGCTTTCAAAATGAGAGAGGTCGTTGGGGCTGCTGGTGATAAAAGGTGGAAGAGTTGTGGTGGTTGCTGGTGGCATACAAGGTGGGAGAGGTTTTGGTGGTTGCTGGTGGCATATAAGGTAGAAAAGGTTGTGGTGGTTGCTGGTGGCATACAAGGTGAGAGAGGTTGTGATGGGTGCTGGGGGCATACACGGTGGGAGTGGTTGTGGTGGTTACACAAATAACCCGCACATAAAAGAGAGAAGCTTACGACGACGTTTCGGTCCGACTTGGACCATTGACAAAGTCACACTAACCAGAGGTGGAGCAGGACGGCTATATATAGGCAGGAAGAGGTGGTGGTAGTAGTATTAATAGTAGTACAAGAGTTGTATATAATACCGACAGGATGAAATTATGACACATGCACAACACCCGGGCATCCCCATCATAGACGTTTCGCCATCCAGCCAGCCACTGAATGGCGAAACGTCCACAACAAAGACAACCAGACGCCGCACATGTGGCATGTACATTCACTACTTTTCCTTTCATGCTTCCTCTGTCAAGGAAAGTGTTCTTATCTCCCTCTTTCTCCGTGCCCTTCGCATCTGTGATCCTAAGTTCCTTCCAGCGGAAATTTCCACTCTTCATAATTCGTTTTCCCATCTTGGCTACCCTTCCCATTTCATAGACTCTGCCCTCTCACGTGCTAAACGCAATTTCTTCTCTCCCAAACTCTCTACTCATGAGAACTCTTCTATCCTCTGCCTTCCCTACATTTCCGGTCTTTCTAATCTCAACAATTCTCTCCGTCCCTTATACATCAAGCTTACCTTCCGCCAGACTAACACTCTTCGCACAAATCTCGTTCATACCTCTCCTCCCTCTACAGGTGTTCTTGGTGCCTACCCTATTTCTTGCTCCTCCTGTCCTCTTCAATACTTCGGAGAAACTGGTCGATCTCTTTCTGGCAGACTTAGGGAACACAAAAATAGTGTTAGGCTTGCCGACACTAACAATGCTCTTTTCTGTCACGTCAGAGATCATAGCCATCCTATTGACTGGTCTTCTGCTAAAACTGTCTTCCCTACTTCCTACTCGAACAGTCGCCTTCTAGTTGAATCCTCTCTAATACACAACTTTCCTTGTATGAATCTTAGTCCTGGCTTCGTCTCTGTAGATGCCTTCCTCTCCCACTACATTGTAAAATGCTCCAAACTTCAGAACACCCGTGACTTAACCTGAATCCTCATTTTTTCTTTTTCTTTTTCTTCTTCTTCCTCTTCCCCTTTCCTCTTTCCTTTTCTCCTCTGGGTTGTCTTTCTCTCTCCTGTCTCGTGTTTCTGTTCCTTCTTCATTTATTTCACCACTTCCCCTTTCACGCACCTCTGTGCGCTTGCTCTCCCTCAGTGGGCACCTAGCTCTCTTGCAGTGCTCCCCTTCCTTTGTATTTGACTGGCTCGTCCTCCTTATTTCCAACTTCAACCACTTCCACTACTACTACCTCTTCTTCATCTACTACTACTACAACTACTGATGAAATTAAGACATGTGCGGCGTCTGGTTGTCTTTGTTGTGGACGTTTCGCCATCCAGTGGCTGGCTGGATGGCGAAACGTCTACGATGGGGATGCCCGGGTGTTGTGCATGTGTCTTAATTTCATCTTGTCGGTATTATATACAACTCTTGTACTACTACTACTAATACTACCTCCACCTCTTCCTGCCTATATATATCCGTCCTGCTCCTCCTCTGGTTAGTGTGACTTTGTCAATGGTCCAAGTCGGACCGAAACGTCGTCGTAAGCTTCAGTCTTTTATGTGCGGGTTATTTGTGTATCGTTCCAGACACGGTATTGTGCCTTTTTTGTTATTTGTGGTGGTTGCTAGTGGCATACAATGTGGGAGAGGTTGTGGTGGTTGCTGGTGGCATACAAGGTGGGAAAGGTTGTGGTGGTTGCTGGTGGCATACAATGTGGGAGAGGTTGTGGTGGTTGCTGGTGGCATACAATGTGGGAGAGGTTGTGGTGGTTGCTGGTGGCATACAATGTGGGAGAGGTTGTGGTGGTTGCTGGTGGCATACAATGTGGGAGAGGTTGTGGTGGTTGCTGGTGGCATACAATGTAAGAGAGGTTGTGGTGGTTGCTGGTGGCATACAAGGTGGGAGAGGTTGTGGTGGTTGCTGTGGCATACAAGGGGAAAAGGGGTTTGGGGTTCGGGCTACAGTGGGAGAGGTTGTGGGGTTGCTGGTGGCATACAAGGTGGGAAGGTTGTGGTGGTTGCCGTGGCATACAAGGTGGGAGAGGTTGGGGTTGGTTGTTGTGGATAATGGTGGGAAGGTTGTGTGTTGCGGGTGACATGGGGGTAGGTTTGGTGTTGCTGGTGGATACAAGTGGGAGGTTGGGGGTGGGTTGCGGTGGCATAAAGGTGGGGAGGTTTGTGGTTGCTTGGTGGCATACAAGGGGTGAGGTTGTGGGTTGTGGGGGCCCCACTCAAGGTGGGAAGGTTGTGGTGTTTCCCGGGGATAAGGTGGGGATTGTGTTGGTTGCTGGGGGCTAAAGGGGGGGGTTAGGGTTTGTTCTAAAGGGGGTGGTTGTTGCTTGGTTTGGCATACAGGTTTGGGGGAGGTTGTGTGTTATGGTGATCAAGGTAGGGAAGTATGGGGTTTGATTTGCATGATAACCCCGTAGGTTGTGGGTTGCTGTGGATACAAGTGGGAGGTTGTGGGGGCTTGGCGGCAAAAAGGTGGGGGGTTTGGTGGTTTTTAAAGTGGCAAACAAGTTGGGGAAAGTTGTGGGGTTGCTGGTTTGGCATAAAAGGTTTGGAGGGTTGTGTTGGTTGCGGTGGCATCCCACGGGAGTGGTTGTGGTGGTTGTGGGGATCAAGGTGGAGGGGTTTTGTGGGGGTTTGGTGGTGGCATACAAGGGGGGAGAGGTTGTGGTGGTGCTTGTGTATCAAGGTGGAGAGGTTGTGGTGGTTCCCGATGCATACACATGGGAGTGGTTGTGGGGGTTCTGGTGGCATAAAAGGTGGGATTTGGTGTGGTTGCTGGTGGCATACAAGGGGGGGGAAAAGGTTTTTTGGTGGTTGCTGGTGGCATACAGGTGGGGGGTTGTGGTGGTTGTGGTGGCAAAAAAGTTGGGGGGGGTTTTGCAGTTTGCTGGGGCATACAAGTGGGAAAGGTTGTTGGTTGCTGGGGGCATTAAGGTGGGGAAGGGTTGTGTGGTTGCTGGGGATAAAAGGTGGGGGGGTTTTGGGTGGTTTGGTGGCATACAAGGTGGGTATTGTTGTGGTTTTGTGGGGCTTTACAAGGGGGGGCGATGGTTGTGGTGGTTGTTGGGATACAAGGTGGGGAGGTTGTGGTGGTTTTTGTGGCTTTCAGTTGGGTAGGTTGTTTGGTGCTGGGGCCAAACGGTGGGGGTGGTTGGGTGGTTGTGGTGGCATACAGGTGGGAGGGTTGTGGGGGTTGCTTTGGCATACGGTGGGAAGGGGTTTTGGTGGTGGTTGCTGGTGGCATAAAAGGGTTTGGGAGAGGTTGGGGCTGGTTTGGGCATAAAGGTGGGATGGTTGTGGTGGTTGCTGGTGGCATACAAGGTGGGAAGAGGTTGTGGTGGTTGCGGTGGCATACAAGGTGGGAGGGTTGTGGGGTTGCTGGTGGCATAAAGGTTGGGGAGGGTGGGTGGTTGCGGGGGATAACAGGGTGGGGTGGTTGTGGGGGTTCGGGTGGCATCAGGTGGGAGGTTGTGGTGGAGTGGTGGAAACAAGGGGGGGAAGGGTTGTGGTGGTTGTTTGGCATAAAAGGGTAGGAAGGTTGTGGTGGTTGTGGTGGATACAGGTGGGAGGGTTGTGGTGGTTGCTGGGGCATACAGGTTTGGAAGGTTTGGTGGTTGCTGGTGGCATACAAGGTGGGAGGGTGGGTGAAGTGGGGCATACAAGGTGGGAAGGTTGGGGGGTTTGGGGTTGGGCATACAGGGTTTTGGGATTTTGTGGGGTGGTGGTTGTGGGGGTTTGGCTTATAAAGGGTTGGGAGGTGTGGTGGTTCCTGGTGGCATACAGGTGGGTGGTTGTGGGGGTTTTCGGGTGGCATAAAAGGGGGGGAAGGTTGTGGTGGTTGTGGTGGCACACGGTGGGAGGGTTGGTGGTGGTTGCTGGGGATACAAGGAGGGGGGGTTGTGGGAACTGGGGCATACAAGGTGGGGAAAGTTGTGGGGGTTTTGTGGCATCACGGTTTGAATGGTTGTGGTAGTTTGCTGGTGGCATCAAGGGGGGAGGGTTGTTTTGGTTGCTGGGGTATCAAGGTGGGAGGTTGTGGTGGTTACTGGTGAAAACAAGGTAGGTTTGTTTTAGGTTGTGTTGGTTTTGGTGGCATAAAGGAGGGAAGGTTGTTGGTTTTGCTGGTGGCATCAAGGTGGAGGGTTGGGGTGGTTGTTTGGGGGTATGAAAGGTGTGGGAGGTTGTGGTGGTTATGGTGATACAAGGTTTGGGAGGTTGTGGGCTGGGGCAACAGGGGGGGAAGGTTTGTGGTGGTAGGTGGTTTACAGGTGGGAAAAGTTGTGTGGTGGTTGCTGGTGGCAAAAAGTTGGAGTGGTTGTGGTGGTTGTTGGTGGATACACGGTTTGAGTGGTTGTGGTGGTTGTTTTGGGGAATAAAAGGTGGAAAGGGGTTTGGTGGTTGGTTGGGATACAAGGTGGGAGAGGTTGTGGGGGTTTTGGTGGCATACAGGTGGAAGGGTTGTGGTGGGGTGCGGTGGCTTACAGGTGGGAGGGTTTGTGGGGGTCTGGGGCAAAAGTTGGGGAGGTGTGGTGGTTGTTGGGGCATACAGTGGGAAATGGTTGGGGTGGTTGCGGGTGGCAACTCAAGGGGGGAAGGTTGTGGTGTTGCTGGGATTACAAGGTGGGGAGGTTGTGGTGGTTATGGTGGCATCCCGGGGGGGTTGGTTGTGGTGGTTCTTTTGCATCAAAGGGAAAAGGTTGTGGAGTGTGGTGGCACCAAGGTGGGAGAGGTTTGTGGTGGTTGCTGGGGATAAAAGGGGGGAGGTTTTGGTGGTTCGGGTGGCATACAAGGTAGGGTGGGGTTGGGGTGAACGTGGCGGAAACAGGTGGGAAGGTTGTGGTGGTTGTTAGTGGCATAGGTTTTGGGAAGGTTTGGGTGGTTGTGGTGGAAATAAGGTGGGAGGGTTGTGGTGGTTGTTTGGGGATAAAAGGTTGGGGGTTGTGGTGTTGCTGGGGAACTCAAGGTGGGAGAGGTTGGGGGGGGGTTTTCGGGTGGCATACAAGGGGGGAAAGAGGTTTTTGGTTTTGCGGTGGCATACACGGTGGGAGGGTTGGTGGGGGTTGGTGTGGCATAAGTTGGGAGGGTTGTGGTGGTTCCCTGGGGAAAAATTTGGGAGGGTTGTGGTGGTTCCCTGGGCATACAATGGGGAAGGTTGTGGTGGTTGTTTGTGGCATAAAAGGGGGGAGAGGTTGTGGTGGTTGATGGTGGCATACACGGTGGGAGTGGTTGTGGTGGTTGCTTTTGGCATACAAGGTAGGAGAGGTTGTGGTGGTTGCTAGTGGCATACAAGGTGGGAGAGGTTGTGGTGGTTGCTGGTGGCATACAAGGTGGGAAAGGTTGAGGTGGTTGCTGGTGGCATACACGGTGGGAGTGGTTGTGGTGGTTGCTGGTGGCATACAAGGTAGGGTAGGGTGTGGTGAACGTGGCGGCATACAAGGTGGGGAAGATTGTGGTGGTTGTTTGTGGCATACACGGTTTGAATGGTTGTGGTAGTTGCTGTTGGCACTCAAGGTGGGAGAGGTTGTGGTGGTTGCTGGGGGTATACAAGGTGTGGGAGGTTGTGGTGGTTACTGGTCGCATACAAGGTAGGGTAGGTTGTGGTGGTTGCTGGTGGCATACACGGATTAAATGGTTGTGGTAGTTGCTGGTGGCACTCAAGGTGGGAGAGGTTGTGGTGGTTGCTGGGGGTATACAAGGTGTGGGAGGTTGTGGTGGTTGCTGGGCATACAAGGTAGGGTAGGTTGTGGTGAACGTGGCGGCACAAAGGTGGGGAAGGTTGTGGTGGTTGTAAGTGGCATACAAGTTAGGGAAGGTTGTGGTGGTTGCTGGTGGCATACAAGGTAGGAGTGGTTGTGGTGGTTGCTTGTGGCATACACGGTTTGAGTGGTTGTGTTAGTTGCTGGAGGAACTCAAGGTGGGAGAGGTTGTGGTGGTTGCTGGTGGCATACAAGGTGGGAGAGGTTGTGGTGGTTGCTAGTGTCATACAAGGTGGGAGAGGTTGTGGTGGCTGCAGATGGCATACACAGTGGGAGTGGTTGTGGTGTTTTCTGGTGGCATACAAGGTGGAGGAGTTGTGCTGGTTGCTGGTGGCATACAAGGTGGGGGAGGTTGTGGTGGTTGCTGGTTGCATACAAGGTGGGGGAGGTTGTGGTGGTTGTTGGTGGCATACAAGGTGCGAGAGGTTATTGCAGTTGCTCGAGGCATACAAAGTAAGGGAGTTGTACTGGTTGCTGGTGGCATTCAAGGTGGGGAAGGTTGTTGTGGTTGCTGGGGGTATACAAGGTGGGGGAGGTTGTGGTGGTTAATGGTGGCATACAAGGTAGGGTATGTTGTGGTTTTTCGTGGCGGCATACAAGGTGGGGATGGTTGTGGTGGTTGTTAGTGGCATACAAGGTAGGGGAGGTTGTGGTGGTTGCTGGTGGCATTCAAGTTGGGAGTGGTTGTATTGGTTGCTGGTGCCATTAACGGTGGGAGTGGTTGCGGTGGTTGCTGGTGGCATACAAGGTGGGAGAGGTTGTGGTGCTTGCTGGTGGCATACAAGGTGGGAGAGGTTGTGGTGGTTGCTGGTGGCATACAAGGTGGGAGAGGTTGCGGTGGTTCCTGGTAGCATAAACGGTGGGATTGGTTGTGGTGGTTGCTGGTGGCATACAAGGTGGGAGAGGTTGTGGTGGTTGCTGGTTGCATACAAGGTGGGAGAGGTTGTGGTGGTTGCTTGTGGCATACAAAATTGGAGATGTTGTGGTTGATGGTGGCATACAAGGTGAGGGAGATGTACTGGTTGCTGGTGGCATACACGTTTGATGAGGTTGTGGTGCTTCCTGGGGGCATTCAAGGTGGGGGAGGTTGTGGTGGCTAATGGAACATTAAAGGTAGAGTAGGTTGTGGCGGTCGTGGCGGCATACAAGGTGCGGAAGGTTGTTGTGGTTGCTGGTGGCATACAAGGTGGGAGTGTTTGTGGTGGTTGCTGGTGGCATGCAAGGTGGAAGAGGTTATGGTGTTTGCTGGTTGCATACAAGGTGTGAGAGGTTGAGGTGGTTTCTGGTGGCATACACGTAGGGAGTGGTTGAGGTAGTTGCTGGTGGCATACAAGGTGGGAAAGGTTGTAGTGGTTGCTGATGGAATTCA
>NC_069415.1:59499350-59526715 GCF_026875155.1 Cherax quadricarinatus | reverse complement strand
CGTACCTACACAAAACACACACAAAACCACACACACACACACACACACACACACACAACCACACACGACCCCTAAGCTCAAACCCCTGCAACCACAAATAGGTGAGTACACTCACACACACACACACACACACACACACAAACACACACACAGCTAAGATTCGACTCCTGAAACCACACACACGGAAGGGATTGTGGGAGGTTCGCAGATGATGTGAAAACTAATGAGAAGAATGCAAGCAGACATGGACCAGGAGAAGCTACAATAGATCTCGACAGGCTGCAAGTCTCGTCTGACAAGGGGCTTCCCAAAAGGGTTTAACCCCAGCAAGTGCAAAGTTATAAAGTTTGGGAAGGACAGATCACAGACTCGGGGTCTAAGACTACTAACCTCATTCAAGGACTGGGGGTTTGCAGCCTTTGCAAACCTTGGGGTGAGCAGGGCACCAAGCATATCACCTGAAATGCACATCAAACAAATAAGTTCTGCAACAAATGCATGTCTGGCAAATTTTGAGACTATTTTTTAAAACTTCTAAGTATGCAATAAGTCACAACACTGTATATGGTGGAATATCTGAAATATACACTGTATATATTGGAATATGTTGTGGTTTACCTGGATTTTAAACCTGGAGGGGGTTTCGAGGGTCAAGCCCCCCGCGGCCCGGTCTGAGACCAGGCCTAATGGTGGATCAGGGGTCTCATCAACCAGGCTGTTACTGCTGGCCGCACGCAAACTGATGTAACGAACCACAGCCCGTTGGTCACGTACTGACTTTAGATGCCTGTCCAGTGCCTATTGATAATCCCCCTTATGTATGCTGGGAGGCAGTTGAACAATCTTGGGCCCCTGACACTTATTGTGTTGTCTCTCAATGTACTCGTGGCGCCCCTGCTTATCACTGGGGGAATGTTACATCTCCTGCCGAGTCTTTTACTTTCATAGGGATTGCTTTTTGTGTGTAGTTTTGGTACCAATTCCTTCAGGACCTTCCAAGTGTATATTATCATGTATCTCTCTCGCCTGCATTCCAGGGAATACAAATCAAGGATCTGCAACCGTTCCCAGTAATTTAGGTGCCTTATCGTACTTACGTGTGCAGTGAAAGTTCTTTGTACACTCTCCAGGTCTGCAATGTCTCCAGCCTTGAGGGGGCCGTTAGTGTACAGCAGTATTTCAGCCTAGAGATAACAAACGATTTGAAGAGGATCATTATGGGCTTGGCGTCCCTAGTTTTGAAGGTTCTCATTATACATCCTATCATTTTCCTAGAGATGAGGTAGATACATTGTTGTGGTCTTTGAAAGCGAGATCCTCTGACATTATCACTACCAGGTCCTTCACAGTTTCTTTTTCGCTCTATTGTATGGTTAGAATTTGTCGTATACCCTGATACATTTTTAATTTCCTCTCAAATTTTCCATATCTGAGTGTTGAAATTTCACCTCATTGAACTTCATATATTTTTGATTTTCCCCATTTGAAGATTTTGTTGATGTCCCCTTGGCGTCTTGCGGTGCCCTTCGATAAAGTCACTGCCATGGCAATCCGGGTGTCATCCGCAAAGGAAGGCACAGAGCAAGGCTTACATCTCTATGTCCGAAATGAGGATGAGGAAATAAAGGGAGCGAGTACTGGCCTTGTGGAACAGAGCTTTTCACCGTGGCTGCCTGGGACTTTATAAAGGCCCGGTGGCCTGGTGGCTAAAGCTCCCGCTTCATACACGGAGAGCCCGGGTTCGATTCCCGGCGGGTGGAAACATTTCGACACGTTTCCTTACACCTGTTGTCCTGTTCACCTAGCAGCAAATAGGTACCTGGGTGTTAGTCGACTGGTGTGGGTCGCATCCTGGGGGACAAGATTAAGGGCCTCAATGGAAATAAGTTAGACAGTCCTCGATGACGCACTGACTTTCTTGGGTTATCCTGGGTGGCTAACCCTCCGGGGATAAAAATCCAAACGAAATCTTATCTTATCTTATTACTCTTTGCGTTCTATTTGTCAGGTAGTTATAGATCCACCTACCAACTTTTCCTGTTATTCCTTTATCACGCATTTTGTGTGCTACTACACCACGGTCCACATTTGTCGAAAACTTTTGCACAAGTCCTGTGTATACTACATCTGTATTTTATTTAATCCTCAACAGCATCCAGGACCTTGGTCATAGTGGTCCAGTAGCTGCAATAGGCAGGGCGACCTGCTCTAAACCCGTTTTGCCCTGGGGTTGTGTAATTGATGGTATTTAGGTGGTTGGCGATCTTCCTTCTTAGAACCCTCTCAAAGAATTTTATGATATGGGATGTTAGTGCTATCGGTCTCTAGTTCTTTGCAATTGTTTTGCTGCCACCTTTGTGGAGTGGGGCTATGTCTGTTTTTTAGTGTGTGTTGGATGACCCGTGTGTCCATGCTCCCTCTCCACAGAATGCTGAAGGCACGCGACAAGGGCCTCTTGCAGTTCTTGACAAACACGAGTTCAGTGAGTCTGGGCCCTGGGCAGAAGGTCATGGGCATGCCATTTATTGCATTTTCAAAGTCTTGTGGAGTTAGAATAATATCCGAGATTTTTGAGATAACCAAATTTTGGGTTTCATTCATAAAGAATTCATTTGGATTGTCGACCCTTAGTTTGGGCAGCGGCTCGCTGAACACCGAGTCATATTGGGACTTTAGTATCTTACTCATTTCTTGGCTGTCATCTGTGTATGTCCCATCCCACCTAAGCAGGGGCCCAATACTGGGTGTTGTTTTTCCCTTAGATTTGGCATAAGAGAAGAAGTATTTTGTTTATTTTCCAATTTCCTTTATGGCATTTAGTTCTTCCTGTGAATCTTGTCTTCTGTAAGATTCCTTCAGCTTAAGTTCAATATTTGCAATTTCATTGAAGAGTACCTCCCTTTGTATTTCAGATATATTTGTCCATCTCAGCAGCTCCGTGACTCTTCGCCTTCGTTTGTATAGGGAACATCTCTCCCTTTCTAGTTTACACATTCTCTTTCTTTTTCTTAATGGAATGAGTCTTGAGAAGATCTCAAGAACCACAGAGTTCATTTTTTCAAGGCAAATGTTCGGATCCGTGTTGTTTAGGATATCTTCCCAGCTTGTTTCATTTAGGATATGGTTGACTTGATCCCATTGTATGTTTTTGTTATTAAAATTGAATTTTGTGAAGAGACCTTCATGACTGATCACATTTTGCTGGTCAGGAGCCCTGTGCATACATGTCTGTACCTTTATGAAATTCATACCTACTCAAGCATGTCAAGACATTAGAAGAAAGTGCAGAAGTTTGCAACGAGACAGGATGTGTTTGCCTGGAGCTGGTGCTGGTGATACAGTCAACAGGTAGGATAATATAATGTCAGATAATGGGAACAAGCTCAATATCTGCCTCAGTGCTGGTGGAAACTATATTGAGACAGGGTCTCCTAGTTAAGTTACAGGACAGCTATATTATTATAATCAAAAAGAAGCGCTAAGCCACAAGGGCTATACAGCGCTGCAGAGATAGGGAAGGAAGAGAGGGTATCAGGCGGCAGAAGGGGGAGGGATGATTAGTAGGTTACAGAAAACAGCGGGGCAGGGGATAGTGCGGGGGTAGAGGGTAGCAAGAGATTGAGGTAGAAAAGGCTGAAGGTATCATCAGAGTTTGTGGAGTAAGTCAGTTGTTGTCAAAAAGTCAATGAGAGAGTCTGGATGAAAGTGGGTCCATCAGCGAGAAGGGAAAGTAAAGAGAGAGCAGCGGAGCGAAGACGACGTTGGAGGTAAATTCTGCGTGCTCGTTGATAAAGTGGGCAGTCTAACAGAATGTGGCTGACTGATAATGGAACCTGACAATTCTCACAGAGAGGAGCAGGGTGCCTCTCCATGAGATATCCATTAGTAAGATGAGTATGGCCAATGCGAAGGTGGGAGAGAGTAGTCTCCCAACCTCGACACTGGTGACAAGAAGACGGCCAGTAACCTATACTCGGTTTTAATAAGAACAAAGTTTGTTAATGAGCAGAGCAGACCAACGTTGTTGCCAACGAGTGTGAAGGTGGGTAGCTATTACAGCAAAATAGGCTGGAAATGGAACACTTCTATATGAAATTGGTAGGTCATGTGCTGCTGACCGCGCAGCAGTGTCTGCCTGTTCATTGCCCTGTATGTCAACATGACCAGGGACCCAACAAAAAACAATATCTTTATGCTTGGTAGAGATACGGCATAGCCAAAGTTGGATACGGAGAACTAGGGGGTGAGGTGTATCAAATTTTCGTATAGCCTTAAAGCACTAAGGGAGTCTGAGAACAACCACAAATGATGACACAGGCATTGATGCAATACGAATAAGTGCTGCAAGAATGGCATACGATTCAGCAGTAAAAATGCTAGCCGAAGATAGTAAATGCCCTCGCACGATGCTGTCCGGAAACACTGCTGCGAATCCGATGCTGTCAGAAGATTTAGAACCATCTATTGTACACAGTGATGGCATGAGAATGAGAGTGGGAAGTGATCAAGAAAAAGAGAGCAGGAAGCCACCGTAGCAGTTGGGCTTTCGAGCAAGGGCTTGAGAAAGAACAGACCCGAACAGCTGGAACTTTCCAGGGGGTAGGGAAAAGTGAGATGCTACATAAACATATAATGGCAGTAACTGAAGGGAAGACAAGAGTGAATGTAGGCGAAGAGAGATGGGACGGAGCAAACAGGGGCGGCGAACAAATAAAGAATGTCTACTTATACCAGTGACCATTCTATAATGGGTAACAATAAGGGGCCCGGGGGTAGCGGTGGTCATGGATTGTGGACTCCATGGTTAGGTTACTTCTTTCTTTTTGTTGTTAAGAAAAAAAAGAAAAAGAAAAGAAAATAAAAATAAAAAAAAAGAATAAAAAAAGGGGGGGGACCGGGGAGGGATAGTTCCTAGGAGGACTGAAAGGGCCAGAAATCTACCCTCCGCGCCCCAGAGGACCTCAGCACCGCAAGTAGCGCAGATGCAGCATGGAACCCGTACCATACCCTACCCTTCATGCCAGTAAACCAGCAATCTGGGATAGCACCTCACATCTGCCGAGCTACCTCGGTGTACAAAAGAGAGGGCGGTCGGATATCGCCACAAAACATACCTCCTTCGGCCACCACCCTCTGGAATCCGAAAGGTGGCTTCCAGAGATACACCCATCGCCTTTCAGATGCCCAAAGCCATCCTCTGGGATACCAGAGAGGGATCGGGACATGCCAGGTGAGCCATATTCCACGACAAACTACGCCACCGCTAAGAACCTCAACGGAATGGGATGGACTCTCGGTACCCTTTCCCCTACCTAGGAACTAGCGCGCCTGTGGGAAAAATCCCAAAGGCCAAAAAGAGGATGGGCAAAAGAGAGGGGTGGTTAGGAGGAAAGGAAAGGAAAAAGGGGAGGATGGGATATGAGAAGGGGGGATTGGGGGGTAATTAAGGTTCGGTCTGAGGAAGGAGACCGACAGGTCTCTTCACCACGCCAAGGAGCCCCCCTTGAAGAGGAGGACAGCTATAGATCTAATCAGGTCTAAGGAGGGATCCCAATTATATGCATAGTTTTGCCTAGGAGTGGGTAGGTAGGTCATTGCAAAACCTTGGAATCACATTCATTGACAAGTGGGACAATTTCTATGGCAAACTTGCTGTGTATGCAAAGAATTAGGTACATTTCTCTGGGCAGAGGTGGTAGCCGTCAAGGGGGGCCGTTTCTGAGTTCTCTAGGACTTTAAACTGATAGAAGATAAAGGTATGAGCGTGTATGGGAAATAAATAGGTTATAGCATAAGGGATGAAAGCAGCAAAAAACTGTCAGGATACCTCAAGGAAATGTTTATCTTGTAGTTATTAAGAGACAGTAGAGGGTAGCGAGTGATTAACTCCCATAACGTCTACTATAGTAATAGCAACAGCATTAGAAAAAAATAGATGGACGAGCTAAGATAAATTGAATGTATAAGGAGCATAGATGTTATTATTATAACAGAAACCTGGTTCAACCTGATAGAGAAATGCCTTCTGAATGCCGCATACAAGGCTATAAATTATTCCACACGGATAGGGTCAAGAGGGAGGGTGGTGGAGTGATGATGTACGTCAGAGATAATTTAAACTGTTGCTTTAACACAAGATATAAAAGAGGAGGCGACAGGACACTGATATTTGTTTGGCTGCAGTTTTCCTCGAGGACGTGGCAAGCTAATCTGGGTTGTGATTTTACAGGTCCCCAAACCTTGAACGGGAACACGGTAAACATCTATGGGAGATTTTAACTTTAGCTAAATTGATTAGAACAATTTGACAGGAAATTTTCGAGTCTAGCAAAATCATTTAACACCATCTAGGATTTTTTTTTTAAATTGTTTGTAATAGCAGCAACTAGAAAAAATAACTTGCTTGAATTGGTTCATTGCCAGTAAGGAATCACTAATTAATAATTTTGAGGTTAATGATGAGCTGGGAAAGCAAATCCACAAATCACTCCGTTTTTATATACCATGGAAGTACCTTAATAAACTACAAACCATGGCCCTAATTTCACTCAGAGCCGATTTTATGGACCTAAGGCCATTATCCTGTGGGTTAAGTAGATGCCGATGGTTGTCAATATGACATTTTTAAAAGCATAGTTCAGCGCTGTACAAATGACATACGAAGCTTAGAATAGGAAGATTTCACAGACAACACTTCTGTGACATGTCTGCACAGAGGTCACAAGCTGCGACCCGTTTGTCACAACCTCACAAGCTTTCATAGTACATCTGGTCTGATACCATTGAAAATCATATAGTTAACTCATCGTCCAATGTTCTTTAAGACTTATCATCAGTTTGTGAACTATATGGCCTTCAGGGGTATGAGAATCAATGTACCGTGAAAGCTTCTAGGACTATGGTGACAAGTTTTCTCCCGACCCTTTCATATGGTTTTCTCCCATACTTTTCTCTCAGCTTCATCCTTTCCCCAATTACATATTATTTTTTTATGACACCCCCAATATTATTCTACCTACCCATCTGCTACGTACCTCCCAGTAATCTCACATCTTCCTCACTACCAGCTGGGCACTAATGGAGTGGGTCATGTTTCGGCATTATTTGTAATCCTTGCCACAATTTTCATCTGTGGTGTGTGTGAGGACGACCCATGTAAGTGACAGCAGAGCTGGTGCATATGTAGACGACCCTGTATAAGTGATAACGCAGATGGTGTGTGTGGACGACCCTGTGTAAGTAATAGCACAGGTAGTGCGTGTGTAGACGACACTATGTAAGTGATAGCACTGGCGGTGCGTGTGTAGATAACACTATGTAAGTTCTAGCACTGGCGGTGCGTGTGTAGCGACACTATGTAAGTGATAGCATTATGCTGTATAGTGTCACGATTCTGAAAGTGAGAGAACACTCGCTGTGTTGATACTTGTGTTTGTCACTAGAGAGTTAGTTCTTCTCCTCCTCCTCCTCCTCCTCCTCCTCGTCCTTCCCTATCTTTAGCAGGGAATCTTGTTACAACATTTCATCCATGGCTGAACTTTATTATTCATACAGGATTAACACAGAAACGCCGCCTTACTAAGCACTAACCTCGAGAGAAGTTACGGGAGAGGTTCAAGATGTGAGGTACGAGAGAGGAATGGGACGTTAGGCCAGGCAGGTAGAGAGTGTGGCCAGGGTATGGATAACATTTTAAATATAAGAAAAATAAAAGACATGGAAGATTGGTATAGCTATCAAGAGAGGTCGTGCTACCTGTCCTGCAGCTGTTGCTTGGGGAATCTGAGTGAAGGGTTTTTATAGTTTGCTATTGAAGAGTTTTAAAATCAGGCTTTAAGTGTTAAACAAAGGAAAGGTCCTACTTTTCAAGGGGAGAATAAGAAACTGAAAATACCCATAAGTGTAACTATGAGTGTGAAGTAGTTGGGGATTGAAACGGAAGGAAGGGTTTGTTAGCAGTAGCAAATCAGAAGCGGTTTGCAGCAAGGGAAAAAGATGACACTGACCTAATTTATAGAATCAGGCTTATGGGTAGGAAATTTTTTTGCTGTTCTCTAGGATTAATGTAAGGTGGGTCAACAAGAAGAAAGACACTATTAACTCTTACAATATTCTCACCGTAAGGAACTCGCAAACTACACACATGGACTGAGCATTCTGCAACAGAGATCAAAAAGTTAATTTGATTTTCCTGAAGGCTGGTATAAGTGACACAGGTAGTAGGTTAGATATGTAAAGTATGGAAACAACTCCATTATCTCCCTCAGTGCTGGAGGAAATGATATTGAGAAATGCAAGAATGAGTTTTTAAATTTCAAAACAGGACACCTATAGATTTAAGGAGGTCAAAGGCCTATAACCCTGTCATTTTGCAGTATTTGTCAGTGGCCAGTCAATGGGAAAATTAGAGCAATTTACATAAACTGATGGCTGGACAAGTACTGTCAGGACTTTCCGTACTTGTCCATTGAGACTTGGGATAATTTCCACGGCAAACATAAGAACATGAGAATAAAGGAACACTACAGCAAGAAATACTAAGGCGGGTCCTTCACAAACCCCAACCCACTTAAAAATATTGCCCAACCAATTTTCAATGCTACCCGAGCAACAAGCTTTTGACAACCATACAACCCAAGTACAAATCCCATTCAAATCCAGCCCCTCTCACTCATGTATTTATCTTAAACCCAAATTTGAAGTACCCTAAACTCTCTCGGATAAGGGTGGAGGGATTAGGGACCATTGTGGGGTTGTGTATGACTTTGATTCGAGGGATGATCGAGATATGAGCGTGTGGTGTGTGTATGTGTGTGTGTTGTGTGTGTGTGTGTGTGTGTGTGTGTGTGTGTGTGTGTGTGTGGTGGTGGAAAAATGAAGGTTTAAGCACCAGGGACGACAGGAGCAAAGATTAGTAAGCAATTTTTCCGAAAGTGATTAGAAACATGACTTCATATTTATGATAAAAAGCAAAGATAATTTGGGGCCCCAAAAAAAGAGTGATAATGAAGAGAGTCAAGAAAATATCTTCGTTACTTTCTACAATGCACAAGTGTCATATCAAGAATTACTCTTACTGTACTAATTATAGTCACCCGGTGAGGCTTACCAATTGAAAAAAAAAAAAAATTTAAAAAAATAAATTTATGAATATAACTCAGTGTTTAGTAAACTGATGAAAAACACAATCAGAAATCACTTGCGAATTTAAAAGTTTTAATAATTTTCAGTTTCTTTAACATGAAACTGTTAATTTAAAGCTTTAAAAAAATTAAACTGAAAAAGCGTATTCAGTTGTTTAAATTTCAGGAAATTAAAAATCTAAAAATTTTAGTTCACAACTTGAATAATCTCACTACATTATTACACTAAATTAACTGAAAAAAAAAATAAAAAACATACATTATCTAATTCCTGGAACTAAAAATAATCAAATTACATATACACATTAATAGTGAAATTAATTAGATGTAATTCGGTAGCCGCTCGATCCCAAGAAGAAATGAAAAGTTTTCCATTATCCCTGTCTCCTGTACCTCAATGCACGTGATTGCAACAGTTCAGAGTCCACCATAAGTTGATAATGCAGTCAAATATTAGAGTTCAAAATTCAAAGTAATCAGAAGCGACACTCATCGTATGGAAGCTAATATCCAAATTTCATCATTAAAATTGAAAATTCGTACATACGTATACAGTCCAAATTTATTTAAACCTATCAACGAAATCAATATACTAAAATACACAAGCACATTAAGGTTAAATTTCCGCTCACAGTTTGCATTATTAATTTATGATCGATGAAAATTTGATCATAAAATAAACATAGCAGGAAATAAACATAAACATAGCAGAAAAACTTTGACTTATATTATCCTTCACCAAGTATAGACTGAAGTATGTATGCTACATACACTATGTACAGCAATAGGTATTAGTGCATGCCACGGTAATCAAGGCAGAATTGAAACAAACAGAATGCAGACCACAGTGCTTCAACCAACTCTTGAATGGAAATGACAAATGTGAAAACGTGAGTGGTAACGTCACCTTCTCATTGACTGAACCTAGATACTGATCTGACAATGGGACCCTAGTCATCTGACCCTTAGCATCTGGTTTGCTGGCTGATGAGGCACCCTATGCAAGTGTGTTAACATGCTCCGAATAAAGATTACATACTCTTTGTATGCAACAGCTTCTATAACAGTACTCGGGAGTTTGTTCCAATCATCCACAACTCTATTACCAAACCAGTGCTTTCCTATATCCTTCCTGAATCTGATTTTTTCATTGCTCTGAGTCCTGTCTAGGCTAAATATTTTTAGCACGCTATTTACATCCCCTTTATTCATTCCTGTTTTCCATTTATACCCCCTCAGTCATTTCTCACCTAATTCTACACCTTTCTAGAGAGTGCAGATTTAGGGCCCTCAGCCTGTCCTCATAGGGAAGATTTCTGATACATGGGATATTTTTTGTCATCCTCCTCTGTACGTTTTCCAGTGCATTTATATCCATTCTTAGTGTGGTGACCAGAACTGTGCAGCATAATCTAAATGAGGCTTAACCAAGGGTATATAGAGTTGAAGAACAACATGAGGATTTCTATTATTTATGCTCCTTGATATGAAGCCAAAGGATTCTGTTAGCTTTATTGCAAACTCTTATGGACTGTTGTCTTGGTTTCAGGTTACTGCTAACCAGAACTCCTAAATCCTTTCCACAATCAGTAATATTAAGATCTACATTATTTAGTTCATATGTGGCATGGTTATTATCTTTTCCAACATTTAGAACTTTGCATTTGTCTACATTAAACTGCATCTGCGCTTCTCTGACCATTGCATCAGTCTATTCAAATCATTCTGGAGTGCTCTAATATCCTCATTAGAATGAACTGGACGGCCTATTTGGTGTCATCAGCAAATTTGCTTAGTCACTGTTTATTCCCTCATCTATGTCGTTTGTGTAAATTGGTAACAACAAGGGGCCCAACACTGACCCCTATGGAACACTGCTTGTCATGTGCCCCCATTCTGATTTTCTCCCCATTTATGTAAACTCTCTGCTGCCTATTTGTCAGCCATGCCTCTACCCTGGAAAAAATTTTTCCTCCTATTCCGTGTGCCTTATGTTTCCTCAATAGCCTCTGCTGTGGAACTCTATCGAAAGCCTTACTGAAGTCCATATACGTACACAATATCATATTCAATACCATGATCTACCTCCTCAAACACCTTTAGTGAAAAAGTTAGTAAATTCGCAAGACAGGAATGCCCCTTTGTAAAACCGTGTTGAGATTCAGTAATCAATTTATGCCTTTCAAGATGGCTACGAATTGCCTTGGCAATTATTGACCCTTTAAAAATATTTTCCCACTATGGAGGTGAGATTTATTGGTCTATAGTTCGAAGCTAAGGACCTGTCACCTGCCTTGTAAATAGGTATTGCTTTTGCTATTTTCCACTTATCAGGCACTATGCCAGTTTGCAGTGATATATTGAAAAGATTAGCCAAAGGTTTGCTAAGTTCCTCTTTACATTCCTTTAAACTCTTGCAAAAAACTTCATCGGGGCATGGGGATTTGTTAGTTTTTAATTTTCTCTATTTGTCTGAGGACCATGTCACTAATTACCCCAATCTTTGCATACTTTATTATCGTTCTGTTTTTACTAATTTATTATTTCTGGAATTTTTGCTAGTATCTTCCTGGTAAAAACTGAGGGGAAAGTAAGTATTGAAATTTCACACTTTTCCTTATCACTGTCAGTGATCTGACAGTGATCATTTATGTTCAGGGGGCCCCATCTTGTCCCTAATCTTACTTCTGTATACCTGAAAGAACCCTTTTCGGGTTAGTCTTCAAATCCATTGCCACCTTAGCCTTATAATCTATTTTTTGCTTTTATTCCTTTTTTTATTTCTCTCTTTAATTGAATATATTGATTTCTTAACTGCCCATCCCCTCTTTTGATATGGCCATATATAGGCCTTTTTTTTTGACCAATGAATTTTTTAATCTATTGTTCATCCATTTGGGGAATCATTTTTGTTAGATATAATTTCCCTACTCGGAACAAAAGTTGTCTGGGTAGCTAGAACTATGCTCTGAAAAAACGTCATATTGGTAAACAAAAACACCAACCTGACCCATAGTCAGGTCATTCCAATTTAAACTCACCCAGGTAATTTTTCAGTCCCATAAAATTTGGGGCCAAGCGGAAGTCTGGGAAAAGAGATTTGATTGCATTTTATCTGGGTAATTCCATGATATATTGAAACTAAGTGATTTGTGGTCACTTTCACCCATGGTCACCAATAACCTAAAGATTTTTTAATTAGTTAATCTTTGTTGGCAAGAACCAAGTCAGCGGGTTTGTTTCCTCTAGTTGATTCTGTCACAAACTGTTTGAAAAAAGCAAAATCCTGAACCGTATCAAGAAAGTCACTAGACTCGAATTTCCCGTCACATGTTCCAATCAATTTGTCTAAAGTTAAAATCTCCATTTTAAAACAACATTTCGTCCCATATCAGCTTACCACAAATCACTAAACAAGGATAGGGGACCTATAATCACACCTAAAAATCAGTTTTCCGACCCCCCGAGAAACTGTAGCCCAAAAAGGGTTCTGTGTCCGATATTTCTAATCTTATATCATGTCTAACACAAAAAATTTAAATTATCTCTAACAACATCACCACTCCACCACCCTTCCTATTGACCTATCAGTGTGGAATAGTTTATAACCCTGTATGTTGTGTTTAGTGTCATTTCTTATCTTTCAAATTGAACCAGGTCCCCTGTCATAGCAATAATATCTATATTCCCTGCACTTGCAAGTAATCTTAAACTCATCTATCTTATTTCTTAGACTCCTACTATTTTTTATAGTAAACCTTAAGGGAGTAGTCACTCGTTGCCTTCTACTGTCTCTCTTTGTTTGTTGATCAATTGCTTTGCCTTTACCAGCAATTTATTTTGTTCTTTTGCTTTTAAACATTCCCGGGGTATCCTGGTTACATTGTTTTTTCAACCCTAGACTGCAGCCTGATTGTTTCCCAAAGACACCTTACCTCATAATCATCATTCAATCTTAAAAAACATGTAATATTTTGGTTAAATTACCCGAAATAGTAAAGTAAAAGGACATAATGCAACTAATTGCCCTTTTTTATTGTGGCAACGTTTCCCCTCCCAGGAGCTTTTTCAAGCCTTTTAAAAAAACAGTACGGGGACACAGAGGGAAATATGGCTTACAATGAGAGCAATTCTTTTGGGTAGTTTGTAGTACTAGTATGATATAAGTTGTATAGAAAGTAGTAGTAATACAATAGGGGAAAGAACATTAATGGCCCGGAAATAATTTTTACCTTTTATCATGTGCAAGTTAATTGTTCTACTTATTGTAATTACCCTACTCTACACAACTAATATCACACTATTATATACTACCACAAATTTTGTACCTCACTCAAACCCTTTTAAATATACCCTCATGTCCAGGGTGTTTGTAACGGCTTGACAAAGCTCGGAGAGCGAAACTTTCCAAAAATAAAATTCACTTTAGTTCCTTTGTGTTTTTTTACTTACATACGTTTAGACATGTCACAATAACCCCCCCAACGTATTAACGAATGCAACCCCTCCAGCCCCAGAGATGACCCCGCTTTTGGCATATATCACTTTGCCAAGAATAAAACCCCGATTCAATGAATGGGATTGCAAATTCTTTCAGTACCTGTCAGCCCCAATTTATTACCCGTTGCCGAGAAACCCCTTCATTGCCCACTTCCCTTCTAGGCAAAATGCTACCTGGTTACCCGAGGTTTCCTGGATTATTCCCGGGGATCAAAAAGCCCCCGCGGCCCGGTCCATACCAGGCCTCTCGTGAATCGGGGCCCGATCAACCAGGATGTTTTTCTGGCCCAACAGTCCAAGGGACAGCCACGCCCGGCTGACCCGCACTGACTTTAGGGATCTGTCATTCTCCTTGAAGGCAGCCGGGTTTATTGTAATTCCCCAATGCTTTATCGGAGGCTGTTGAACATCTTGGGCCCCGGGCCCCTTTTGGTATTTTCTCTTAGTGTAAATGGCGCCCCTACTTTTAATTGGGGTTATTTTGCATCTCCTGCCCATTTTTACTTTCGTAGTGATGATTTCTGTGGCAATTTGGGCCTTCCATCCAGGATTTTTTCCAAGTGAGATATAATATATCTCTCCCCCTCGTTCCAACGAGTACAAGTCAAGTGCTCCAAGCTTTCCCCAGTATTTTAAGGGTTTGACAGAACTTATACTGCAGTAAAGGTCCGACACTCTCTAGATCTGCAATTTCACCTGTTTGAAGGGAAAGGTTAGTGTACAGCATATTCCAACCAAAGAGAACAATGTTTAAAAAGGATCATCTTTGGGGTTTTGCTCTCTCTTTTTAAACGTTCCCCATTACCATCCTATCATTTTTTGCATTTGGACGTGGCACTTTTGTGACCCCTTAAAAGTGACCCCCCCAAAGACATTACAAACCCCGGGGTCCCTTTATTTTTTCCCCTATTGTATGGCCCGGTTTTTTTAAAACCTTGTTCTTTTTATTATCTCCTCCAGTTTTCCATAACGGAGTATTGGAATATGTCCTCATTGAACTCACATTTTTTTTTTCCGTTGCCCACGGGAAAATTTTTTTATATCTTTTGGAGGTTAACCGCGCCCCTTCGCGGGGGGACAGCCTCATGCAAATCCTAGTATCATCCACAAAGGATGATACGGTGCTGTGGTGTACATCTCTGTCTATGTCTGATATGAGGATGAGGAATATGATTGGGATCCCTCCCTAGACTGATTACATCTATGGCTGACCTGTATAATCCAGCAGCTAATGTCTCCTTCCCGATTTCATTTCCACCAGCACTAAGACAGATAATGGGCTTGTTCCTATTGCCTAACATAATATTTATCCAACCTGCTGACTCTATCACCAACACCAGGTCTTGGGAGGCGCACCCTCTGTCTGATCTTTCTATGTTACGAAAAGCACGGTCCATATATCTTACCTGAGAATCTCCCACAATTAGAATATTCTTACCTTGATAAGCAGGAAGTCAGTGGTACCTTTAACTCATTAACCACTGAAGTACACTCGTCCTGGAGAACAGAGAATCGATTTTCTACCTTCACATTTCTCTATTAACCTTCCTAATCATCCTTCTTCCTGAACTGTGAATCACTTACCACTTAAAGTGGCTGCCACTCTCCAAATCCCTGCTGGTAACTTTTTCCTCCTTACCAGCTCACACTCACTCCCAAACCCATCTAGACAAAGCATCGTCCTCCTATTTTCTCCTGAAGAAGCAGAACCTCCTCCTTCAACATTTTAACACAGAGATTCTAAAACACTACAACAAGCCTTGGTGCTAGGTAACACCCCACGCTAAATCCCAGACAGCTTAGGACAGGTATGACCACACGTGACCACTGCCCAGCTTATGTGGCGTTCATGGCTGAGTGATAAGAGCGCTGCCTGGGAATCTTGAACGTTCACAGTAGCAGTATCGAGTCCTGCTGACTGCCATCTCTCTCTCTCTCTCTCTCCATATATATATATATATATATATATATATATATATATTATATATTTATATATTATATATATATATATATATATATATATATAATATGTCGTGTCAATAGGCAGAACTTGCGATCTTGGCTTAAATAGCAACCTCATCTTGCCATGTAAGACAAGTGAAAATTTGTGTATGCAATAGTTTCGCCCAAATCATTCTGAACCTAACGAAAAAAATATATTTCACTGTGTTTTTTAGTATTAAATTATTGTAAACAAATCTAAAATATATTTAGTTGGGTTAGGCTAAAATAAATTGCGCTTGTTACATAAGGTTAGGTAAGTTTTCTAAGTTCCTTTTGGTGCAAAATTATAAATTTTTGCATCAACATTAATGAAAAAAATATATCTTTAATCGTATAAGAAAAAACTTTAGGACCTAATTTTAAATGAGTTCTTGCTAATTGATCAGTTTTACCTATTAGGCACGACATATGCATATATATATATATAATATATAATATATATATATATATATTATATATTATATATATATATATATATATATATATTATATATATATATATGTCGTGCCGAATATGTAAAACTGGTCAATTAGCAAGAACTCATTTAAAATTAAGTCCTTTCTAAAATTTTCTCTTATACGTTTAAAGATATATATTTTTCATTATTGTTGATGTAAAAATTTATAATTTTGCACCAAAAAGAACTTAGAAAACTTACCTAACCTTATTATAACAAGAACAATTTATTTTAGCCTAACCCAACTAAATATATTTTAGATTTGTTTACAATAATTTAATACTAAACAAACACAGTGAAATATATTTTTTTCGTTAGGTTCAGAATGATTTTGGCGAAATTATTGCATACACAAATTTTCACTTGTCCTATATGGCAAGATGAGCCTTGCTATTTAAGCCAAGATCGCAAGTTCTGCCTATTCGGCACGACATATATATATATACATATATATATAATAATATATAATATATATATATATATATATATATATATATATTATATATATATATATATATATATAAGTAGTACTGAAGGCGGCTGAGCGGTCCACGTGGCTGAGTGGCTCTTCCTGAGCGGTCCTTTCCTGAGCGGTCCCTCCTGAAAAGTGCTGCAGCTGAGCAGTCTCCTTTTCACACCTTTATGCTAATGACCTTGACTTCACCATGACCCACACCCATGACCCCACCCACGACCCCCCCCCACCCACGACCCCCACCTCGACCACCTCCCCCTCAACCCACGACCCCCACCCACGACCCCCGACCGTCCGCGCCGCCCGACTGGGGCCCGCCTGCGCCGACTCATGCCCGCCCGCCTGTGCCAACTCGCGCCCGCCCGCCCGCGCCCTCGCGCCCTCCCCGCACCTTCTGCAGTGCCTTCTGCAGCGTCGTCCGGATCGCCCCTGCTCCCAGAATTTTTTTCCGATTTTTTTCGATTTTTTTTTGAATTTCATGTGCTCTCCATCTCCTCGGATCAAATTTTTGAGGTACTCCTTCCCACTTTCACCCCCACCCCAAAATTTCTGCTCCATCTCCTTGGATCAAGTATTTATCCTCCATCTTCTCAGATCAAGCTTTTTTTGGATTCCCCCCTATGGGTGTAAGCATTCAAAATGGACTCCCACTTGCATCCCAAATTCCCTGCTCCATCTCCTCAGATCAAGTTTTTCTCGATATCAATAATACAAAGATTTTCCCCCCACACCTCCCACCACCCACTTCTACCTCAAATATTCCTGCTCTACTTCCTCGGATCAATTTTTTTGTATTCCCCCTATGGGGTTTCGAAATTCTTATGATCTCCTCAGATCAAGTTTTTCTCGATATCAATAATACAAAGACTCCACTTCCTCGAATCAAGTTTTTTGGATTCCCCCCTGTGGGGGTAAGCATTCAAAATGGACTCCCACTTGCATCCCAAGTATTTCTCCTCCATCTCCTTGGATCAAATTTTTCTCGATAATACAAAGACTCCAATTCCTCGGATCAAATTTTTCTCGAAATCAATAATACCAAGTCTCCATCTCCTTGGATCAAGTTTTTCTCGATAATACAAAGACTCCATCTGCTTGGATCAAGTTTTTTGGATTCCCCCCTCTAGGGGTAAGCATTCAAATGAACTCCCCCTATGGGGCATGGCACTTTCTCTTACTACAGGTCTAAACAAGTGTGACGTCACCCCACCTGTGTTTACTTGGCGGTCAGTGACGTCATGCGACGACCTCACATATACAGGCTGAATCTTGTCGACTTCCCCCTATGTCAGTGACGTCACGTGACCCGACACACAGGCTGAATCTTGTCGAGCAGACAATAAAATGCAGGATAACACTAATACACAATATTTTCATTTATTATACAATCAATGCATTTCATATACATCCAACAAAATAATTCATTGAAAAAAGGTACAATTCATTGACTAAAATCAACATATTTTTCTCTTGAAGAAATTCTATGCATTTTTGTTCTGGATCTTCGTCGTCGTCACCATCTCAGTATTACACATTTCATATACAACATACCATTTTCACTCTTAACCCAGGATAACCCAAATAATTTCACATTTTTTTCGTTAATACAATCCACAATTTCTTTACAAAAGATTCACTCTCCTCAAGTCTAGACATTTTTCTCGTTTTAACTATTTCATCAGAAAAAGTCACCGCAACATTTACAACTTATAACCACTTTTCGATAAATTCACTAGACACAATTTTACATATTACGAAGTTATACGCACACACACACACTCACTTTACTTTGAACACCTTCTAACACTCTCATAAATAATTGAATACTCACAAAAATACCTTTGAACATTTCCAAACAACACTGAAACACTTCCAAGACAACATTTTGAATACTCCCAAATAAGATTTGACAGCTCTAATTTATCTACACTTACATATTTCATTAAATTACAACTCATCCCCCAAAACTCCTCCCTCATTCACCAGATTTTTAAAAACAGTATCACAAAAACTAACTCAGACACTTTACTTTGAACAAACCCCAAAAACTCCATCAATTACCTTTGAATACTCCAAAAACATCATTCGAACACCCCCAAATCACCACTGAATACTCCCAGAACACCTTCATAAATACTCTTGCACATCATTAAAACACCTTCAAAAACACCTTTGAATAGTCTCAAACACCATTTGAGTACTCCCAAATACACCATTGAATACTAACAAAACAGCACCGAATACTGCCCAAACACCACCAAAATCACCAGAACCTAAGATCAACATCACAGAACTAACACCCATTTCACATAAATCCTCTCAAATCACTATAACCAAGACGATCCCACTCACCCCCAAACTAAGATATAACATGGCGCAAAAAAAAAAACATGAACACAAACAAAACACACACGAACACTTACAACAAAATCACCACTTTTTGGGCATCACTAGTTCGACAACAACACCCACAACCCACAACACCCACAACCCAACATCACCCAAAACCCCAACACCCACAACCCACATCACCCACACCCCAAACCCCCACAACAACAACCCACAACTTTAACCACTTTTCAGCATCTCTAGTTCGCAACATCACCCACAAACCCACAACGCCCACAACCCACATCACCACACAACCCACAACACCCCAACACACCCACAAAACAACCCACTTTATAACATCTTTTTTTTTGGTATCTCTATTTTCAACAACAACACCCACAACCCACAACCCACAACACCCACAACAACAACCCGGGCTTATAGCATCTTTTTTGGTTATCTCTAGTTCGACAACAATACCCACAACCCACAACAGCCACAACCCACTTATAGCATTTTTTTCGGTATCTCTAGTTCAAAAAACAACACCCACAACCCACAACACCCACATCCCACAACACCCACAACCCACATCAACCACCCCCCAAACAACACCTACAACAACAACCCCACAACTTATAACCACTTTTCAGCATCTCTAGTTCGAAAAACAAAAACCCAACAACCCACAACACTCAAACCCACAACAACAACTCACTTATAACATCTTTTTTGGTTTTATCTCTAGTTCGACAACAACACCCACATCCCACAACACCCACATCCCACAACACCCACAACCCAAAACCCACCCACAACCCACATCACCCACAACAACAACCCACTTATAACATCTTTTTCGGTATCTCTATTTCGAAAACAACCCCCACAACCCACAACACCCACAACCCACAACACCCACAACAACAACCCACTTATAACATCTTTTTCGATATCTCTAGTTCGTCAACAATACCCACAACCCTCATCACTAACAATTTATTCACAATTTTTTCTTCTTTCGATACAAATTTTTCCCCCTTTTTATTAAAATCTTAAAATGTAATACACATTCCTCCCTACATTACTAAAATTCAAAATAAATCCTTCTCCATACCCATCCCCTTTTGTATCCACATAAATTTAATATTATACTCACAACAAGTAATCTCACTACCCAACTACTGAAAACATGTTTCTACACACTCCAATTTTTTTCCAGTGTATCAAAAACTTTTTTCACTTCATATTTCTTTTATAATCACACATTACCTTTATTTTCAGTAAAATCCCCCCATATTTCTTTAAAATTTTTAATACAACTCTCCCCATACCCCTCTCCATCTCACCCACATTTCTTCACACCCCCCACCACCCGTCTCCAACACACCCTTCAGAACAAACACAAAAAATCACATTTCACATCCATAAATGCATCTCATCACCCATTCTCAAATCCACTAAAATCACTGTAACCAAGATATTCACAAAATTCTATGACCAACTAACACACACAGACAACTCACTTTACTTTGAACACCTTCAAAACACTCTCATACATCATCATTTGAGACTACCAAATTTCTCATATCTCTTAAGAAATGTTTCTCTCGTCGACAACCTTTATCAACTCACTAACAGAACAACCCACAGATTGCTTCGAACACTCTCTTTAAATCATTTGAATACTCACATAAACACCTTTGGACATTTCCAAAACCCAACACTGAAACATTTCCAAGTCAACATTTTGATTACTCCCAAATAAGACTTGACATCTCTAATTTATCTACACTTACATATTTCTTTAAAATTACAACTCATCCCCCCATAACTCCTCCCTCATTCTTCAGATTTTTACAAAAATCACAAAAACTAACTCAATACACTTATGTCATGAGACATTCCCAAACACTAACACACACACACACACACACACACACACACACCCCACCACACTTTGCTTGTACAACACCAAAAACATCATCAATTACCTTTGATTACTCCAAAAAACATCATTTGAACACATTCAAAAAAACATCATCAAACCCCTTTGAATACTCCCAAAAACCCACTGAATACTACCAAAACAGCACCAAAATACTGCCCCAAACAACATTTAAAAATCACCAGAAAATAAGATCAACACCACCAACTAACGCCCATTTTATAAAAATTTCCCTCAAATCACTATAACCAAGACGATCCCACTCACCTCAGACTATTTTATAACATGAGCAAAAAAAGAAAAAAAACCATTCTCATAAATCATTTGAATACTCACAAAAAACACCTTTGTACATTTCCAAACAATACCGAAACACTTCAGCAGGATCACCACCAACTGAAAACATAACATGTACACACACACACAAAAAAAACTAAGACATCCCATCAACTATCATCAATGCCCATCATTTTTATAAACATTCGCAAAAAATCACAATCACCAACTCCATACAATATCTAATACACCCCTCTCACTGCCCAACACATACCAGCACAGATAAGGGATACCTCCCATGATATCACACACATTTTTTCTCAAACTAAATATTCATACCACATTTATCATTTCTCACCTATGCTTCATATCATATTTCTCATCCAAAATCAACCCTAAACATCCTTCCTTATTCAGCCGTATATCTCTTAGAGATGTTTAACCCCGGCGACCCATCATGACACTAGGAGCCAGAGTGTAGTAGGTGGTGTTGGAGTGGTGATGGTTGCTCTGGCTCCTACGTCGTGATGGGTCGACGGGGTTAAAACATCTCTAGGTGATATACGGATGAATAAGGAAGGGATGTTTTAGGGTTGATGTGGATGAGAAATATGATATGAACATAGGTGAGAAATGAAAATGTGGTATGAATATTTAGTTGAGAATAAATGTGTAAAACAGTTTTATTTTTTGATGATTATAACAAATTTGGTGGGTTAATTGTATTAATATTTTTAGTTGATGAATAGATAACATGAACTTATTTAAAGTGATTGTGTATTAGTTGGAAGTGTGGTGACTTATTTTCTGGTAATGTTCTCATGACATGGTAAATTTTTTTGTGCTTATGTCTTATATTTATTGTTAATATGTCAAGCATGGGTTTTTTGGTGTATGTCTTAGTTTTATGTGTATGTATTAGTTGGAGGTGAATGTCTTAGATTTGTTTTTGTATGTCTTATTTTGTGCGAATTTTTTTAAAAAAATAAGTGTTTTCAGTGATCACAGTAGTTTTGAGATGCATGATCTTAGATTTTTGGTGATCTTGGTGATGAGGGTTGATAGATGATGGTAAACATGATATCGAATTGGTGATCGTGATTTTCTTGTGAATGATTATAAAAATGAGTGTTTTTCTGTGATATTAGTGGGGGGGTCTTTAAATCTGGTTAATCGTCTTGGTTATAGTGTTCTTAGATATTGTGGGTACAACAGGTTGAAACAAGGTGGGTTGGGTGTGATGTTACCGACCGCCAAGTAAACCCCAGATGGGAGTGTGACGTCACTGGAGGTGACCTCGCCGGTCCTGTGAGGTGTGACATCGTGTGTTGGTGGTAGTGAGGTGAGGTGCGCTTAGATATTGTCAAATATGATTTTTTTTGTGTGAAAGTTTATAAAAAAATTTAGTGTTTTCTGTGATATTTGTGATTTTTTGAGGTAAGTGAACATGGGTGATTGTTTTTTGGTGGTTGTCTTAGATTCATGGTTTTTAAAAGATATGTTTTTAGTTGATGGTGATCAGTACTAAGTGTTTGTGGGATTAGGTTTGTGTTCAAGTTTTCTTTTTTTTTTTTTTTTGCGCCCATGGGGAGGGAGTTCTTGGTTTTAGTGATTTGAGGGGAATTTTTTTATAAAATGGGGGTTTTAGCTGGTGATTTCTAAACTTAGTTTCTGGTGATTTTGACGGTTGTTTTCGTAGTATTCAGTGGTTGTTTGGTAGTAATCAGTAGTGTTTTGGGGGGTAATCGGGTGTTTGATCGTGTTTTTGAAGGGGTTTTAAATGATGTGCAGAGTATTTTTTGAAGATGTTCAGTGGTGTTTTGGTGATGTTCAGAGTTGGTTCAAAGTTAGTGTATTAGTTTGTGGTAATGTCTCATGTCATATGTGTATGAGTTAGTTTTTTTTTTTTGTGTTAATGTTGTAAAGTTGGGAGAATGAGGGAGGAGTTTTGGTGGATGAGATGTAATTTCGGTTAATGAAATGTGTAAGTGTGAATGTAAATTGGTGAGTGAGTTAGAGAAGACAAAATTTTATGTGATCTTAGTAAAAGTAAGATAGTTTTAGTGAACTTCGTTATGATGATGTTTTAAGAGAATGTGTACAAAAAAAGTGTGATCTTAGTGGTGGGGTTATAGAATTTGGTAAACGTCTTGATTGTGGTGATCTTAGATATTAGAGATATAACAGGTTTGAAACAAGTAGCTTCCTCTCAATAAGTTTAAATGAACTAAAAGGGGGTTTTGACGTCGTCAAGTAAACACAGGATGGAGTGTGATGTCATGGGAGGTATCCCTATCTGTGCTGGTATGTGTTGGTGGCAGTGAGAGGAGTGTATTAGATATTGTATGGAGTTGGGGATTGTGATTTTTTGTGCGAATGTTATAAAATGAGTGGTCATTGATGATAGTTGATGTATGTTTTAGTTTTTTTTGTTGTTTTGTGTACATGTTATGTTTTCAGTTGGTGGTGATCCTGCTGAAAGTGTTTTCGGTGTTGTTTGGAAATGTACAAAGGTGTTTTTGTGAGTATTCAAATGATTTATGAGAAAGGCTTTTTTCTTTTTTGCGCTCATGTTATTTAATAGTCAGAGGGAGTGGAATCGTTTTGGTTATAGTGATTTGAGGGGATTTCTATAAAATGGGCGTTAGTTGGTGGAGTTGATCTTAGTTTCTGGTGATTTTTTTGTGTTGTCTGGGCGTATTCGGTGGGTGTTTTGGTATATTCAAATGGTGTTTTGGGAGTATTCAAAGGAGTTTGATGATGTTTCTTGAATTTGTTCAAATGAAAGTTTTTTGGAGTAATTCAAGGTAATTGATGATGTTTTTTGTGATGTACAAAGTAAAGTGTGGTGGGGTGTGTGTGTGTGTGAGGGTTTGTTTTTGTTGTTGTGTGTGTGTGTGTGTGTGTGTGTGTGTGTGGGGTGTGTGTGTGTGTTGTGTGTGCGTTTCGTGTGTGTGTTTAGTGTTGGTAATGTTCATGACATAAGTGTATGAGCTAGTTTTTGTGATACTGTTTTTAAAAATCTGGAGAATGGGGGGGAAGGAGTTTGGGGATGAGTTGTAATTTTTAATGAAATATGTAAAGTGAATAAATTAGAGTGTCAAATCTTATTGGGAGTAACAAATGTTGACTTGGAAATGATTCAGTGTTGTTTGGAAAATGTCCAAAGGTGTTTATGTGAGTATTCAAATGATTTATGAGAGTGTTCGAAGTAATCTGTGGGTTGTTCTGTAGTGAGATGATAAAAGTTGTCGATGAGAGAATATTTTTAAGAGATAATTGAGAAAAGGTGGTCTCAAATGATGTATGAGAGTGTTTTGAAGGTTTCAAAGTAAAGTGGAGTTTTCTGTGTGTGTTAGTTGCCATAGAATTTTGTGAATATAATTGGTTACAGTGATTTTAGTAGATTTGAGATGGGTGATGAGATGCCTTTATGGATGTGAAATGTGATTTTTGTGTTTATTCTGAAGAGGTGTGTTGGGGGGAAAAGGGTTTAGTGGGTGTGAAGAAATGTGGGTGAATGGAGACGGGTATGGGGAGAGTTGTATTTTAAAATTTAATGAAATATGGGGGGATTTACTGAAAATAAAGGTAATGTGTGAATATTATAAAAGAAATTATAGAAGTGGGAAAAGGTTATGATACACTGGAAAAGACTGGAGTATGTAGAAACATGTTGCAGTAGTTGGGTAGTGAGATTACTTGTTGGAGTATAATATTAATTTATGTGGAAAACAAGGAGATGGGTATGGAGAGGATTTTATTAGAATTTTAGTAATGTAGGGAGGAATGTGTATTACATTTAAGATTCAATAAAAAGGGGAAAAATTGTATCGAAAGAAGAAAAATTGTGAAATAAATTGTTAAAGGGGATGAGGGTTGTGGTATTGTTGACGAACTAGAGATATACGAAAAAGATGTTATAAGTGGGTTGTTGTGTGGGTGTTGTGGGTTGTGGGTGTTGTGGGTTTTTGGGTGTTGTTGTCGAAAAAGAGATACCGAAAGATGTTATAAGTGGGTTGTTGTTGTGGGTGATGTGGGTTGTGGGTGTTGTGGGTTGTGGGTGTTGTGGGATGTGGGTGTTGTGGGGTGTGGGTGTTGTTGTCGAACTAGAGATACCAAAAAAGATGTATAAGTGAGTTTGTTGTTGTGGGTTGAGTGTTGTGGGTTGTGGGTGTTGTTGCCGAACTAGAGATGCTGAAAAGGGGGTTATAAGTTGTGGGTTGTTGTTGTAGGAGTTGTGGGGGTGTGGGTTGATGTGGGGTTGTGGGTGTTGTGGGATGTGGTGTTGTGGGTTGTGAGTGTTGTTGTCGAACTACAGATACCGAAAAGATGTTATAAGTGGGGTTTTGGGTGTTATGGGTTGTGGGTACGTTGTCAAACTAGAGATACCAAAAAAGATGTTATAAGCGGGTTGTTGTTGTGGGGTGTTGTCGGGTTTTGGGGTTTGTGGGTTGTGGGTGTTGTAGATTGTGTTGTTTGAGGGTTGGGGTGTTTAGGGGTTTTGGGGGTTGTTGTCGAACTAGAGATACCAAAAAAAAAAGATGTTATAAGTGGGTTGTTGTTGTGGTTTTTTGTGGGGTGTTGTGGGTTGTGGGGTGATGTGGGTTGTGGGTGTTGTGGTGTGGGTGTTTTTGGGTTGGAGTGTTGTCGAACTAAGATGCGAAAAAGTGGTTATAAGTTGTGGGCTGTTTTTTTGTGGGTGTTGTGGGGTTTTGGGTGATGTGGGTTGTGGGGTGTTGTGGGTTGTGGGTGTTGTTGTCGAACTAGTGATGCCGAAAAAAAGTGGTTTATTTTGTTGTAAGTGTTCGTGTGTGTTTTGTTTGTGTTCATTTTTTTTTTTTTTTTTGCGCTCATGTTATATCTTAGTTGGAGGTGAGTGGGATCGTCTTGGTTAAGTGATTTGAAGGATTTGTGTGAAAATGGGTGTTAGTCGTGATGTTGATCTTAGTTTCTGGTGATTTTGGTGGTGTTTGGGCGTATTCGGTGCTGTTTTCGTAGTAATTCAATTTGGTGTTATTTGGAAGTACTCAAATGGTGTTTGAGACTATTTTAAAGGGTGTTTTTTAAGGTGTTCAAATGATGTGCAAGAGTATTTATGAAGGTGTTCTGGGGGTATTCAGTGGTGATTTGGGGGTTTCGAATGATGTTTTTGGAGTATTCAAAGGTAATTGATGGTGTTTTTGGTGTTGTTCAAAGTAAAGTGCTGAGGTTAGTTTTTGTGATACTGTTTTAAAAATCTGGAGAATGAGGGAGGAGTTTTGGGGGATGAGTTGTAATTTTTAAAGAAATATGTAAGTGTAGATAAATTGAGCTGTCAAATCTTATTTGGGAGTATTCAAAATGTTGTCTTGGAAGTGTTTTAGTGTTGTTTGGAAATGTTTCAAAGGTATTTTTGTGAGTATTCAATTATTTTTTGAGAGTGTTTAGAAGGTGTTCAAAGTAAAGTGAGGTGTGTGGTGTGCGTATTAACTTCGTAATATGTAAAATTGTGTCTAGTGAATTTACGAAAAGTGGTTATAAGTTGTAAATGTTGCGGTGACTTTTCTGATGAAATAGTTTTAAAACGAGGAAAAATGGGCTAGACTTGAGGAGAAGTGAATCTTTTGTAAAGAAATTGTGGATTGTATTAACGAAAAAAATGTGAAATTATTTGGGTTTTTCCGGGTTAAGAGTGAAAATGGTATGTTGTATATGAAATTGGGGTAATACTGAGATGGTGACGACGACCGAAGATCCAGAAAAAAATTTCATTTGAATTCTTCAAGAGAAAAATATGTGATTTTAGTCAATGAATTGTACCTTTTTTCAATGAATTTATTTTTGTTGGATTTTATATGAAAAGCATTGGTTGTATAATAAATAAATGAAAATATTTTTGTATTAAATGTTATCCGCATTTTATTGTCTGCTCGACAAGATTCAGCCTGTGTGTGGTCATCACTTGACGTCACTGACAAAGGGGGAAGTCGACAAGATTCAGCCTGTATATGTGAGGTCGTCGCATGACGTCATGACCGCCCAGTAAACACAGGTGGGGTGACGTCACACTTGTTTAGACCTGTAGTAAGAGAAAGTGCCATGCCCCATAAGGGGAGTTCATTTAAATGCTTACCCCTAGAGGGGGGAATCCGAAAAACTTGATCCAAGGAGATGGAAATCTTTTTATTATCGAGAAAAAAAATTGATCCAAGGAGATGGAGACTTGGTATTATTGATTTCGAGAAAAAT
>NC_069415.1:59486912-59498850 GCF_026875155.1 Cherax quadricarinatus | reverse complement strand
TTCCCTGTTTCTTTTTTCGGACGGGTTTTTCCTCCCCCCCATATTTCATTTTTCTGGACGGGTTTCCTTTTTATATTCATTGTTCTGGACGGGGTTTCCCCCCTCAATTTCATTGTTTTTGTGACGAGTTTCCTTCCATATTTCAAATTTTTTCTGGACGGGTTTCCTTTTCATATTTATTTTTTTCCCGGGGCGGGTTTCCCCCTTTATATTTCATTGTTGTGGGGGTTCCCCCCATACTTCATCGTTCTGGACTGGGTTTTCCCTTTTCATATTTTATTGTTAGGAGGGTTTTCCTCTCAATTTCATTTTTAGGGACGGGTTTCCTCCTCATTTTCACGTTCTGGACTGGTTTCCTTTTCATATTTTATTGTTAGGGGACGGGGGTTTTCCCTCTCATATTTCCTTGTTCGGGGCGGGTTTCACTCTTAAAATTTTTTGTTCGTACTGGGTTTTTCCCCGTCATATTCATTGTTCGGGCCGGCTTTCTCGGGGCCATATTTTTATTGTTCTGGCGGGGTTTTCCCTTCTTTAATTCATTGTTCTTGAGGGGTTTTATTCTCAATTTCATTGTTCTTTACGGGGTTTTTTTCTAATAATTCCTTTTTCTGGACGGGTTTCCTTATCATTTTCCCTTTTTCTGGACGGGTTTTTTTCCAATTTTATTTTTTTGACGTGTTTTTTTCCCATCATATTTTTATTGTTTTTGGGCCGGTTTCCCCCTTTATATTTTTGTTGTTCTGGGCGGGTTTCCTTCCAATTTTTTTGTTCTTTAGGGTTTCTCTGTCAATTTTTATTGTTCTGGGCGGTTTTCCCTGACAATTTCTTTGTTCTGGTGCGTTTCCCTCCATGTTTATTGTTTTGACGGGTTTCCCTATCAATTGATTGTTCTGGACGTTTTCCCTGTCATATTTTATGTTCTTGACGAGTTTCCTTCTCAATTTCTTGTTCTGGGCGGGGTTTCCCTTCATATTCCATTCTTTTGGGCGGGTTTCCCCGCATATTTCTTATTCTGGACGGGTTTTCCTTCTCACATTTTTATTGTTCTTTAGGGTTTCTTTCCCATATTTCCTTTTTTCGGACGGTTTCCTTCCATATTTCCTTTTTTTCTGGGCGGGTTTCCCCTCATATTTCATTGTTTTTACGGTTTTCCTGTCATATATCATGTTCTGGACGGTTTTTCCCCTGTCTATATCATTGTTTTGGACGGGTTTTTCCCTGCGTATTTCTTTTCTGGGCGGGGTTTCCTGTCATTTTCAGTTTTTGGGCCGGTTTTCCCTTTCTTTTTTTCGGTTCTGACGCTTTTTTCCCCTCAACTCATTTTCTGGACGGGTTTTTCTCCCATGTTTCATTGTTCTGGGGCGGGTTTTTCCTTCCATATTTCAATTTCTGGACGGGTTTCCATCCATATTTCATTATTCTTGACGGTTTCGCGGGCCCAATTTTATGTTCTGGGCAGGTTTCCTCTCAATTTCATTGTTCTTGAAAATTTTTTTTCAATATTTGTTTTCTTTTCGGGGCGTTCTCTATTTCCTTGTTCTTTAAGGGCTTCCCTTCTCATTTTTCCTTGTTCTTTACGGGTTTTCCTCTCATATTTCTTTTTCTGGACGGGTTTCCTTCTCATATTTCATTGTTCGGACGGGTTTCCCCTCTTTTTTCAATGTTCCACCCCTTTCCCCTTTATATTTCATTGTTTTGTACGGGTTTCCTTGTCATATTTCATTGTTCTTACGGTTTCCGTGCATATTTCATCGTTTACGGTTTTCCCCTGTCATTTCATTTTTCTGGGTGGGATTCCTTTTTATATTCATTTTCGGGGGTTTTCCCGTTATATTTCATTGTTCGTACGGGGTTTTCCGTGTCAAAATTTTATCGTTCGGACGGGTTTCCCTGTCATATTCATTTTTCTGGATGGGATTCCTTTTATATTTCATTTCTGGACGGTTTTTTCCCCCTATATTTTATTTTTCTTGACAAGTTTCCTTTTCATATTTATTGTTCTGGACTTTTCCTTCTAATATTTCATTGTTTTGAACGGGTTTTCCTCTCAATTTCCCTTGTTCGGCGGGTTTTCCTTCTCATATTTCCTTGTTCTGAACGGGGTTTCCTTTTCAATTTTTATTGTTCGGGGCAGGTTTTTTTTGTCTATTTCATTGTTCAGACGGGTTTCCCCTTAAACCATACCCCCGGCCCGGGGTTGAACCCGCGGCATAGAGTCCAAAAATCCAGCCCGTCGCGCTAGCCACGCGCTGCCAAAACGGTTTCCCTGTCAAAAACATTTTTTTTGGGCAGGTTTTCCCCTTCGTAATTCATTATTCGGACGGTTTCACTGTCATATATAATGGTTTTTGGAAGGGTTTCCTTCTCAATTTCATTGTTCTGGACCGGGTTTCCCCGTCATTTTCGTTTTCTGGACGCGTTTTCCCCCTTAATCTCATTGTTTGGGCGGGTTTTTCCCTCTCGTTTTATTGTTTTGGACGGGGTTTCTTTCTCATATTTTAATGTTCTGGACGGGTTTCTTTCTCATATTTTATTATTCGGACGGGGTTTCCTTCTCAAATTTCTTTTTTTTTTTATGGGTTTTGTTCTCATATTTCATTGTTCTTCACGGGTTTCGTTCTCATATTTCCTTGTTCGGACGGGGTTTCCTTCTCAAATTTTCATTGATCTGGACTGGTTTCCCTGTCATATTTCATTGTTCCTGACATTTCTTCTCATATTTCATTGTTCTTTACGATTTCCTTCTCATATTTCATTTTTTCGGGCGGGGTCCCGCATATTTTTATTTTCTGGCTGGTTTCGCTTTTATATTTTTATTTTTGTGGACGGGGTTTCCCTGTCATATTTCATTGTTCTTTCGAGTTTCCTTCTCATATTTCTTTTTCGGACGGTTTCCCTGTCATATTCATTCTTCGGACTGGTTCCCCTTTTATATTTCATTGTTCTGGACGGTTTTTTCCCTTTATTTTCATTGATCTGGGCGGGTCCCTGTCATATTAATTTTTTGGACGGTTTTTCCCCGTTATATCGCATGGCTGGGCTGGGTTTTTTTTCTTTTTCATATTTCCCCTTGTTTGGACGGTTTCCCTGTCACATTTCATTGTTCTGGACGGGTTTGCCTCCATTTTCATTGTTCTGGACGGTTTCCCTTTTTATATTTTTTTGTTCTGGACGGGGGTTTCCCCGTCTATTTCATTGTTTTGAGATTTCCTTTTCATATTTCGTTTTTTCTGGACGGGGGTTTCCCCTTTAATTTCATTCTTCTGGCGGGGTTTCCCTGTCAAATTTTATTATTTTGGACGGGTTTTTCCTTCTCACTTTTTATTTTTCTTTTGGGGTTTTTGTTCCAATTTCCTTTTTCTGGACGGGTTTTCCCTTTTTCCCTATTTTCCTTTTTTGGACGGGGTTTCCCTTTTCATATTTCATTTTTCTGGGCGGGTTTTCCTGTCATATTCTTGTTTTGGACGGGTTTCCCTGCCATAATCATTGTTTTGGGCGGGTTTTCCTGTCGTATTTTATTGTTTTTGGACGGTTTTTTCCCCGTCATATTAATTGTTTTGGACCGGTTTCCCTGTCATATTTTTGATTTCTGGGCCTTTCCCTCTCTACCATTGTTTTGGACGGGATTCCTCCATGTTTCATTTTTCGGACGGGTTTTCCCCTATTTTTAATGTTTTTGGACGGGTTTCCATTCCCTATTTCCATTCTGGACGGGTTTCGCGGCATATTTCATTGTTCGGACAGGTTTTTCCCTTTTCATATTTTTATTGTTCTTTATAGGTTTTTTGTTTAATATTTTGTTGTTTTTTTAACGGGTTTCCTTTTTCCCTATTTTTTTTGTTCTGGACGGGGTTTTCCTTTCTCAATTCTTGTTCTGGACGGGTTTTCCCTCTCTTTTTTTAATGTTCCTACCGTTTCCCTGTCATATTTCATTGTTCTGGACGGTTTCCCTGCATATTCATTGTTCTTACGGGTTCCGTGTCAATTTCACCGTTCGGACGGGTTCCCTTTAATTTTTATTTTTTTTGGCGGGATTCTTGTTTATTCATTGTCTGGACGTTTTTTCCCCGTCAATTTATTGTTCTTGAGAGTTTCCTTCTCAATTTTATTTTTCTGGACGATTTTTTCCCTTTTAATTTTCATTGTTTTAAAGGGGTTTTCCTTCTCATATTTCCTTTTCTGGACGGGTTTCCTTTTCATTTTCCTTGTTTGGACGGGTTTCCCTCTCAAATTTCATTGTTCTGGGCGCGTTTCCCCTCATGTTTCATTGTCTTGGACGGGTTTTTCCCTTTTCATATTTCAATGTTTTGGACGGGGTTCCTTCCATAAATTTATTGTTCGGACGGGGGGTTTTTCCCTTTTCAATTTCTTGTTCTTTTTGTGGGTTTTGTTCTCATTAACATTTTTCTTTACGGGTTTCGTTCTCATATTTCATTGTTCTTTTTCGGGTTTCGTTCTCATATTTCTTTTTCTGTACTGGTTTTCCCTTCATATTTTATTGTTATGGACAGGTTTCCCTCTAATATTCGTTTATCTGGACTGGTTTTTTGTCATTTTCATTGTTTTTGGGCGGGGTTTCCTTCTCACATTTTATTTTTTCTTGAGGGTTTTCGTTTTTCTATTTTATTTTTTCTTTACCGGTTTTTCCCTCTGATATTCCTTGTTCTGGACGGGGGTTTTCCTTCTCATATTTCCTTGTTCTGGACGGGTTTCCTTCTCATATTTCATTGTTCTGGACGGTTTTCCCTGTCTTATTTCAATGTTCTGGGCCGGTTTCCCTGTCATATTTCATTGTTCTGGACGGGTTTCCCTGTCATATCGCATGGTTTGGGGCTGGTTTCCTGTCTATTTCATTGTTTGGACGGGTTTCCCGTCATATTTCATTGTTCTGGACTGGTTTTTCCCTCCAATTTTATTGTTCTGACATTTCCTTCTCATATTTCATTGTTTGGGCGTTTTCGCTGTCAATTTCATTGTTTTTGGACTGGTTCCCTCTCATATTTCAATGTTCTTGACGATACCTTTCCCTATTTTTTCTTCGGACGGTTTCCCTCTCATATTTTATTCTTCTGGACGGGTTTTCCCGTCGTATTTCATTGTTCTGGACGGGTTTTTTCCCGTCATATTTATTGTTCTTGACGAGTTTCCTTCCAATTTCATTGTTTTTGGTGGGTTTTTCCCCGTCATATTTTTTTCTTTTAGACGGGGTTTTCCCCGTCATATTTTTTTTCATCTGACGGGTTTTCCCCCTCATACTTTTATTGTTCTGGACTGCCTCGACGGCCGGGGAGTATCCTTTTCGTCTTTCCCCAAATCCAGGATCCGCCGTGTCCTCCAGGGATTCTCCCTTTCCCCCCTTCCCCGGTCTGCCTCACGGCCGGGGAGTATCCTTTTTCGTCTTCCCGGCCAGGGGTCCGCCTGTGTCCCCCCCAGCATTCTCCCTTCCCCCCTTTTTCCCGTGTCTGCCTGGACGCCTGATATCCTTTTTCCCTCTCTCCCAGGCCCCCGGGGTCCGCCTGTGTTCCCCAGGCATTCTCCCCTTTCCCCCCTTCCCCGGGGGCCGCCCGATGCCGGGGATACCTTTTTCGGCCCCCGGTCCAGGAGTCCGCCTGTGTCCCCTCAGGCATTCCCTTTTCCCCCCTTTTCCCCGGGGTCGCCTCGACGGCCCGTGATATCCTTTTTTTTGGGGCCCCCAGGGCCCCGGGTCCGCCCGTGTCCCCTCAGGGATTTTTCCCTTCCCCTTCCCCGGGGTCTGCCTCGACGGCTTGGAGTACCTTTTTCGCTCTCCCAGGGCCAGGACCGCCGTTCCCCCCAGGCATTTTCCCCCCCCTTTCCCCCCTTTTTTGGGTCGCCTCGACGGGGCCGGGGAGTACCTTTTTTGTCTCTCCAGGTCCAGGAGTCCGCCTGTTCCCCTCAGGCATTTTCCCCCCCCCTTCCCCGGGGTCTGCCCCACGGCCGTAGTACCTTTTTTCGTCTCTCCCAGGTCCAGATCCGCCTGTGTCCCCTCAGCATTCCCCCTTCCCCCCCTTCCCCGGGGCGCCCCGACGCCGTGAGTATCCTTTTCGCCCTCCCAGGTCCCGGATCCGCCTTGGCCCCTCGCCCCTCCTCCCCTCCCCACTTCCCCAGGGTCCCTTTCCTCGACGGGGCCGTGAGTACCCCTTTTTGTCTCCCCACGTCCAGACTCCGCCCGTTCCCCCAGGCATCCTCCTTCTGTACTTCCTCAGGGTCTCCTCGAGGCCGTGATATCCTTTTTTGTCTCTCCCAGGTCCGCTCCCCTGTGTCCCCTCAGGTTCCTCCCTTCTCCCCTTCCCCAAATCTGCCTCGACGGCCGGGGATATCCTTTCTCGTCCTACCCGGGCCAGGACTCCCCCTGTGTTTCCCCCAGGCATCCTCCCTTCCCCACTTCCCCAGAGTCTGCCTCACGGGGCCGGGGAGTATCCTTTTTCGTCTCACTCAGGTCCAGGGGCTCCGCCTGTACCCCTCAGGCATCCCCCCCTTCCCCCCTTCCCCCCAAACTCCTCGACGGCCTTTATAACCTTTTTCGTCTCTTCCAGGTCCAGGACTCCGCCGTGTCCCCTCAGGCATTCCCTTTTCCCCCCTTCCCCAGGGTCTGCCTCGACGGCCGGGGAGTTCATTTTTCGTCCTCCCAGGTCCGCGTTCCAGGACTCCGCCTTTTCCCCTAAAGGGATCCTCCCTCCCCCTTCCCCAGGGCGCCTCACGGCCCCTGAGTATCCTTTTTTGTCTCCCCCATGTCCGCGTGTCCAGGAGGCCGCCTGTGTCCCCTCAGCCATCCTCCCTTCCCCCCCTTCCCCGGGTCTGCCTCGACGGCCGGGGAGTACCTTTTTCGTCTCTCCCAGGGCCCGTTCCAGACTCCGCCTGTGTCCCCCAGGCACCTCCCTTCCCCCCTTCCCCAGGTCTTTCCTCGACGGCCGTGATAACCTTTTTCGCTCTCCCAGGGCCGCGGGCCCCGGGGTACGCCTGTGTCCCCCTCAGGGATCCTCCCCCCCCCCCCCCCCCACCCCCAAAACCCCCCCCCCCGGCCCCCCCCCCCCCCCCCCCTTTTCCCCACTTTCCCCCCGGGGTCTGCCTCGACCCGTGGTATCCTTTTTTTTGTCCTCCCACGTCCAGGATCCGCCCGTGTCCCCCCCAGGCATCCTTCCCTTCCTTTCCCAGGGGCTGCCCGACGGCCGTGAGTATCCTTTTTTTTGCTCTCCCAGGGCCAGGACTCCCGCCTGTTTCCCCTCAGGCCTCCCTTCTTTCCACTTCCCCAGGTCGCCCCCGACGGCCGGGGAGTATCCTTTTTCCCTCCTCCAGGGTCCAGGCCCGCCTGGTCCCCCCAGGATCCTCCCCTTTCCCCCCTTCCCCCCAGTCTGCCTCGACGGGGCCGGGAGTATCCTTTTTCGTCCACCAGGGCCAGGACCCCCCCTGTTCCCCTCAGGCATCCCCCCCCTTCCCCACTTCCCCAAGTCGCCTCGACGGCCGGGGGAGTATCCTTTTTCGTCTCTCAAAATCCAGGGCCCGCCGGGTTCCCCCCCAGGGATCCTCCTTTCCCCCCCTTCCCCAGGTCGCCCCGACGGCCGGTGAGTATCTTTTTTTGTCCCCAAGGCCGGCCGGGCTCCGCCCGTTCCCCTCAGGCATCCTCCTTCCCCCCCTTCCCCGGGTCTGCCCCGACGGCCGTGAGTATCCTTTTTTTTCTCCCCCAGTCCGCGGTCCAGGATCCGCCTGTTCCCCCCAGGCATCCTCCCCTTTCCCACTTTCCCCCGGGTCTGCCTGACGGGCCGTAATCCTTTTTCGTCTCCCCCAGGCCCGGAGTCCGCCTTGTTTCCCTCAGGCATTCTCCCTTCCCCCCTTCCCCCGGGGGCCCGCCCCGACGCCGGTGATATCCTTTTTTGCTCCCCAGGCCCGGGGTCCGCCTGTGTCCCCCTCAGGCATTCCCCTTCCCCACTTTCCCCGGGTCGCCTCGACGGCCTTGGGGGTATCCTTTTTCGGCTCCCCAGGTCCCGGAGTCCGCCGTGCCCCTCAGGGGATTCCCCCTTCCCCATTCCCCGGGGTCTGCCTCGACGGTTTTTGATATCCTTTTTTTGCTCTCCCGGGCCCGGGTCCGCCGTGTTTCCCCCCGGCATTCTCCCCCTTCCCCACTTTTCCCGGGTCTGCCTCGACGGCCGTGATTTTCCTTTTTCGTCTTCCCAGGGCCCGGAGTCCGCCTGTTCCCCCCAGGGATTCCCCTTTCCCCACTTCCCCGGGTCTGCCTCGACGCCGGGGAGTATCCTTTTTCGTCCCCTCCCCGGGCCAGGATCCGCCGTTCCCCCCAGGCATTCTCCCTTTCCCCCCTTCCCGGGGGCCCGCCTCGACGGCCGTGATATCCTTTTTTCGTCTCTCCCAGGGGCCCGGAGTCCGCCTTTTGGGTCCCCCAGGCACCCCCCCCCCCCCACTTCCCCGGGTTTTGCCTCGACGGCCGGTGAGTATCCTTTTTCGTCTCTCCCATCCAGGGTTCCGCCTTGTCCCCTCAGGCTCCTCCCTTTCCACTTCCCAGGGGGCCTCACGGCCGGGGAGTACCTTTTTCGTCCCCCCCAGTCCGGACTCCGCCTGTGTCCCCCCAGGACCCCTTCCCACTTCCCCAGGTCTGCCTCGACGCCGGGATATCCTTTTTTGTCTTCCAGTCCAGGACTCCCCTTGCCCCCCAGGACCTCCCCCCCCCACCCCCCGAGTCTCCCCCGACGGCCGGGGATATCCTTTTTTGCTCTACCAGCCAGGGACTCCGCCTTTCCCCTCAGGGATCCCCCCTTCCCCACTTTTCCCCCGACCCCCGGCCGGATACCTTTTCGTCTCCCCCAGGTCCAGGACTCCGCCTGTTCCCCTCAGCATCCTCCTTTTTCCCCCCCCCTCTCCCAGGGTCTGCCTCGACGGCCGGGAGTAACTTTTTTGTCCTCCATTTTTCCAGGACTCCGCCTGTGTCCCCCCAGGAACCCCCCTTTTCCCCCCTTCCCCCCGGGTCGCCTCGACGGCCGTGAGTATCCTTTTTCTCCCCCCCGTCCGCGTGTCCAGGATCCCCCTGTGCCCCTCAGGGGATCCTCCCTTCCCCCCCTTCCCCAGGTCTGCCCGCGGCCGGATATCCTTTTTTTGTCTCCCCGTCCGCGTGTCCCGGACCCCCCTGTGTCCCCCCCCAGGCACCCCCCTTCCCCCCTTCCCCCCAGGGGCTGCCTCGACGGCCGTGAGTATCCTTTTTTGTCTCCCCTTCCCGTGTCCAGGGGTCGCCTGTGCCCCTCAGGGATCCCCCTTTCCCCCCCTTTCCCCCGGGTCTGCCCACCCGTGAGATCCTTTTTCGTCTCTCCCCCGTCGCGTGCCAGGGGTCGCCTGTGTCCCCTCAGGGATCCCCCTTCCCCACTTCCCCCCGGGGCCCGCCTCGACAACCATGAGTATCCTTTTTCGTCCCCCCAGGCCGCGTGTCCAGGGTCCGCCTGTGTCCCCTCAGCATCCCCCCCTTTCCCCCCTTTCCCCCGGTCGCCTCGACAACCAGTGAGTATCCTTTTTCGTCTCTCCCCGGCCGTGTCCCGATCCGCCGTGTCCCCTCAGGCATCCCCCTTCCCCAGGTCTGCCTCACAACCAGTGATATCCTTTTTTCGTCTCTCCCATTCCCCGGGGTCCAGAGCCGCCTGTCCCCTCAGGCATACTCCCTTCCCCCCAGTTCCCCCCGCCCGGGGCCCCGGTTTCCAGGGTCCCCTGTTGTGAAGGCCAGGGCTCCCCCCCCTTCCCCCCTACCCCCACACCCCAACCTTGCCCCCCCCCCGGGTCCCTGGGTTTCCCGGAGGCCCCCTTGTGAAGGGCCGTGCTCCCCCCTTTCCCCCCTACCCCCCCCACACCCCAACCCTTCACAACCCCCCCCCGGTTTCCCTGGTTCCAGGAGTCCACCGTGTGAAGGCCAGGGGCCCCCCCCCTTCCCCACTTCCCCCACACCCCAACCATGCACAACCACCCCCCCGGTCCGTGGGTTCCGGGGTCCACCTTCGAAGGCCAGGTGCCCCCCTTCCCCACTTTCCCCCACACCCCAACCTTGCACAACCCCCCCCCCCCCGGGGCCGTGGTTTTCCGGGTCCACCTGTGCGAAGGCCCGGTGCTCCCCCCCTTTCCCCCCCTTCCCCCCCCACCCCAACCTGCACAAATCCCCCCCCGGGGCCCTGGGTTTCCAGGATCCACCTGTGCGAAGGCCGGGCCCCCGTTCCCCCCTTCCCCCACCCCCCCCAACCTTGCACCCCTTCCCGGGTCCGTGTTCCCGCATCCACCTGTGTGCGCCAGGTGCCCCCCTTCCCCCCCTTCCCCTCCCCCAACCTTTCACCCCCCCGGGGCCGTGGGTCCAGGGGCCACCTTTTTGAGCCAGGTGCTCCCCCTTCCCCCCCTTCCCCCCCCACCCCCAAACCCTGCCAACCCCCCCCCGGCCGTGTTCCAGGGGTCCCCCTTTGGGAAGGGCCGTGCCCCCCTTCCCCCCTTCCCCCACAACCCCAACCTTGCACAACCCCCCCCGGGGCCGGGTTCCAGGGGTCCACCTGTGCGAAGGGCCCGGGGCCCCCCTTCCCCACTTCCCCCACCCCCAAAACCCTTTCACAACCCCCCCCCCCGGGTCCTGGTTTAAATAGCCACCTTTTCAAGACCAGGTGCTCCCCCTTCCCCCCTTCCCCACACCCCAAAACCCTTTCACAACCCCCCCCCCCGGGGCCGGGTTCAGGAGTCCACCTTGCGATGGCCAGGGCTCCCCCTTCCCCACTTTCCCCCCACACCCAACCTTCAAAAACCCCCCCCCCCCCGGTCCGTGGGTTCCCGAGTCCACCTGTGCGAAGGCCAGGTCTTTCCCCCTTCCCCATTCCCCCCCACCCCAACCTTGCACCCCCCCCCCCGGGTCCTGGTTCCCGCAGTCCACCTGTGTGACGCCAGGTGCTCCCCCTTTCCCCCCCTTTCCCCACCCCCCAACCTTGCCCCCCCCCCGGGTCCGGGCTCCAGGGGTCCACCTGTGTGACGCCCGGGCCCCCCCCCCCCCACTTCCCCACAAACCCCCAAACCCTGCACAACCCCCCCCCCCGGGCCGTGGGTTCCCCGGTCCACCCGTGTGAAGGCCAGGTGCCCCCCTTCCCCACTTCCCCCCACCCCCAACCTTCACAACCCCCCCCGGGTCCGTGGGTTCCAGGAGTCCACCCGTGCGAAGGCCAGGTGCTCCCCCTTTCCCCACTTCCCCCACACCCCAACCTTGCCAAACCCCCCCCCCGGTCCTGGTTCAAGGAGTCCACCTGTGCGAAACCAGGGCTCCCCCTTTCCCCCCCTTCCCCCACCCCCAACCTTGCACAACCCCCCCCCCCGGGGCCGTGGTTCCAGGGGCCACCTGTGGCGAAGGCCAGGGCCCCCCTTCCCCACTTCCCCCCAAAACCCCAAACCCTTTCACCCCCCCCCGGGTCCGGGGTTTCCCGAGTCCACCTGGTACGCCAGGTGCTTTCCCCTTTTCCCCCCCTTCCCCCCCCACCCCAACCTTGCACACCCCCCCCGGGTCCCCCCTGTCCAGGGGTCCCCTGTCCTCCTTCAATTTCTCCTTTTCCCCCCTTTCCCCAAAGGGATCCTCCCTTTCCCAGGTCCCGTGTCCAGGGAAACCATCCGTGGGCCCCCCCAATGTCTCCCCTTTCCCCACTTTCCCTTAGGATACTTTCCCGCCCAGCCTTCCCCGGTTTTTGTATCCCTCCGTGATCACCAATGGAAAAGGGGCCTTGTTTAAGGGGTGGTCACGGTGAGATGTCCAGGTGGGGGGAATACAGGAGGGACACAAGAAACTGCGCCGTAAATACACTCACCAAAACAGTCTAGACCGTAGGGCCCAGACCAGCCAAGCTACCCCCCAGTTGGCCACCAAGGGCCCGGCACTCAGTGAAAATTTGGGGGTTCTTTTATTTTCACAATTCAC
>NC_069415.1:59462403-59481412 GCF_026875155.1 Cherax quadricarinatus | reverse complement strand
TAGTTGTAAGGGGATTCGCTTCTCAGTTCCTTCCTACATTCGTCTTGTTCTGCTAAGGGTTTTTTTGGGAAGCTCCACACTGGTTTGATCGTGACGGTTCCTTCCTCCCCCCATCTGGTAAACCCTGTTTCATGTGTCCGGGGTATACTAGACGAAAGAAATTGTAGGAGAAGTTATCTCCTCCTATAAAAAAACTTACACTAGGAAATTTTTTGGTAGAATTTATGATATAAAAGGCAAGCGTGTTCCCCCAAACTCGATAAACAGATAGGTCAAATATGGACTGACTTCACTCTTACAAATGTTGTATTCGAGTTACTCTCCAGTGTGTTTATGTCAGGGAATGTTAAAAAGGTGGGGAGGAATAATGACTTTTTAGTACGGGGACCCTTGGTAGAGGGTTTTGCAGGGTATTTAACGGTGGTGTGGGGAGTTTAAAAGGTGGCGCAGAATGTTTAGCAAGTAGGGTGGGTGTTTAATCTGGGGGGCTAAAAGGGGACGATTATTTAACACTCTGGTGGGGAAGTTCAAAAAGTTTACTTAGTGATTCCCAGCTGGTGAAAGGTTTTTAGCCCATGATATGGATGGTTGGCAGTTGGGACGTTGTTTAAACCATACGAAATATATTTACGAATGGCGCAGGAGGAAGCTGAGCATGTGTAGTATTTAACCTTTGTGTTTAGTCTATGGCGCAGGACGTTTACCGTGGGGCGAAGTTTCAGAGGTGAAGCAGGTGTTTCGCCGTTGCACGGTGTTTAGAGGCAGCGCAGGTGTAACAAATGGCGAGGGGGTTTTAGCAAGTGGCGCAGGGTATTTTGCAAATCGTGCAGGGGATTTTTCAAGATGCGCAGGGGATTTTAAAAAGTGCGCTGGGGATTTGACAAGTTTTCAGGGTTTTAGCAAGTGGGCAGGGTATTTTGCAAGTCCGAGGGTATTTAGCAAATGGGGCAGGGTTTTTTAGCAAGTGGTGCTGGGTATTAACCCTGGGCATGGTATTTTGCATGTACGTAGGGAATTTAGCAAGTGGCATTGGTTTTTAATAAATGGCGCAGGGGTTTTACCAAGTGCGAAGGGTTTTTACCAAATGGCGCAGGGTATTTAGCAAGTCACAAAGGGTATTTGCAAATCGTGCAGGGTATATAGCAAGTGGCCTGGGTATTTTGCAAGTCGTGCAGGGTATTTGCAAGTCACGCAGGGTTTTTTCAATGGCGTGGGTTTAAATTTTTCAATTGTGCAGGGAATTTAGCAAATGGGGCAGGGGATTTGGAAATCGCGCAGGGTTTTTAGCAAGTGGCGCAGGGGATTTTTCCAATGGTGCGGGGAAAACAAGTGGGATGGTTTTGCAGTAGCGTAGGGGTTTAGCAAGTGGCACTTGGATTTTAAAATGGCGAGGGTATTTACCAAGTGGGGTTTGGGTTTTACAAATGGCGCAGGATATATTACAAGTTGTGCAGGTATTTACCCGCGTGCAGGGATATTTATCAAGCAGGCAAGGGATTTACCCAAATGGGACGGGTTATACCCAAATGGTGAGAGTATTTACCAAGGGTGCAGGTTATTTTCCCAAATGGGGGAGGTATTAACAAGTGGGGGCGATTAAAAAACAAAATGGCGAAGGGGGGATTTTTCCAAAATGGCGCAGGGTATATACCCAATAGCGAGGGTATTTACAAATACGCAGGGTATTTTACTAAGTGGAAGGGTATTTTCCAAATGGTGCAAAGGGATTTAAAATGGGCAGGGATTTTACAAGTGGCGAGGGTATTTACAAATGGCGGAGTATTTTTCCCAATGGGCAGGAAAATTTTCCAAGTGGGGGAGGGGTTTTTGCAAAGGGGTTGGGGGATTAAATTTTTTTATAAAGCTGTTTTTTATTTTTTTCTGAAGAATTCTAAGGTTCTCATAAAAATATGAAAATTTTACAAATACTGAGGTTCTCACTAAAGTACTGAAGGTTTCATTAAGTACTGAAGTTTACTAAAGTACTGAAGGTTCTCACTAAAGTCTGAAGGTTCCAGTAAAGTATGAAGGTTCCACTAAGTACTGAAGGTTCTCATAAAGTAGAAGGTTCTCACTAAAATATGAAGGTTTCATTTAAGTACTGAAGGTTCTCCCTAAAATCTGAAGTTCCACTAAAGTACTGAAGGTTTCCCCTAAAGTACTGAAGGTTCTCAGTAAAGACTGAAGTTCTCACTAAATACTGAAGGTTCTCATAAAATACTGAAGGTTCTCATAAGTAAAGGTTTATTAAAAAATAAGGTTTCACTAAAATACTGAAGGTTTTTCCTAATACTGAAGGTTCTCACTAAAGTACTGAAGGTTCTCACTAAAGCACGAAGGTTCTAATAAAGTACTGAAGGTTTTTCACAAAGTAGGAAGGTTTCAAAAGTACTGGGTTAAAAATAAATACTGAAGGTTCTCACTAAAACTAAAGGTTTCATAAATTTAAAAAAATTTTCACAAAATTTAAAAAAATTTTCACTAAAGTACTGAAGGTTCTCACTAAAGATGAAGGTTCTAATAAAGTACTGAAGGTTCTCCAAAAGTAAAAGGTTTCACAAAAATTTGAGGTTTCTACAAAGTACTAAAGGTTTCACTAAAGATAAGGCCCTACAAAAAGTTTCTAAAGGTTTCACTAAATACAAATTTTTCACTAAAGACTAAGGTTCTCCTAAGTACTAAATTTTCACAAAATTTCAAAGGTTCCAAAAAGTCAAAAGGTTTCAAAAGTTCTAAAGTTCCACTAAAGTACTAAAATTTCCTAAATTGAAGGTTTCAAAAATTTCTAAATTTCTCACAAATTTCTAAGGTTCCCATAAAGTACAAAATTCTCACAAAATTTTACTAAAGGTTCTCAAAAAAGTTTAAAGGTTCCATAAAGTACTAAAGGTTTTCCTAAAGCTAAAGGTTTCACTAAAGTCTAAATTTCCCCTAAGTACTGAAGGTTCCACAAAAACACTTAAGGGTTCTCACAAAGTTCTAAAGGTTCCCAAAAAATTTCTAAAGGTTTCATAAAGTCTAAGGTTTCACTAAAGTAAAAAAATTTCTCACAAAATTTTTTGGGTTCTCACAAAGTAGGTTTTCCACTAATTTCTAAATTCCACTAAAGTACTAAATTTCTCACAAAAAGTATTTTAAGGGTTTCACAAGTATTTAAGTTCTCAAAATTCAAAAGGTTCTCAAAAAAGTACTAAAATTTTCTCATAAAGTTTAAAAGGTTCTCACTAAAGTATTAAGGTTCTCACAAAAGTTCAAAAAGGTTCTCACAAAAGTATAAATTTACTAAAAACTTAAGGTTCTCACTAAAGTTAAAAAGGTTCTACAAAGAAAATTTCTCACTAAAAAATTTAAGGTTTCACTAAAGTACTAAAGGTTCTCACTAAAGTACTTAAGGTTCTCACTAAAGTACTTAAGGTTCTCACTAAAGTTCTAAAGGTTCTCAGTAAAGAATTAAAGGTTCCCTTAAAATATATGAATAACTGGGTAACTGTATTTTTTTTTTTAAATTTTGGGTAAACTTGCAAGTAGATGTTCAGGTCGCTGAGAACACAAAGTGTTCAGGTCGCTGAGAACACAAAGTGTTCAGGTCGCTGAGAACACAAAGTGTTCAGGTCGCTGAGAACACAAAGTGTTTCAGGTCGCTGAGAACACAAAGTGTTCAGGTCGCTGAGAACACAAAGTGTTCAGGTCGCTGAGAACACAAAGTGTTCAGGTCGCTGAGAACACAAAGTGTTCAGGCAGCTGGGGAACACAAAGTGTTCAGGTCGCTGAGAACACAAAGTGTTCAGGTCGCTGAGAACACAAAGTGTTCAGGTCGCTGAGAACACAAAGTGTTCAGGTCGCTGAGAACACGAAGTGTTCAGGTCGCTGAGAACACGAAGAGTTCAGGTCGCTGAGAACACAAAGTGTTCAGGTCGCTGAGAACACAAAGTGTTCAGGTCGCTGAGAACACAAAGTGTTCAGGTCGCTGAGAACACAAAGTGTTCAGGTCGCTGAGAACACAAGTGTTCAGGTCGCTGAGAACACAAAGTGTTCAGGTCGCTGAGAACACAAAGTGTTCAGGTCGCTGAGAACACAAAGTGTTCAGGTCGCTGAGAACACAAAGTGTTCAGGTCGCTGAGAACACAAAGTGTTCAGGTCGCTGAGAACACAAAGTGTTCAGGTCGCTGAGAACACAAAGTGTTCAGGTCGCTGAGAACACAAGTGTTCAGGTCGCTGAGAACACGAAGAGGTTCAGGTCGCTGAGACACAAAGTGTTCAGGTCGCTGAGAACACAAGTGTTCAGGTCGCTGAGAACACAAAGTGTTCAGACAGCTGAGAACACAAAGTGTTCAGGCAGCTGAGAACACAAAGTGTTCAGGTCGCTGAGAACACAAAGTGTTCAGGTCGCTGAGAACACAAATGTTCAGGTCGCTGGAGAACACAAAGTGTTCAGGTCGCTGAGAACACAAAGTGTTCAGGTCGCTGAGAACACAAAGTGTTCAGGTCGCTGAGAACACAAAGTGTTTCAGGTCGCTGAGAACACAAAGTGTTCAGGTCGCTGAGAACACAAAGTGTTCAGGTCGCTGAGAACACAAAGTGTTCAGGTCGCTGAGAACACAAAGCGTTCAGGTTGCTGAGAACACAAAGTGTTCAGGTCGCTGAGAACACAAAGTGTTCAGGTCGCTGAGAACACAAAGTGTTCAGGTCGCTGAGAACACAAAGTGTTCAGGTCGCTGAGAACACAAAGTGTTCAGGTCGCTGAGAACACAAAGTGTTCAGGTCGCTGAGAACACAAAGTGTTCAGGTCGCTGAGAACACAAAGTGTTTCAGGTCGCTGAGAACACAAAGTGTTCAGGTCGCTGGGGAACACAAAGTGTTCAGGTCGCTGAGAACACAAAGTGTTCAGGTCGTGAGAACACAAAGTGTTCAGGTCGCTGAGAACACAAAGCGTTCAGGTCGCTGAGAACACAAAGTGTTCAGGTCGCTGAGAACACAAAGTGTTCAGGTCGCTGAGAACACAAAGTGTTCAGGTCGCTGAGAACACAAAGTGTTCAGGTCGCTGAGAACACAAAGTGTTCAGGTCGCTGAGAACACAAAGTGTTCAGGCAGCTGAGAACACAAAGTGTTCAGGTCGCTGAGAACACAAAGTGTTCAGGTAGCTGAGAACACAAAGTGTTCAGGTCGCTGAGAACACAAAGTGTTCAGGCAGCTGAGAACACAAAGTGTTCAGGTCGCTGAGAACACAAAGTGTTCAGCAGCTGAGAACACAAAGTGTTCAGGTCGCTGAGAACACAAAGTTTTCAGGTCGCTGAGAACACAAAGTGTTCAGGTCGCTGAGAACACAAAGTGTTCAGGCAGCTGAGAACACAAAGTGTTCAGGCAGCTGAGAACACAAAGTGTTCAGGTCGCTGAGAACACAAAGTGTTCAGGTCGCTGAGAACACAAAGTGTTCAGGTCGCTGAGAACACAAAGTGTTCAGGTCGCTGAGAACACAAAGTGTTCAGGTCGCTGAGAACACAAAGTGTTCAGGTCGCTGAGAACACAAAGTGTTCAGGTCGCTGAGAACACAAAGTGTTCAGGTCGCTGAGAACAAAAAGTGTTCAGGTCGCTGAGAACACAAAGTGTTCAGGTCGGCTGAGAACACAAAGTGTTCAGGTCGCTGAGAACACAAAGTGTTCAGGTCGCTGAGAACACAAAGTGTTCAGGTCGCTGAGAACACAAAGTGTTCAGGCCGCTGAGAACACAGTGTTCAGGTCGCTGGGAACATAAAGTGTTCAGGTCGCTGAGAACACAAAGTGTTCAGGTCGCTGAGAACACAAAGTTTTTCAGGTCGCTGAGAACACAAAGTGTTCATGTAGCTGAGAACACAAAGTGTTCAGGTCGCTGAGAACACAAAGTGTTCATGTCGCTGAGAACACAAAGTGTTCAGGTCGCTGAGAACACAAAGTGTTCATGTAGCTGAGAACACAAAGTGTTCAGGTCGCTGGGAACATAAAGTGTTCAGGCCGCTGAGAACACAAAGTGTTCAGGTAGCTGAGAACACAAAGTGTTCAGGTCGCTGGGATCATAAAGTGTTCAGGTCGCTACCTGGAGGTTACCTGGAGGTGTTTCCGGGGATCAACGCCCCCACGGCCCGGTCCATGACCAGGCCTCCCGACTGATCCGGCACTGACTTTAGGTATCTGTCCAGCTCTCTCTTGAAGGCAGTCAGGGGTTTATTGGCAATTCCCCTAATGCTTCATGGGAGGCTGTTGAACAGTCTTGGGCCCCGGACACTTATGGTGTTTTCCCTTAGTGTACCAATGGCGACCCTACTTTTTATTTGGGGCATTTTGCATCGCCTGCCATGTCTTTTACTTTCGTAGGGAGTGATTTCTGTGTGCAGATTTGGGACCATTCCTTCCTAGATTTTCCAAGTGTAGATTATGATATATCTCTCCCTCCTGCGTTCCAACGAGTACAAGTCAAGTGCTTCCAAGCGTTCCCAGTAGTTAAGGTGCTTGACAGAACTTATACGTGCAGTAAAGGATCTCTGAATACTCTCTAGATCTGCGATTTCACCTGCTTTGAATGGAGATGTTAATGTACAGCAGTATTCCAGCCTAGAGGGAACAAGTGATTTGAAAGGGATCATCAATGGCTTGGCATCTCTCGTTTTGAACGTTCTCATTATCCATCCTATCATTTTCTTTGCACGTGCGATCGTGGCACTGTTGTGATCCTTGAAAGTGAGATCCTCAGACATTACTACTCCCAGGTCCTTACATTATTTTTCCGCTCTATTGTATGGCCGGAGTCAGTAGTATACTCTGTTCTAGTTATTATCTCCTCCAGTTTTCCATAACGGAGTAGTTGGAATTTGTCCTCATTGAACATCATATTGTTTACCTTTGCCCACTGGAAAACTTTGTTTATATCTTCTTGGAGGTTAACCGCGTCCTCAGCAGATGACAGCCTCATGCAGATCCTAGTATCATCCGCAAAGGATGATACGGTGCTGTGATGTATATCTCTGTCTATGTCTGATATGAGGATGAGGAATAAGATGGGGGCGAGTACTGTGACTTGTGGAACAGAGCTCTTCACTATGGCAGTCTCTGATTTAACTCTGTTGACCACTACTCTTTGTGTTCGATTTGTTAGGAAGTTGAAGATCCATCTCCCCACTTTCCTAGTTATTCCTTTAGCACGTATTTTATGGGCTATTACGCCATGATCGCATTTGTCAAATGCTTTTGCAAAGTCTGTGTATATTACATCTGCATTCTGATTTTCTTCCAGTGCATCCAAGGCCATATCATAGTGATCCAGTAGTTGTGAGAGGCAGGAACGACCTGCCCTGAACCCATGTTGCCCTGGATTGTGCAGATTTTGGGAATCCAGGTGATTTGCAATCCTGCTTCTTAGCACTCTTTCAAAGATTTTTATGATGTGGGACGTCAGAGCTATTAGTCTATAGTTCTTAGCTAATGCTTTGCTGCCACTTTTATGGAGTGGGGCTTTATCCGTTGTTTTAAGTGACTGTGGAATTTCACCCATGTCCAAGCTCCTCCTCCATAGTGTACTTAGGGCACGCGAGAGGGGTTTCTTGCAGTTCTTAATGAAAACAGAGTTACACGAGTCTGGGCCTGGGACTGAGTGCATGGACATGTTGTCAATGGCTTTTTCGAAATCTATCGGAGTTATGGTAATGTCGGAAATCTGGCATATATTTATGGAGTTTTGAGGCTCATTCATAAAGAAATCATTTGGGTCGTCGATCCTCAGACCGATAAGTGGTTCACTAAACACAGAGTCGTACTGGGATTTCAATATTTCACTCATTTCCTTGTTGTCATCTGTGTAAGTCCCATCCTGTCTCAGTAAGGACTCGATACTAGATGTGGTATTTGCCTTGTTTTTGGCATATGAAAAGAAATATTTTGAATTTCTTTCAATTTCACTAATACCTTTAAGCTCCTCCTGTCTTTCCTGGTTCCTGTAAGAGTCATTTAACTTAAGTTCGATAGTTTCCACTTCCCTGGTCAGCGCCTCCTTTCGCGTATCAGATATTCTAGCACTCCTGAGGAGCTCAGTGACTCTTCGTCGTCTTCTGAAGAGTGAGCGTCTTTCTCTCTCCAGTTTACTCCTGCTCTTCTTCTTTCTTAGGGGAATATGCCTAGAACATGCTTCGGCTACCAGAAGTTGATCCTTTCAAGGCACTGGTTTGGATCCATGTCATTTAAGATATCTTCCCATCATGTTTCGTTTAGGACATGGTTTACCTGATCCCAGTTGATGTTCTTGTTGTTGAAGTTGTATTTTGTGAAGACACCTTCACAGGTACATGCATTCTGCTGATCATGACCTCTATGCATGTACGTCTGGACTTCAATTAGGTTGTGATCGAAATAAGTTGTTTTTGATATTCTTATGTCTCTTATCAGGTCCTCATTATTTGTGAAGATAAGGTCAAGTGTGTTTTCTAGTCTTGTTGGCTCCACTATCTGCTTGCTTTTAAGGTGTGTTTTTCGCAGAGACTTAGTAGCTCATGTGTGTGTGACATTTCATCTGCTTTACCTCCGGGGATTGTTTCAGCTATAACATTATTTGCTACATTCTTCCATTTTGTATGCCTTAGGTTGAAATCACCAAGCAGTAAGATGAGGACACAAAGTGTTCAGGTCGCTGAGAACACAAAGCGTTCAGGTCGCTGGGAACACAAAGTGTTCAGGTCGCTGAGAACACAAAGTGTTCAGGTCGCTGAGAACACAAAGTGAAGGAAGAAATGCGAATCTCAGACAAGACAAAATATTCACTGCAAGTCTCAATATTTATTGAAAATAGAAGCTACTTCCTGCAGCCTTTAAATTTATTTACAGCGACGATAAGAGTGTCTTGGTGGCAATTTTTTTCTGTGTTAAATTAAATAACGTTGTGGTTCGTATTTTATCTAGTTATTTAATGAATATTTTGCTTATATTAGTTCTCTTTCCTTGTGTGTCTGTCTTCCTGCTCTATGTGTCCAGCCGATATTTTCCTCTCTTTTCCTTTGTATCTTTCTTCTCTCATTCTCTTTTAATTCCTATGTCATTTCTCAATTTCCGCTTTTCTCACTTTCACTGACTTTTTTATGTTCCACTTTTTTATATCTGATTCTTTTTCTTTCTTCTTTCACCAATTTATTCTGTTTGTCTTCTCTTAGTTATCCGTTTCTTTTAGCTCCTTTTTCCCTCTTTGTATCCAAGAATATTTTTATTAATTTTATATTTAACTGAGATATATTATATTTTCCACCCAAACTAAGAGCTTTTGTCTTATCTCGATCATTCGAAGTTACCATAGCAAGTAAAAAAAATCACAGAACGCGTGGGGATCGAACCTTGGCAAGCGCCTTCTATAACTCCCAGGGTAATGGGTTGGAGTCCCTCCCATTATATGATTTGTTTGCAGTTGTGTTATTACGTTTTCGTAAGCCACGAAAGTAAGATTAGTACATTAGCCACTGCGATATAAATGAAGCGTTAGCAAAGGAATCTCACACCAGCATTGCAGTGTTGTAGCACAAGTCCTCTCAAAGCCATGTAAATAAGATTTTAAGAGTCATGATGGCTGTTTTAAGTGAATCTGAGCTGCAGCCTGCCACAGCGATGCTCAAGCGAGATCCCTTTGTAAAATACTGCATTTGTTGTCACAGTCGGACCCATGCTAACGTTCCTGAGATATAGAAATATACCTAGATGAGTCTTCTGAGGCTTGCATGGTGCAGTGGTTAAGAAACTGGCCTGTGAGGTTTAGGTCTCTCCTGTAATGGGTTCATCTGGGATACCACTCTTTTTGTGATTTCTTGACAATCGCGTTATTATACATCAATTTAAAAAGTTTTCCTTTATTATTATCTATGTAAATAAGCATATTGAAAGTACCACTTCACTCTATATTTCGTGATGCTAATGGGTATTTAATAGAAAACATACAAAAATAAAATAATAAAGCTGAAGACTTGTTTTAGCTGTGTTCAATCAAATGTCTTCGTATTCTGGTAGTGTGTTCTAAATGTCCTAGGAACGGTGCTGTTTCTGGTACATGTGAACGACATGATGGAAGGAATAGACTCAGAAATGTCCATGTTTGTAGATGATGTGAAGTTGAGAAGAATTTAATCGGACGAGGACCAGGGGAAAAGGGATCTGGACAGGCTAAAGGCCTGGTCTAGAAACTGGCTCTTGGAGTTCAACCCCACCCAGTGCAAAGTCATGAAGATCGGGGAAGCGCAAAGAAGACCGCAGACAGAATACAGCATATGGGCAAAATACTACAAACCTCACTTATGGAAAAGGATCTTGGGGCGAGTATTATACCGAAGATTTCTATTGAGGCGCACACCAACCAAATATCTTCTGCAGCATAAGGGAGCCAAGCAAACCTAAGAACAGCTTTCCGACATCTCAGTAAGGAGTCGGTTTCCAACGAGTCTAGTACCCGGAGCTAGGGCATGTTTAAAGAGAGTTAAGCACCTGACGTTCGAACTGGAGACTGGGGAAGCACGTCAGGAAATTAGAGAAAGTGCAAAGGTTTCCAACGAGTCTAATATGTTCCAGAGATGGGACAAAGCAACAAGGGGTCACAAATGGAAGTTGAAAACTCAGAATAGTCACAGAGATGTTAGGAAGTATATCTTCGGTCACAGAGTTATCAGGCGGTGGAACAATCTGAAAAGTGAGGTGGTGGAGACCGGATCCATACATAGCTTTAAGAAGAGGTATGATAAAGCTCACAAAAGCAGGGAGTGAGTGACCCTGCAACCACAGAGGTGGACCAAACATGAATCGACCCCGCACACACACAGTTAAGTGAGAGTACACATAACAGAGAACACTCACCAAAACGAGAACACGTCGCAACAATGTTTAATCATTTGTAATGAGAAACACAGTACAAATAACAGAAAAAAGAATTAATGGCTGTTGGTTAAATATATTAATAATACTAGAGAATTTAATAAAATAACAAATATTAATTATTTTGTATGGGAAAAATTATGAAATTACCTGAATAATACAACTCACAATTATAAAAATATTTGGACGTATTATTAAAAGCTGGAACCAATATTAATCATCGTGGAGAAAATTGTAAATGTAAATGGGGATTTTTTTAGTATGGGGAAAACAACATGGAAATTTCCCTTTTGAAAATGTTTTCGGTAACAACGAAAACTTAATTTAAAAATATGAATACTTTCAACATGAAAGAAGGTGCAACCCAAAGAATCTTCATTAGAGGTTGCGTAAATTTAATAGAATTTGAAGCACCAAGGAATATGGAAGAAGCAATGATTTTAGGTTGGCAAGATAAACCTCAACTTTTTAGCCATGAAATGTTTTCCGATTATTTAACAAAGATAATGTTACACACAAGATGAGTTAGCAAGCGATGAGCAGTTGAAAGACATGCGTGCAACCCAAAGATTTATCATTATCGAGTAATGAAGACCCTCGTGAAAACCCCATTCTCATAGTATACTGTAGCGATACTTAAGAGACCATATGGAAGAATTGCAATTGTAATTTTAGCGGTGCCAGCTTTGAAGAAGAACCTCATGTGATCAGGACCACCATCAGATTGTATTCCCTTTAGCCTTTATCAGCTTTAAGAAAACCTTAAATGTGGAGGACCATTTCTAGATTGGTATAGAGACGATGGAGCAGTTGAAGAAGACCTCTCATGTGAGCAGGACCCACTTCTCAGTATTGTATACTGTTACTGATATGCAACTTGAATAGAGACCTACTATTCTTGGCAGGACACACTTCTCAGTATTTGTCCTACTATTAACATGACAGTTTTACGAAGGACCTCCATTAGGAATCCGTTTCCACTGCTCACCTCAGTATTGTATTACGTTAGCGATTAAAAGACAGTTTAAAATGATATATGGACTGGACCCAAACTTCTTCATAATGAGACTTTTAAAGCGATTCAGCATTTGAAGGAAAAACCTACTTCCTTTTTGTGAGGATAAACCCACTCTCAGTTGCATTGCTAAGGATGAACATCTAAAAACTCTCATGTAAGGCATGGAACCCTAACATTCAGTATTGACTAAGGCATGAAAACATTTTGATTTAGGAAAACACAAACTTCTTATTCTAGTGCACGAACAACTAACAACTCTTTGCTAACACTGAACCTAACAATTAACATGACAGGACTGACCTACATGGTGCTTCCAGGCACTGAATCCAATTTCCAGCTGGCATGACACCTCCATTGAATACACCAATAATCTGCATTGCTAAGTCATGAACATAACAATTTCAATGGGGCTGAATATTAACAATGCATTATAAGGACTGAACACCTAACAATTCTGCAAAACTGAGGCACTGAACACCTAACAATTTCCCTCATTGCTAAGGACTGAACACCTAACAATTCTTCATTGCTGAGGACTGAACACCTAACAATTCTTCATTGCTAAGGCACTGAACACCTAACAATTCTTCATTGCTAAGGGACTGAACACCTAACAATTCTGCATTGCTAAGGCACTGAACACCTAACAATTCTGCATTGCTAAGGCACTGAACACCTAACAATTCTTCATTGCTGAGGCACTGAACACCTAACAATTCTGCATTGCTAAGGCACTGACACCTAACAATTCTTCATTGCTGAGGGACTGAACACCTAACAATTCTGCATTGCTAAGGCACTGAAAACCTAACAATTCTGCATTGCTAAGGCACTGAACACCTAACAATTCTGCATTGCTGAGCACTGAACACCTAACAATTCTGCATTGCTAAGGCACTGAACACCTAACAATTCTTCATTGCTAGGGACTGAACACCTAACAATTCTGCATTGCTAAGGCACTGAAAACCTAACAATTCTGCATTGCTAAGGCACTGAACACCTAACAATTCTGCATTGCTAAAGCACTGAACACCTAACAATTCTCCCATTGCTAAGGCACTGAACACCTAACAATTCTGCATTGCTAAGGCACTGAACACCTAACAATTCTGCATTGCTAAGGCACTGAACACCTAACAATTCTGCATTGCTAAGGCACTGAACACCTAACAATTCTGCATTGCTAAGGCACTGAACACCTATCAATTTACCTCTCCACCTCCTGCAGTCTCCAGTAACAATATCACTACTGTATTAGTTTCAGAAAATTCTGATTCTCTAGAAAATCTCTCCCACAATAACAATTCCTAAGTGTTGTAAATGAGTTTTATTCGTGAGGAAAGTTTCAACACAATTTACAAAAATTACTTGGCTAGAGCACTCGGGTTATATTGGTAATAATATGTAATAAATATAACGCCAGAAATAACACGTGATGCTGAATATAACGCCAGAAATAACACGTGATGTTGAATATAACGCCAGAAATAACACGTGATGCTGAATATAATGCCAGAAATAACACGTGATGTTGAATATAACGCCAGAAATAACGGGTGATGTTGAATATAACACTAGAAATAACACGTGATGTTGAATATAACGCCAGAAATAACACGTGATGTTGAATATAACTCTAGAAATAACACATGATGTTGAATATAATGCCAGAAATAACACGTGATGTTGAATATAACGCCAGAAATAACGGGTGATGTTGAATATAACACTAGAAATAACACGTGATGTTGAATATAACGCCAGAAATAACACGTGATGTTGAATATAACACTAGAAATAACACGTGATGCTGAATATAACGCCAGAAATAACACGTGATGTTGAATATAACGCCAGAAATAACACGTGATGTTGAATATAATGCCAGAAATAACGGGTGATGTTGAATGTAATGCTAGAAATAACACGTAATGTTGAATATAGCGCCAGAAATAACACGTGATGTTGAATATAGCGCCAGAAATAACACGTGATGTTGAATATAATGCCAGAAATAACACGTGATGCTGAATATAACGCCAGAAATAACACGTGATGTTGAATATAACGCCAGAAATAACACGTGATGTTGAATATAACGCCAGAAATAACACGTGATGTTGAATATAACACTAGAAATAACACGTGATGTTGAATATAACGCCAGAAATAACACGTGATGTTGAATATAGCGCCAGAAATAACACGTGATGTTGAATATAGCGCCAGAAATAACACGTGATGTTGAATATAATGCCAGAAATAACACGTGATGTTGAATATAATACCAGAAATAACACGCGATGTTCACTATAACGCCAGAAATAACACGTGATGTTGAATATAATGCCAGAAATAACACGTGATGTTCAATGTAACGCAATAAATATCACGTGATGTTCAGTATAACGCTAGAAATAACATTTGATGTTCAAAGTAACGCAAGAAATAACACGTGATGTTCACTATAACGCCAGAAATAACACGTGATGTTCACTATAACGCCAGAAATAACACGTGATGTTCACTATAACGCCAGAAATAACACGTGATGTTCACTATAACGCCAGAAATAACACGTGATGTTCACTATAACGCCAGAAATAACACGTGATGTTCACTATAACGCCAGAAATAACACGTGATGTTCACTATAACGCCAGAAATAACACGTGATGTTCACTATAACGCCAGAAATAACACGTGATGTTCACTATAACGCCAGAAATAACACGTGATGTTCACTATAACGCCAGAAATAACACGTGATGTTCACTATAACGCCAGAAATAACACGTGATGTTCACTATAACGCCAGAAATAACACGTGATGTTCACTATAACGCCAGAAATAACACGTGATGTTCACTATAACGCCAGAAATAACACGTGATGTTCACTATAACGCCAGAAATAACACGTGATGTTCACTATAACGCCAGAAATAACACGTGATGTTCACTATAACGCCAGAAATAACACGTGATTTTTCACTATAACGCCAGAAATAACACGTGATGTTCACTATAACCCCGGGAAATAACACGTGATGTTCACTATAACGCAGGAAATAACACGTGATGTTCACTATAACGCAGGAAATAACACGTGATGTTCACTATAACGCAGGAAAATAACACGTGATGTTCACTATAACGCAGGAAATACACGTGATGTTCACTATAACGCAGGAAAAACACGTGATGTTCACTATAACGCAGGAAATAATGTGAAATACAGACTCAAGAGAAGATATTATAAAATCAAAATATTTAGCATGTAAACTTTTTATTTAGACGTAAAATTAGATATATTTTATAAATGGAAAAACTTTGACTTATCTGTCCAATATTTCTTTATCAAAATACTGGAAAACGGAATCAAACAAATTATTCCAGAAATGGAAGGAACCAGAAAGGTCTGGAAAGAAAGAATGACCGGGACACCAACACAGGGAACACGCCAGTCAACACATGCAAAAAGGCCAGAAAATTTAAATGCCTTTTTCAGACTAGGGGAAAAAACAGAATCTTTGAAACGGAAATGACAAATAATGGTAAAGCTGAACCAAATATTTTATTAAAGTTTGTATAAAATAAACTTAATCTTTAAAAATAAAATGAATGGAATAAATGTCGAGGGTAAATTTACTGAAGTTGAGGAGGTAATATGTTTAGAAAAACAGAGAAAATATCAATCAGAGAATTTAAATCCCGAAAGGATATGTGAAGTTGAATATATGTAAGTAACTAAAGAGAATATAAAGCAATTATCTCTGCCGTAGTGATAAGTTTTTAGGACCTGAAATCGCCACAGGTTTTATAAGACTGAGAAGAAGACTTACATTATCTATAGCACTTATCCTTCCAGGGAAGGAGGTAGGAAAAATTTCTTAAACTATAGAATAGTATCACTCACAAGTGCTGTGAAAATATTTTTATTTTTATTATTAAGACTTTGACCGTCTCCCACCAAGGCCGGGTGGCCCGAAAAAGTTTTATTATCTCTCACTCCATCACTGCTTTGCCAAAGGCGTGCTTACACTGCAGTTATAAAACTGCAACATTAACACCCCTCCTTCAGAGTGCAGGCACTCTACTTCCCATCTCCACGACTCAAGTCCTGCCTGCCGGTTTCCCTGAATCCCTTCATAAATGCTACCTTGCTCACACTCCAACAGCACGTCAAATCCTAAAAACTATTTGTCTCCATTTGCTCGTATCTAACACACTCACGCATGCTTGCTGGAAGTCCAAGCCCCTCTCACACCAAACCTCCTTTACCCCCTCCCTTCAATCCTTCCTAGGCCGACCTCTACCCCGCCTTCCCTCCACTACATATTTATACACTCTCCAAGTCATTCTATTTCATTCCAGCCTCTTTACATGTCCGAACCACATCAACATCCCCTCCTAAGCCCTCTGCATAATAGTTTTGGTAATTCCACACCTCCTCCTAATTTCCAAACTAGGGATTATCTGCATTCACACCACACGTTGCTCTCAGACATGACATTTCCACTGCCTCCAGCCTTCTCCTTGTTGCAACATTCACCACCAATGTTTCACACCCATATAAGAGCGTTGGTATAACTATACTCTCATACATTCCCCTCTTTGCTTCCATGGATAAAATTCTTTGTCTCCACAGACTCCTCAGTGCACCACTCACCTTTTTTCCCTGTCATCAGTTCCATTATTCACCTCATCTTTCAAAGACCCATCAGCTAACATGTACAATCCAAGATATCTGAATACATTCACCTCCTCCATACTCTCTCCCTCCAATCTGATATCCAAGTTTTCGTTACCTATTTTTTTTTGATATCCTCATCACCTTACTCTTTCCTATATTCACTTTTAATTTCCTTCTTTTACATACCCTACCAAACTCATCCACCAACCTCTGTGGCTTCCATTCAGAATTTCCCAAGAGCACAGAGTCATCAGCAAAAAACAACTGTGACAACTCACACTTTGTGTTAGATACTTAATCTTTTAGCGTCACACCTCTTGACAAGACACTAGCATTCACTTCTCTTACAACCCCATTTATAAATATATTCAACAACCACGGTGACATCGCACATCCTTGTCTAAGGCCTACTTTTACTGGGAAATAATCTCCTTCTCTCCTACGTACTCTATCCTGAGCCTCACTATCCTCGTAAAATCTCTTCACAGCTTTCAGTAACCTACCTCCTATTCCATACATTTGCAACATCTGCCACATTGCCCCCCTATCCATCCTGTGATACGCCTTTTCCAGATACATAAATAACAGAAAAACCTCTTTACCTTTATCTAAATGCTGTTCATCTATGTGTGTCACTGTCAACACTTGGTCTACACACCCCCTACCCTTCCTAAAGCCTCCTTGTTCATCTGGTATCCTGCTCTCCGTCCTACTCTTAATTCTTTCAATAATAACTCTACCATACTCTTTATCAGGTATACTCAGCAGACTAATTCCCCTATTATTTTTGCACTCTTTTGTCCCTTGCCTTTATACAAAGGCACTATTCATGCTCTCTGCCAATCCCTAGGTACCTTACGTTCTTCTGTACATTTATTAAATAAAAGCACTAGCCTCTCCACAACTATGTCCCCACCTGCTTTTAAAATTTCTATCGTTTATCCCATCAATCCCAGCTTCTTTACCCGCTTTCATTCTACCCACTGCCTCACGAACTTCCCCCACACTCACAACTGGCTCTTCTTCACTCCTGCAAGATGTTATACCTCCCTGTCCAATACACGAAATCACAGCTTCCCAATCTTCATCGGTACCTAACAATTCCTCAAAATATTCCGTCCATCTTCCCACTACATATCTCTAACTCTCCATCTAACAACTCTCTTCTCCTATTTTTAACTATCAAATCCACTCGTTCCCTAGGCTTTCTCAACTTATTAATCTCACTTCAAAATGTTTTCTTATTTTCAATAAAATTTGATAACATCTCATCCACTGTCATTTGCTCTCATTATACATTGCTTCACCACTCTCTTAACCTCTCTTTTTCTCTCCATACACTCCTCTCTCCTTGTATCACATCTACTTTGTATGAACCTCTTATACGCTACCCTTTTCTCTCTTACTGCCGTGAAAATATTACAAAAAATTATTAGAGGAATGTCGATAAAACATTTGGAGAGACAAAAATTATTGACAGATTAACAATTTGGCTTCAGGTATGGAAATTCATGTATTTACTGCGAACTAGTCAGCGAAAATTTTTAAGAAATAAATGGATAGCATGACTGTATTTAACCACATATGACGACTGTATTTAACCAGACATGACTACTGTATTTAACCAGACATGACGACTGTATTTAACCAGACATGACTGTATTTAACCAGAAGTGACGACTGTATTTACCCAGACATGAATGTATTTAACCAGACATGACTGTATTTAACCAGACATGACTGTATTTAAAGAGGAAGGATTGTATTTATCTTAAATACAATTTTTGCAATAGCAGATTTTGGGAAGAATGAATGGCAGACAATTTTAATAGATGAGAAACATTCTAACCATACTATCATGTGGGAGTTCGATACGTGGATTAGGGTAGAAATACTCACGTAGGCTGTTATTACGTATAATCGTAGATATGTGGAGAGAACCCGCAGCCGTTACCTGTCTCCTTGGTTACACTCGTCAAAACTGACTAGCCGGCTGGCCAGTACCCCGTAGTGGGTCTTTTGAAAATAGTGTCAGCTCAGCACAGACCGTGACTCAAGACGGTTGGTCGTTGAGTCAACGGACAGGTTACTGGTAACTGGTTACTACTACTGAGAGCTCGGCGACGCTAACGTATGTCGTCCCGACATACAACTAATACAAACTAGAGATGGCAGGTATACGGCTTGGGCTGATTCTATACAATGTCAAAGTACACAACATGAAACATTATAGATACATAAGTAGAACATTGGAATGAAAGCTTACGTAACTAAAACTGTAATGCAATACAAGGTATACTATAGTACAACTTAAAACTCAACAAATGAACAACGAACTCAACATTGAGATTACAAGTGATAAAAACAAAAATTTTTTATCGATCGATCTGATTCATGTGATCTACGGATCTGAGGAAGGAATATATACAAA
>NC_069415.1:59425203-59461903 GCF_026875155.1 Cherax quadricarinatus | reverse complement strand
ATAATATTTAAATAAAAATAAAATTTTATATATATATTTTATTTATATTTTATATTTTTATATATATATATTTTTAAATATATATATATTTATATATATATATTTATTATATATATTATTTTTTTAAATTTTTATTTTTTATATATATATTTTATAAAAATATATAAAATATAATATATATTAATAATATTTATGTTAAAAATTTTAAATTTATATAATATATATATTTATTATTATAAATATCTACATACATACATGGGGGTCCCTTTCCTCTAGAACTGTCCTAGGGACCCCTACCCCTCAGAAAAAAGAAAAAAACTTGTTTAGGGAAAACTCAAGGTTTCCTTGAAGCTGTTGAAATTTTCCCCTACCCCCCCCTTAATTATTATATATTTTTTTTAAAAGACAAAATACATTGACAATCATTCACAAAAATACAATAAAAAGTAAAACAAATGGTAACTCGAGCTACATCTCGAAATATTCGTCAGCTCCCCGGCGGTAGACCAGCCAAAATGCTGGGGGCATTCCTCTCTGTATCGCAAGCTGAGTCTCTGAAAAAAAAAAGCGGTCGCCATTGGGTCCTTCGTTTCATATGATTCACCCTTCTCTTTGAGGGGAATTTTGAGCACACTTGCCCGCTCCCAAAGGGGCTCCGACCATTGAAATGAAGTTTAGCAAGGGGGGAAATCTTCATATTTGCGGGGCTTCTGGGTCCCCGTGGCTGGCAGCTCACCCCCTTCCCCTACGGAGTATGGCAAGCGGGGTCTGCCAAAGTGGGGGCACGGGGTAGTCCCAGGCAAACTGCTTTCCCCTCCCTTTCCCAAGGTGTAGGGCCCATAGGACGCTTTTGACTTCCGCGACATCTGCTTGGGTTCCCGTTTAGCTGGGGGAAGGGCTTTTTCAAGGCTTTCCCTTTTGATGCACTGACCCCTCATGTTGGATACTTCCCTTCTGCTGTGTGACACACGAGACCATGAAGTCCCATTTGATCAGCGTCGCTCTGCCGCAATACCCCTATGTTCGGTGAGGATGGGGGGGGGTAGGGCAAAGGAACACCAATCCAAATGCCTGTATCACCTAATTGTGGTTGCAGGTGTCGGACTCAGCTCCCGGGTCTCTTCACTGATCACTACTAGGTCCTCTCCCCTCTGCTTCCTGGCTTTTTCAAAACCTCCCCCACTCCTTTGCTAGGCTATTCCACTTCCTGACGACCTATACGATAAATACTTTTTAAAGTCCCTGTGACTCTTGAGTCTTTCAGCTTCCCGTTCTGACCCCTTTTTCTGTGCCCCCTTTTCTGGAACATCCTATCTCGTCCACCTTTGCTATTCCCCCGACTTTATTAGTTTCAGTTCCCCCGACCCCTTTTTTCCTCCGGTCGTCAGTCTATCGGTTTCCCGGGGGGATTTGAAAAAACAAAAAGGAAATCTTGAGAGTGGTGCCTTACTGCCAGGGAGAGCTTTTACTTTCCTGGGGTCGGACTTTGTTGCAGTTTTTCCAGTTGGCTTTGTCCCGTGGACTGTTCGTGTTCTTTGGGGAAAAGCTGGTACTGAGGAATCTTTAAGGGTGCCCACGATCGTTGCTTCATAACCTGGGTTTGAGCTCCCCTCTCTTCAAGGTGGAACAATCTTCTCTTGCACTTGGGAGCAAACACGAAGACTGGTTGTTAACTACATGCGTTGCTTACGCCTCTTCCTCAGTGTCGCACGGGAGGGTTGCCTGGATTCCAATTGCTCCATCCTCTAGTGGACAGTTTCAGTGCTTCTTAAAGGTTAAACCTCAGGTGGGTTTTAATTCGTCGGAGTGGTTGGGTTGTCAAAAAGTGGGTGACACTTCTGTAAGTTTTTAAGGTCTACAGAGCATTCATGGGCATCAGATGGGCTTTATCTAACCTCCATTCCTCAGGTCCTTCAATTGGTCTTGGGACAGTGTCGATGGCCTGGTGCCCAAGCAGTGTCCAAGAGGGGTTCTGTTGGAAGGAGTGGTAGTAGAGACTTTGGGAGGTTTCACACCCATTGAATTATTTCTGGTTCCCTTGTGATGATTCTCACTTGGAGGGGGTTGAAGGATGATCCCAAGACTTCTCCCTGGGTTTTCACCGTTTTAGGTCCCCTACCCCAAGGATCTTCAGTACCTTGCCAGAGTGCCATCCTGGTACCAAAGGCTTGGGGCTCGTTGCGTTGGTAGGAGCTAGTTCTCTTACGGGCCAGGAGAAGGGGAGAGCGAGTGTGTCTCCCTTGTTGCACCCTTGTGAGTTCATGGTCTCCAAACGCATGATTTGTCTGTTCCGGCTAAATGAGGGTGATGGGGGACTATTCCCGAACAGTGGCAAGGGGACGCATCTTCTTCACCTATTAAGGCGTTTTAAACAAAGTTTATTGGTTTCTTGGTAGTGCCGAAAAGACTGGGCTTCAACGCTCGAGAACCCCTTCCCCAATTTGGGTCTAAAATAATTATTTTTTCTTTATAAAATTTTTAATTAAAAATACAATTTTGTAATTTTATATATATATTATATATATATATATATATATATATATATATATTATATAATATAATATAATATATATATATAATAGAGGCCTTTCAGACCCTTTTTCTTTGGTGCCTCATTGTGTGCCCTCCGGAAAAAGGATGCGGAATCAGGCCCATTGCGTGGGTAACACCTTCGGCCCCTAGTCGCCAAGGCTGCGTAAGAAGGGTGAGTCAGAGGCTGCTGCAATGCTGAAACCAACTCAGCTCGGTTTCGGCGTTCACAGGGCTGCGAAGCAGCTGCCCACGCAGCACGAGTATATATCAAAAACTTTGTCCTATAAAAAAGCCTTGGTCAAATTGGACTTTGCCAATGTTTTCCCAAACTCAGTCAGAAGGGATGTGCCTCCAAGCAGTTTTAGAAACTTCCCTTCCCTTTATCCCTTAAATAGAATCGTGTTATAGTGTGATTTCCCAAACTATTGTTTTGGGGACCATGAAAGTGACTCGTGTGAGGGCGTGCAACAGGGGGACCCTCTCGCCCCTTTCTATTTTGTTGGTCATCAAGGAAGTCACGGAGGCAACTCTCCAGCGAGCTCAATATCTGGTTCCTGGACGACGGTACCCTGGCTGGCACAACAGAATCTCCCTGGAGGACATCAGTAAAATTAAAGACATGGGAAAAAGCCTGGGCCTTTCTTTAAACCCCACCAAATGTGAAATAGTTTCAAACCAATCAACATTTGACCCAGAATTTTAGTACCGTTTTACCAGGAGCCCCGAGCCTTGATCCAGCCAATAGCACTCTCCTCGGTGCTCCTCTTGGTCCAATGCCATCGATCTGGTCCTAGGAAAAAAAGTCTCAGCCCTCCGGACGATGGACAGCGGGATGAAAGACATTGACACACACGATGCTTCTACCTACTCCACCAGGTGCCTGTCAACCCAAAACTTACCTATTTTTCTGAGAGGGCTCCCCGCCTTCAGCGGGTCCAAAACTCAAGGAATATGACTCTCTCCTGAAGGCCATGGCTAGAGAGTGTATTGAATTTTTCCCTTGACGATGGACAGTGGTTTGCAAGCCTCATTCCGGTCAGGCTTGGAGGGCTAGGAGTACGCAGATCCTCCCAGATTGTTTCTCCCAAACTTTCCTATCCTCTTCCATTGCATCAAACGAGTTGAAAAGACAAATTCTTCCTGACACCCTCAGTGACTCAGAGGAATAGAAGGACCCTAGCTATGTCAGTGCCATCACCGAATGGGAGAACTCTTGCTGCCTCCAGCACCAAACCCTAGTGCAGCACTGGCTCACAAACAGTCAAGCTGGATAGCCCAATTGCTGAAAGGTGCTTGCCAACATGCTCGGGGCTGCAACATCAGATAGGGAGATTGCCCGTCTCCAGGCTGTGAGTGACCTCACCCCGGGGACTTCCCCAAACAGTTCCCATATCGGCAATGGAACGCGACTCGACCCTAAGACCCTCCGTATAAGCAGTGGCTCTGCGCCTTGTGCCCCAATTCACACAGAATATATGTGTATTTGCGGCGAAGTGCAAGCAGACCAATACGGTCTACATGGTCTTAACTTTTCCCAAAAACCAAGGGCGGGCATGCAAGACAGAATGAGCTCAACGACATCATTAAGAGAACCCTTGTACAGCTGGATGCCCTCCCGAGAGGGAGCCACGTCACTTGCAGCAAACTATACCCACAACCCACAAACCGCCCCGACGGGATCACCATCTACCCTTTGGGAAGAATGGAAAGCTCTTAGCATGGGACTATACCTGTGTGTCCACACTGGCTGACACCTATATCCATCACAGTGTGGGGCCACAGGGAGGAGCTCGGGACCCAGGGAGGAGTACAAGATCAGCAAGTACAGGGACATTACCAACAGTATCAATTTGTCCCAGTGGGATCGAGACCTTGGGATCATGGGGAAAAAATGCCACACGTTTCCTTAAAGAATTGGGTTCCAGACTCATCGACACCACCAGGGACCCAAGGGCAGCCACTTTCACGTTCCAGCGCCTCAGCGTCGCCATCCAGAGGGGAAATGCTTGCTGCTTTACTTGGCTCACGTCCAGCCTGGAGGAGCTGGAGGAAATTCATCATCTTTGATACATGTGCCATTGAAAATTCATGTATATGTTTTTTTTCTGTAAATGTATTTTGTTTATTAATAAATGTTCACATAAAATTTAAAACATATTAGGGGGTGGTAGGAGAAGAAAAAAATTCAAACAGCTCCGGGGAGAACCTTGAGTTTTCTCTGAGGTACGTTTATTGTCTTCTCTGAGGATGAGGGTCCCCATTCCAGTTATAGAGGGGTACTTCCTTATATATATATATATATATATTATATATATATAATATATATTATATATATTATATTAATTATATATTATATATATATATATATATATTATATATTTTTTTTTTTTGTCGTGCCGAATTTGTAAAATGGTCAATTAGCAAGAACTCTTTTTAAAATTTTATTCCTTTCTGAAATTTTCTCTTATACGTTTAAAGATATATTTTTTTCATTAATGTTAATGTAAAATTTATAATTTTGCACCAAAAAAAATCTTAGAAAACTTACCTAACCTTATTTTTAACAAGCGCAATTTATTTTACCTAACCCACAATATATTTTAAAATTGTTTACAATAATTTAATACTAAACAAACACAGTGAAATATATTTTTTTTCGTTAGGTTCAGAATGATTTTGGCGAAATTATTGCATACACAAATTTTCGCTTGTCCTATATGGCAAGATGAGCGTTGCTATTTAAGCCAAGATCGCAAGGGTTCTGCCTATTCGGCACGACATATATATATATATATATATGTGTGTGTGTGTTGTGGTTGTGTGTGTGTGTGTGTGCCAGAATATGTAAAACTGATAAATTAGCAAGAACTCATTTAAATTAAGTTCTTTCTAAAATTTTCTCTTATACCTTTAAAGATATATTTTTTTCATTAATGTTAATGAAAAAAATTATAATTTTGCACCAAAAGAATCTTAGAAAACTTACCAAACCTTATTATAACAAGAACAATTATTTTAGCCTAACCCAACTATATATTTTTAGATTTTTTTTACAATAATTTAATACTAAACAAACACAGTGAAATATATTTTTTTCGTTAGGTTCAGAATGTTTTTGGGGCGAAATTACTGCATACACAAATTTCATTTGTCCTATATGGCAAGATGAGCGTTGCTATTTAAAGCCAATATCGCAAGTTCTGCCTATTCGGCACGACATATATATATATTTTATTATAAAATATATATAAATATATATATATTATTATATATATTATATATATATATATATATAATTATATATAAATAATATATATAATATATATTTATATATATATATATATAAAATATTTATAATATATATATATATATATATAAAATATTATATATATATACATATATATATATATTATTATTATTATTATCACACTGGCCGATTCCCACCAAGGCGGGTGGCCCGAAAAAGAAAAACTTTCACCATCATTCACTCCATCACTGTCTTGCCAGAAGGGTGCTTTACGCTACATTTTTTAACTGCAACATTAACCCCCCTCCTTCAGAGTGCAGGCACTGTACTTCCCATCTCCAGGACTCAAGTCCGGCCTGCCGGTTTCCCTGAACCCCTTCATAAATGTTACTTTGCTCACACTCCAACAGCACGTCAAGTATTAAAAACCATTTGTCTCCATTCACTCCTATCAAACACGCTCATGCATGCCTCCGGGAAGTCCACCCCTTTCGCACACAAAACCTCCTTTACCCCCTCCCTCCAACCTTCCTAGGCGACCCCTACCCCCCTTCCTTCCACTACAGACTGATACACTCTTGAAGTATTCTGTTTCGTCCATTCTCTCTACATGTCCGAACAACCTCAAAAACCCTTCCTCAGCCCTCTGGACAACAGTTTTTGGTAATCCCGCACCTCCTCCTAACTTCCAAACTACGAATTCTTTTGCATTATATTCACACCACACATTGCCCTCAGCATGACATCTCCACTGCCTCCAGCCTTCTCCTCGCTGCAACATTCATCACCCACGTTCCAAAACCCATATAAGAGCGTTGGTAAAACTATACTCTAAATACATTCCCTCTTTGCCTCCAAGGACAAAGTTTTTTGTCTCCACAGACTCCTAAGTGCACCACTCACTCTTTTCCCTCATCAATTCTATGATTCACCTCATCTTTCATAGACCATCCGCTGCAAAGTCCACTCCCAAATATCTGAATACGTTCACCTCCTCCATACTCTCTCCCTCCAATCTGATATTCAATCTTTCATCACCTAATCTTTTTTTTTATCCTCATAACCTTACTCTTTTCCCGTATTCACCTTTAATTTTCTTTTTTGCACACCCTACCAAATTCATCCACCAATCTCTGCAACTTCTCTTCAGAATTTTCGCAAGAGCACAGTGTCATCAGCAAAAGAGCAGCTGTGACAAACTCCCCCTTTGTTTTGTGATTCTTTAATCTTTTAACTCCACGCCTCATTGCCAAGACCCTCGCATTTATTCTCTTACAACCCCATCTATAAATATATTAAACAACCACGGTGACATCACACATCCCTTTTCTAAGGCTACTTTTACTGGGAAAAAATTTCCCTCTTTCCTACATACTCTAATTGAGCCTCACTAATCCTCGTAAAAACTCTTCACTGCTTTCAGTAACCTACCTCCTACACCATACACTTGCAACATCTGCCAAAATTGCCCCCCTATCCACCCTGTCTTAAAGCCTTTTTCCAATCCATAAATGCCACAAAAACCTCTTTAGCCTTATCTAAATACTGTTCACTTATATGTTTCACTGTAAACACCTGGTCCACACACCCCCTACCTTTCCTAAAAGCCTCCTTGTTCATCTGCTATCCTATTCTCCGTCTTACTCTTAATTTTTTTCAATTTAACTCTACCATACACTTTACCAGGTACACTCAACAGACTTATCCCCCTAAAAATTTTTGCACTCTCCTTTATCCCCCCTTTTCCTTTATACAAAGGAACTATGCATGCTCTCTGCCAATCCCCAGGTACCTTACCCTCTTCCATACATTTATTAAATAATTGCAACCAACCACTCCAAAACTATATCCCCCCCTGCTTTTAACTTTTCTATCTTTATCCCATCAATCCCGGCTGCCTTACCCCCTTTCATTTTCCTAATGCCTCACGAACTTCCCCCACACTCACAACTGGCTCTTCCTCACTCCTACAAGATGTTTTCTCCTTGCCCTATACACGAAATCACAGCTTCCTATTTTTCACAACATTTAACAATTCTCAAAATATTCCCTCCATCTTCCCAATACCTCTAACTCTCCCTTTAAAAACTCTCCTCTCCTATTTTTAACTGACAAATCCATTTGTTCTCTAGGCTTTCTTAACTTGTTAATCTCACTCCAAAACTTTTTCTTATTTTCAACAAAATTTGTTGATAACATCTCACCCACCTCTCATTTGCTCTCTTTTACATTGCTTCACCACTCTCTTAACCTCTCTCTTTTTCTCCATGTACTCTTCCCTCCTTGCATCACTTCTACTTTGTAAAAAACTTCTCATATGCTAACTTTTTCTCCCTTACTACTCACTTTACATCATCATTCCACCAATCGCTCCTCTTCCTCGCACCCACTTTCCTGTAACCACAAACTTCTTTCTGAACACTCTAACACTACTTTTTAATCCTACCCCATACCTCTTCGACCCCATTGCCTATGCTCTCATTTGCCATCTATCCTCCAATAGCTGTTTTATCTTTCCTAACTGCCTCCTCTTTTAGTTTATAAACCTTCACCTCTCTCTTCCCTGATGCTTCTATTCTCCTTGTATCCCATCTACCTTTTACTCTCAGGTAGCTACAACTAGAAAGTGATCTGATATATCTGATATATAATTTTATTATATATATAATTTTATATATATATATATATATATATATATATTTTATAATATATATTATATATATATATATATATATTTTATATGTATGTATGTATGTATGTATATTTTATACATATATATATATATATATAATATATATATATATATATTTATTAATATATATTTTATAAGTATATATATATGTATATATATTATATATATATATATATATAATATATATATATATATATATATAATATATATTTTTTTTTTTTTTTTTTTTTTTTTTTTTTTTTTTTTTTTTTTTTTTTATATATATATAGGATGGGTCCACCTCGGTGTTTAAAATTTTGGGACCCATAGCCCCGGAGAAGTGGATAAAAGGCTTCAAGGAAGAATATTTGGATTTCTTCCTGAAAAACCCTTTTTAATATTCCACTTCCCCTACCACCCCATCTTTAAACTATTTTTTTTTACCAATAGGAATATTTATTACATAATATGGCACAGAAGATTTAAGAGATACATTGTTGATATAAAGGTGGCATATTTCGGTACATGTTGTTACGTGTGTATCACCGATTAAGGCGAAAATCTATCCAGCCCTCAGAGCTGGGGCGTGTGCCCAAAATGCAGATGCATTTCCCCTTGAACAGCCGCGCTGGGGCCGCTGGAACAGAAAACTAGCTGCCCTGGGATCCCCATTACCCTGATGAGTCTTTTTCCCAGCTCCTTAAGGAAATTAGATGCACCCCTTTCCCCATGAGCCAAGGGTCTCTGAGCCTATGGGAACAAACATATAATGAGGCAAGTTCTCCATATTTTCTAGACATTTGGACTCCCTAAAGCTGGCAGCTGCCCCCCCTTCCTCCCTGGTGTATTTGGGGATAGGTATCAGCCAATGTAGATGCACATGTATAGTCCCACACCACCTGCTTCCCATCTGTCCAGGCTTTTAAGGGTGATACCATCTGGACGCTTCTGGCTGCCATCAGATCTACATAGTTGGGGTGGTCCCTTATGCTGGCATCCAGCTGTTGTGAGGCTCCTCCTGATAATGTTATTAACCTCCTATGTCTTGCAATCTTTCCCTCGGATTTTCGGCACACAAGACCATGGTACCCGAATCGGTCTGCTGCTTCACTGCCACAAATACACCCGGTTCGGCGAGAATAGGGGCGCAAGTCGAAGGGCAACACCGATGCGGATGGTCTGTGGGTCGAGGCGTGTGCCAAGGCTGGAGTTGGAACAGCCAAAAGAAAGTCCCCAGCATGAGGGGCTCTCCCCTGCCAGCAGCGGGCTCTATCCTTCCCTGACACACTCTGAAGCATCGTTGAGGCTATATTTTCCACTATTGGACCATCCCAGTGCGATTTTTTTTGTAGTTGTTGGGGGGAGCAGGTCTGGTTTCTGAGCCCATTAGATTATCCCCGATCATTGCTCTCAATGAATTTTTGGGCCTGGGGTCCAATCTTGTCCCTAAGATGTTCAGGAGAATCGCTGCTACAAAGCTCTCTGGATGCAATAACGAGGACAGAAAAGCAGGTAACGCAATCTGTGATGACTTGCGGACACCAATGCCTCCCAGTCTGACTGGGAAGTGTAGCTTGGTTCCACTGCCCGTCTTCTAGAGTAAGGTAAGTACTTTTGTAAAAATCTGCCTCAGAATACTGTCATATTCGTGCAGTATAGGGTTATCATATGAAGGTGCACATCTTAGGAAATATGTCAACCTGGGCAGACTCAAGCACTTTGTGAGAAGGTACAAGGCATCGTGGGTGTCCAGATTACCTATTCGTTGTTTCCATTCTCCTTAACTCTTACAATTTCTTCCCGAGGGAATTGTGTCAATGGCATTGCTTCCCAGAGGTGCTCCTAGCAAGACACTATTTGGGGGCAATGACTGCTGCTCCTGGTAGTTTTTTATCTCACTGCATTTATCACTTGTTGACTGACTGAGATGATTTCACAAATTTTTATGGATTCAGGATGAGACCCATTTCCTGTCCCCGTGTCATTACCTGTGTAAGGTCATGTAGGAGGGACTCCTTTGTACCTGCTAGTGTGCCATCATCTAGGGAAACCCGATGTTTTGCTCGCTGGTCAGTCTGACTGTGATTTTCCCCAACTGCAATACAGGGAAGGAAATGGGGCAAGAGGGTTCCTTGTTGGGCACCCTCCGATGATGTGATTTCATGCTCTCCAAAGAGAAGCATTGATTCCTTGCTATACCCAGCTGAAACAAAGGGAAAAACCAGGGAAAAGTTTTGTACTGCTGCTAATACCACGTCTCTTTTCAGGAGATTGAATGCATTCTGAAATCTAATTTTACCACTGCATTGTCCTCAGGCAGGTTGTTGATAAAATGCCCTTGTTGCATGAACCGCTGCTTTTACTTCCTTGAGAGACCCCAAAGCCCAAATGGTTTGGTTGAAGCATCATGGCTGCCTGTGCACGAATACTTCGGACAGCAGCTTTGGATACGAGGCCGGCGTAACGTGTTGCCTACTGCAATTGGCCGAATTCCTCCACCTTCTTTTTAAGTGCAAAAAAATTTGCACCAAAAAAGAAAGGTCTAATTTCATCAGGAATCAGACCAGCCAAGGAATTGTTGACGAACCTTGTGATCTCTGAAAGCAGTGTCTCTGCAATTTCCCCAATAACTGGATTAACCATTTCCTTTAAATGCTGTGGCCTTATTCCAGTGTAACCCCCAGCAGAGCCAGATGGGAACGACATTATTGCTTTGTAAATGTCTGAGTCTTCCACAATCAATGGTTCCATAGTGGGGACAGAGGTGTTGGAACTGTTGGTGCCACTGGTTTCCCTGGCAGGGTGCTTTCCTCTAAGTGCTTCAGCCGTGTCCGCATCCCTGGGATGTCTGTGTGTATTCTTCAACTTTTCAGTATTTTCTACAGGAGAAAGGTTTATTAGCCCATATCTCTCGCATTTTAGTCGCCTCATACTACATGCATGGCTTACAGAGTTAAAATTCTTTTCCACTTCTCCATGGAGAATGGAGAAAAAAGAACAAGGTTCATTAAAAAAAAAAGAAAAACCTACATGTATGTATGTAAATATATGCATGTGCATGATTGTGTAGTGTGACCTAAGTAGAAGTATCAGGATATACCCATTATCAAGCATGTATATTTCGTCTGTATAAAAGCAAAGGTGTCAAAGAGAATGCAAAAATTGTAGGGGAATAAGTCTGTTGAGTATACCTAATAAATTGTATTGTACAGTTATTATTGAAAGAATTAAGAGTAAGACAGAGAGGAAGATAGAAAATGAACAAGGAGGCTTTAGGAACGGGAGGGGGTGTGTAGGCCAAGTGTTTATAGTGAAACATAATGGTGAGCAGTATTTAGATAAAGGTATAGAGGTTTTTGTGGCATTTATAGATTTGGATAAGGTGGATGACAGGGTGGATAGGGGGGCAATGTGGCATATGTTGCAAATGTTTGGAATAAGAGGTAGGATATTATAAGCAGAGAAAAGATTTTTACGAGGATAGTGAGGCTCAGGTTAGAGTATGTAGGAGAGAGGGAGAATATTTCCCAGTAAAAGTAGGCTCTAGACAAAGATGTGTGATGTCACCATAGTTGGCAACAGGTTTGGGGTTTATAGATAAAGAATTTAACACAAAGTGGGAGTTATCACAATTGCTCTTTGCTGATGACACTGTGCTTTTGGGAGACTCTGAAGAGAAATTGCAAAGGTTGGTGGATAAGTTTGGTAGAGTATGTAAAAGAAGAAAATTGAAAGTGATTATAGGAAAGAGTAAGGTGATGAGGATAACATGTATAGGTTACTAAGAACAGGTGAGAAAGGATTTCTCATTGCCATACCAAACTTCTGAGTGTAAAACTAATCATTAAATACAAATTTTGCATTAAGAATGCAAAGTTTAATAAGTTTAATGATAGTAAGAACTGGCAATGGTAAATCATAATTAACGAGTTCTTCAGATAAGAAACTTAATAAATCATCAACAGGAACTTTCGTAAAAAAGGAAGTAACATCAAAACTAACCATGTTAGTGTGATGCTACTTCATTGCCTTTTCTAGATGTTTTAATTATTAAGGATAATAATGAATTCAAATTTAAAATTTACAGAAAACCTACAAATAACTGTTCCTATGTCCACTATTATTCTTCACATCAAGAAAAAGTTAAACTGTCTGCTTTCTCATCAGTGTTTTTGAGAGCTTTACGAATTTGTAGTCCAGAGTTCATAGATGAAGAAATATCCCAAATTTATGAAATAGCTAATGATCGGAAATACCCAAGAAGCGTAATTGATAAATCTTTTAAAATTGCTAGAAATACTTTTTACAATCCAAAAAGGGGCAACCAGCCTTATTCAACTAAAAAATATGGGTTTGGTTCTCCCCTTTCCATGAAAACTTGGTTCATATGCCTTCTCTTCTTAAGACTTTTAATAGTAAAGTTGTATTAAAAAATCTTGATACAGTAAAAAAAAATTTTGATGAAGAATCCCCCAAATGCTGTTTGGGTGTGTCTATAAAATTCCTTGTAAAAATTTTCGATAAAAAATTTTTTACCCGGTCAAACTGGTTTAAAAATCTCGAACTAAGAAACAACATAAATATGCATTAGGAACTGGACAAGATTCCAATGCTCTGTTTATTCATGCGAGAGATTTTAACCATCTAATTGATTTTCAAAAAGTTGACAAAGTTGTATCAGGCAAATCCATGGTCGACAGGAATATAATTGAATCTTGTTTCATAAAAAGCAGTTTTGACAGTCATATGAATATTTCCTTTGGTTTATATAAATTAGATCCATTTATAATTAATAGAATTTGGGAAGAATTTAATAATACATTGGACACATAATAATTCTTAATTCTTGGGTAGAATAGTTTGTGGGTTGTGTGACGGACCTGTCTAGTTGGGCCAGCGGGCCTGCTGCAGTGTTCTCTTTCTTATGAGTCAAGCGTCACGTGTTGCTTTGTTGTGGGATGTGATAGTGAGGTGAGAGCTAGACCCTTTATATGTCTTCCTTTGAGCAAAAATTTTTGTTGTTATTGTAATTGAATAGTCCAAAGCGCTTGGAATTTCAAACTTCTTTCACAGTTTTTGTTTTTCAAATTTTGAAACCCTTTTTGGTTTTAAAAATATATATTTATAAATTTTTATATATTTAAAATTTTTTTTAAAATATATATATATATTTTTTTAAAAAAATATATTATATATATATATTATATATATATATATTATATATACTTTATATATATAAATTTTTATATTAAAATATATATATATATTATATATATAAATATATTTTTTATATATATATTTATATATATAAAAATATATTATAAATTTTTAATATATATATATATATATATATATTATATATATATATATTTATATATATTTTTTATAAATTTTTATTTTAAATTTTTTATATTTTTAAAAATTTTAAAAAAAAAAAAAAAATTTAATTTTTTATTTATTTTAAAATTTTTTTTAATAATTTTTTTGGGTTTTTTTTTTTGGGGGGGGCCGTTCCCCCCTTTTTAAAAAGTTGGGCCTTTTTTAATCCTTTCTAAAATTTTCTCTTATACGTTTAAAGATAATTTTTTTCATTTTTGTTAATGTAATAATTAATAATTTTGTACCATAAGAACGTTAGGAAACTGACCTAACTTTATTATAACGAGCGTAATTTATTTTTGCCTAATCAAACTAAATATATTTTAGATACGTTTTCAATAAACACAAAGAAATATATGTTTTTCGTTAGATTCAGAATGATTTTTGCGAAATTATTCCATACACAAATTTTCGCTTGCCTTATTCTTCAAGAAGAGCGTTGATGTTTAAGCCAAAATCGCAGGTTTTACTTTTTCATATTGTTTAACCCATAATTTGAGTTTTATACGGTATTCCTTTCATGTTTCAAGAGAGAAGATTCAATTATGGTTCTTTCGATGAGAGAACTGTTGGGTACAATAATCTGGGCAGCATCCCACCCCGGTGGGTGATTACAGGAACTTACGTGGTTAAAGACTGTGTTCGACTCCTGCCTTATCCTGATTGAGTATTTATGCTGGGCTATTCTGGTTTCGAGAAGTTGACCTGTTTGTCCATTATATGAAAGAGAACGCTGAGCGCATGGGACCTTGCAAACCCCACTAACATTGTTGGAGGGTGTGTTTTTAATCATCCTCGGTTTCACTGTCCCAGTGTTTTTGAAAGCCAGGTATCTCATGGCCTGGTGGCAAAAGCTCTCGCTTCACACGGTGAGGGTCCTGGTTCGATTCCCGGCGAAGGTGTGGAAACATTGGGTGTGTTTCCTTACACCGGTTGCCCATGTTCACCCATCAGTTATAATGGGTACCTGGATGTTAGTCCTGGTGTGGGTCGCATCCTGGGACAAAACTGACCTAATTTTCCCGAAATGCTCTGCATAACAAGTGGCTTTCTATATAGTAGTATGTCAGTGATGTCAGCTATGGTCGGTATACCTTGTACATGTACTTGTAGAAATATAGATATTAAATTCTATTATTATTATTATAATTATTATTATTATTATTATTATTATTATTATTATTATTATTATTATTATTATAATTTTTATTATTATTATTATTATTATTATTATTATTATTATTATTATTATTATTATTATTATTATTATTATTATTATTATTATTATTATTATTATTATAATTATTATTTTTATTATTATTATTATTATTATTATTATTATTATTATTATTATTATTATTATTATTATTATTATTATTAAAATTTTTATTATTATTATTATTATTATCAAAGACTCACGCAGGCGGACCAGGTTCTCACTGTATCATAAAACTAGCACATTTTTCCTGGGAATCACTTCCTTCTGAGCCCATTCTTATCTACCTTATCAATTTCTCTGAGTATTGTATATGATATTTTTATGTTTTTCTTAGTTCTTCTCTTTTTCACTCTCGCTAAAACCAATTCCGCTTGCTTTTGGTCTTTCTCATTCACATTAGTGTACCTCAGCACTTTCTCCAGTTTCAGTTTTTGCCTGTTGCTGGGAACTCCGAAACTAGGATGACCATCGTTTTATGAGATTCCTGATGGCTACTTATAGATTTCCCAAACGAATATTGGCTGCAGATTTTATTCGAATGAGGTCAGCCTCTGGCAATATGCTAGGCACTATGCTCACCCCAGGGTCTTTCGCTATGAGTGAGGTCTGCAGTCTCTGTCCTCCAAGTCTTTAATCGTCATATATTTGCCGGGGGTTGAACTCAAGCATCCACTTATCTGATATATCTTGTGTGTGTGTGTGTGTGTGTGTGTGTGTGTGTGTGTGTGTGTGTGTGTGTGTGTGTGTGTGTGTGTGTGTGTGTGTGTGTGGTGTTGTGTGTGTGTGTTTGTTTCATACCAAAGACCGCACCAGACATACGCAAATCTGTGAACCTAGAAGCTGTAACACATTAAACTCTCAGCACATATTGCCTGGTTGATGTCACTCACAACACTCACCGTCTTGTATAAACATCAGCCAAACTGCCAGCAACATGTTAAGTTTTAAGACACGTCAGCGTTTAATAACACATATTACAGTTACAGTTCACTCTCTATTGGGAAGCGACACTTAGCGCTTTTATCTAATATTTAATCTTCTTTCATTACAAATGCGGAATTTTACAATCACCACTAAGATTGTCCTGCAGTTATTAGCACATATTGTCCTGCAGTTATTAGCACATATTGTCCTGCAGTTATTAGCACATATTGTCCTGCAGTTATTAGCACATATGTCCTGCAGTTATTAGCACATATTGTCCTGCAGTTATTAGCACATATTGTCCTGCAGTTATTAGCACATATTGTCCTGCAGTTATTAGCACATATTGTCCTGCAGTATTAGCACATATTGTCCTGCAGTTATTAGCACATATTGTCCTGCAGTTATTAGCACATATTGTCCTGCAGTTATTAGCACATATTGTCCTGCAGTTATTAGCACTATTGTCCTGCAGTCATTAGCACATATTGTCCTGCAGTTATTAGCACATATTGTCCTGCAGTTATTAGCACATATTGTCCTGCAGTTATTAGCACATATTGTCCTGCAGTCATTAGCACATATTGTCCTGCAGTTATTAGCACATATTGTCCTGCAGTTATTAGCACATATTGTCCTGCAGTTATTAGCACATATTGTCCTGCAGTCATTAGCACATATTGTCCTGCAGTTATTAGCACATATTGTCCTGCAGTTATTAGCACATATTGTCCTGCAGTTATTAGCACATATTGTCCTGCAGTTATTAGCACATATTGTCCTGCAGTTATTAGCACATATTGTCCTGCAGTTATTAGCACATATTGTCCTGCAGTTATTAGCACATATTGTCCTGCAGTTATTAGCACATATTGTCCTGCAGTTATTAGCACATATTGTCCTGCAGTTATACACATATTGTCCTGCAGTTATTAGCACATATTGTCCCTGCAGTTATTAGCACATATTGTCCTGCAGTTATTAGCACATATTGTCCTGCAGTTATTAGCAACATATTGTCCTGCAGTCATTAGCACATATTGTCCTGCAGTTATTAGCACATATTGTCCTGCAGTTATTAGCACATATTGTCCTGCAGTTATTAGCACATATTGTCCTGCAGTTATTAGCACATATTGTCCTGCAGTTTTAGCACATATTGTCCTGCAGTCATTAGCACATATTGTCCTGCAGTTATTAGCACATATTGTCCTGCAGTTATTAGCACATATTGTCCTGCAGTTATTAGCACATATTGTCCTGCAGTCATTAGCACATACACATTGTCCTGAAGCAAAGAACACACAGTCATTCAGTCACAATTAGCATTATCTGCTATCAACAGCATTCAAAATTGGAAAAATAATCCATTTTAAAATTCAGATCCGTATTGGCCACTGTTCTGCCGTGTGAGGTTTATCATACGGTGTACCACATGGGGTGTATAACACTGGGTATATCAGATGGGGGGTACCACACGGGGTGTGTCACACCGGGTCTGTCACACCAGACACATGTCTTCGTCATCTGATGACCCATTCAGTGATGGTGTTGTTCATTCAGTGGTGATGGGGCAGGAATCTTCTATAGCAGCGCTTGATGTGGTCTGTTATAGGTAATTTCTACAAGCCATGATGGGAATGCTGTGGCTATTGGCCCTGTCGCAAGCCACAAATAGATCGACAAGTGGAGTTGAGGGACTGATTACCTCAAATGCCTCCCTATCTTCCACTGTTCTTCTCTGCATTGGACTGAAGAAGACAATGGCTGGCGAAATGTTTCCGAAAATATTCTCAAATATAGCATAAGCGTTTCACTTATATCATGTGAGAGTGTGGCTCTTAAGTGGCACAGTGTGAGAGAGTGGCTCTCAAGTAGCACTGAGTGAGAGTGTGGCTCTCAAGTATCACTGACTGAGAGTGTAGCTTTCACGTGGCACTATGTGAAAGTGAGGCTCTCAAGTAGCACTGTGTGAGAGTGTGACTCTCAAGTGGCACCGTGTGAGAGAGTGGCTCTCAAGTGGCACTGTGTGGGAGTGTAGCTCTCACGTAGCACTGAGTGGGAGTGTGGCTCTCAAGTAGCACTGAGTGAGAGTGTGGCTCTCAAGTAGCACTGAGTGAGAGTGTGGCTCTCAAGTAGCACTGAGTGAGAGTGTGGCTCTCAAGTATCACTGAGTGAGAGTGTGGCTCTCAAGTAGCAAAGTGTTAGAGAGTGGATCTCAAGTAGCACTGTGTGATAGTGTGGATCTCAAGCAGCACTGAATGAGAGTGTGGCTCTCAGGTAGCGCTGAGTGAGAGTGTGGCTCTCATGTAGCACTGAGTGAGAGTGTGGCTCTCAGGTAGCGCTGAGTGAGAGTGTGGCTCTCAGGTAGCACTGAGTGAGAGTGTGGCTCTCAGGTAGCGCTGAGTGAGAGTGTGGCTCTCATGTAGCACTTAGTGAGAGTGTGGCTCTCAGGTAGCGCTGAGTGAGAGTGTGGCTCTCATGTAGCACTGAGTGAGAGTGTGGCCCTCAAGTAGCACTGTGTGACAGTGTGGATCTCAAGTAGCACTGAGTGAGAGTGTAACTCTCAAGTAGCACTGAGTGAGAGTGTGGCTCTCAAGTAGCACTGAGTGGAAGTGTGGCCCTCAAGTAGCACTGAGTGAGAGTGTGGATCTCAAGTAGCACTGAGTGAGAGTGTGGCTCTCAAGTAGCACTGAGTGAGAGTGTGGCTCTCAAGTAGCACTGAATGAGTGAGAGTGTGGCTCTCAAGTAGCACTGAATGAGTGAGAGTGTGGCTCTCAAGTAGCAGTGAGTGAGTGAGAGTGTGGCTCTCAAGTAGCACTGAGTGAGAGTGTGGCTCTCAAGTAGCACTGAGTGAGTGAGAGTGTGGCTCTCAAGTAGCACTGAGTGAGAGTGTGGCTCTCAAGTAGCACTGAGTGAGAGTGTGGCTCTCAAGTAGCACTGAGTGAGAGTGTGGCTCTCAAGTAGCACTGAGTGAGAGTGTGGCTCTCAAGTAGCACTGAGTGAGAGTGTGGCTCTCAAGTAGCACTGAGTGAGAGTGTGGCTCTCAAATAGCACTGAGTGAGAGTGTGGCTCTCAAATAGCACTGAGTGAGAGTGTGGCTCTCAAGTAGCACTGAGTGAGTGTGGCTCTCAAGTAGCACTGAGTGAGAGTGTGGTTCTCAAGTAGCACTGAGTGAGAGTGTGGCTCTCAAGTAGCACTGAGTGAGAGTGTGGCTCTCAAGTAGCACTGAGAGAGTGTGGCTCTCAAGTAGCACTGAGTGAGTGTGGCTCTCAAGTAGCACTGAGTGAGAGTGCGGCTCTCAAGTAGCACTGAGTGAGAGTGTGGCTCTCAAGTAGCACTGAGTGAGAGTGTGGCTCTCAAGTAGCACTGAGTGAGAGTGTGGCTCTCAAGTAGCACTGAGTGAGAGTGTGGCTCTCAAGTAGCACTGAGTGAGAGTGTGGCTCTCAAGTAGCACTGAGTGAGAGTGTGGCTCTCAAGTAGCACTGAGTGAGAGTGTGGCTCTCAAGTAGCACTGAGTGAGAGTGTGGCTCTCAAGTAGCACTGAGTGAGTGTGGCTCTCAAGTAGCACTGAGTGAGAGTGTGGCTCTCAAGTAGCATTGAGTGAGAGTGTGGCTCTCAAGTAGCACTGAGTGAGAGTGTGGCTCTCAAGTAGCACTGAGTGAGAGTGTGGCTCTCAAGTAGCACTGAGTGAGAGTGTGGCTCTCAAGTAGCAGTGAGTGAGAGTGTGGCTCTCAAGTAGCACTGAGTGAGAGTGTGGCTCTCAAGTAGCACTGAGAGTGTGGCTCTCAAGTAGCACTGAGTGAGAGTGTGGCTCTCAAGTAGCACTGAGTGAGAGTGGCTCTCAAGTAGCACTGAGTGAGAGTGTGGCTCTCAAGTAGCACTGAGTGAGAGTGTGGCTCTCAAGTAGCACTGAGTGAGAGTGTGGCTCTCAAGTAGCACTGAGTGAGAGTGTGGCTCTCAAGTAGCACTGAGTGCAAGTGTGGCCTTTCAAGTAGCACTGAGTGAGTGTGGCTCTCAATAGCACCAAGTGAGAGTGTGGCTCTCAAGTAGCAGTGAGAGAGAGTGTGGCTCCAAGTACAATGAAAGTGCGAGTGTGGCTCTCAAGTAAAGCACATGAGTGAGAAGTGCTCTCAAGTGAAAAAAAACAGTACATGGTAGCTTCAAGCTGAGATGCTGACTTCTAGCTTAACCCTGGCTTTGTCACCATCAAAATAATTTTCTGATAAAACATGTCAGGCTAGCTGATAATTGCCTTGGACAACCAGAATGGATATAATCAGTTTCAAAGTGTTCTCCCTTCACAAAACATTTAAGATGTTCTAATTTAGCTATCTCACTCAATACAGTTATGAACGTACCAAGACTGAAAACTACTGATAAATTATAGGTAATGATAAGGTAGGAAGACTAGGTAGTGGTATGCCAGTCGTGGCAGGTGTAACAGGGGTCCCTGACCTCTAGCTACAGTAGATGTTTGAGAAAGAATTTTGGCAGGTACAATGTCTCTCTGACCACTTTTCTTGTTGAGCACTAAAAGTACTCACAATACATTTTTGAATTTCATCCTCAGATAGATCTGAACACATTGATGTCAAAATCAATATTGCACATTTTTGATCAACCCTTCACAGACAGCCAATTAAATTTTCAACCTGTGTAGTTTTAGTTGTGCAAAGATTGAAACTGGCTTTTCCATGATGCCATCTCGAACCTGAAATACTCCTAACACTACACCCTCAAGTGTTTAAATACTCTAAATAAAATAACAAAAAGGCACAAGACAGTGCCTGGAACGATACACAAATAACCCGCACATAAAGAGAGAGAGCTGACGACGACGTTTTCGGTCCGACTTTGACCATTTACCAAGTCACATCAACCTGATTGGAGCAGGACGGGCTATATAGAGGCAGGTAGAGGTAGTGGAGGAAGTAGTAATAGTAGTAGTAGTGAGGGTGGTATTAGTATATAGTAGTAGTAGTAGTAGTAGTGGTAGTAGTGGGGAACAAGGAGGAGAAGCCAGTCAAATATAAAATAAAGGGGAGCACTGCATGGGAGCTAGGTTCCCTAGACTCTATGGGAACCTAGCTGCACATATATTTCCCCCGCCGCCCACTCTGTGCACCTTGCTCTCCCTCTAAGGCAATAGAGGGAGAGCAAGTGCACAAGGTGGGGGAAGGGGAAGTGAACAGCTGAGTGTTTTGTCCATGATCGCGTCAGATCACCTCACTGACCCTTGAAGGGACATGTGGCTGGACATTGATGCTTAGGATCATCATGTTCTGTTGTTGATGTACATCAGCTCTCAGCTAGAATACTTGCAGAGTTTGACATTTTGGTAAGAATTGCTATCACATCACACATGTATAAATCCTTATACATAGAAAATGTTACAGCTATGTATACTACAGCTTAAACTCATAACAATCTTCCTTAAAATATGTAAGAGAATTTAATGTCTAGAAACACTGTGTGTAAAGATATACATATTGGACAAGATTGACCGCATCCTTGTCCTATGAGCTGAGTCGAAGAATGATTCTGCACAGTAAATTTGAGGTGAACACGGTGAGACGAGTGCTGGTACCCTGTTTGTTATTGGTGTATGGGGGCCTTTGCTGGTGAGTGACTCATATTTCTTTCGAGAGCATGTGAGACCGAGCCTTACACCCGTTTTCCTAAAGGTAGTGGCAGTGGAACGGCTTAACTGACCAGTCTTTTGAGTGCAAGGATCCATTTTTTTTTTTTTGTAAATTTCCATTTCAATACAGTGTTTTCGAAGGACCTTGGGTTCATATAAACCTGAACACGTTCTTTACAAGTTTTTGAACCACTATATACCACAATCATGGTTCGAAGGACCATGTAAGGTACTGGAGCAAGCTAAGGCCAATTGTTAAAAGGACCATTGTGGAAAGTACTTAGCTTAAGTTGATTGTCATTGCAGCCACTCCTGGGTCATTGCATGAAGAGCTGATGATGCTTCAGTCTTTGGGCAGAATGAAATCAGATAAGCGATATGTCATAATTCCCCGAAGGAGCACAAAATTTGGCATTCCCCTTTAGAATTAATGGCGAATTGAGCACTTAATTTTTTGGGCTCCAATGACCAGCAATCATGGGGTATATTGAAAATCTAAGTCAGCAATGACCCAACTATCTGCGTGCAGGCTGACCTAACGAGATACATGACTGTCTAAACTTTCCAGGGTAATTGTATCAGACCCCCAGGTTTTCCCGGCACGTAGTACGGAGACAAATACCACCCGATATTCCGTTGTCTAAGTGAAAAATTAGTGTCTTCATTTGCACAGTCTCTCACTGAAGATTGTTCGCAACACCAGTGTTACAACTAGGACACCAAATCAAGAATAGTTTTTTTGTTTCGCGGTAGTTCCACAACAGGAAGACACAATTCCAGTCCTAGATCAAACTGCACTGTTCATTTAATTAAGGCAATGATTGGCACTACACACGCTTCCGTCTTCTTATTCTGAAGTCAATCTGCCCTGGTCATGCCCCAGCCCTACTTTGCTCTCCTTACAAAAGGATTTGCTGAATTCGGTGTTTATTACCTTCCATGCAAACAGTATTCAATACAAGATAGCAGATTTCAAGTTCTCCTAGTAAGAGACGAGTTTTTAATGGCAGATTTACATGTACGCCTTTGATGAACACCCTGAAAAGAAACAAACCTCTATGCAATGGCTAGAACTCTACATGCCAGATAGAGAATACCTCTCCCAACTTTGAAAATACCAGGATTAAATCATCAATACGTTCTCCTCACAAGACTCAAAGAATTACTCTCCCACAGAGGTCCGTCCTTTTTAAAATTCCATAAACGATTACCATCGACCATGATATGAGTCGCAACCTCCCTGCAGATGAAGATCGATTGGCTAACAAAACACCAGAACCCTTCTAAGTGTACTACGAAAATCATCGCCCCCAATTTAGGGAGATACCTTGAATAACATTCTACTGTTAAAAAATATGCTACATTTACTAATGCGGGACACCACGTTGTAAGAAGCTATTGTGTCAATAATTCTTTAAAAACGGCCAAAAATTATTGCCCTTCATTGTCGTTTAAATATCCGTTGTGCAATCAAAAAAAAAAAAAAAAAAAAAACAAAAAAGCAATGCACACTTGTGTTATTTACTACCAAATCAGATCATGTAGTTAAAAATCATTATATCTAATTACTCTCTGATGGGTTAGAATTATACCCTTGCAAGAATAGTTTATTATTCCACATACACTTTTTAAATTACACCAAAGTGTTGGGCCACTTACCTTTTATATCCTACAACCTCATCTCCCCCCTCTCCCACCTTTTCCAATATTCTATCCTTAACCCCATCCATCCCTTCTCTTACCCATCTTACCAAAGCTCTAGGTTATATGAAGAAAAATACTCTTGTTAAGCAACTGTATCTGCCTTCAAATTAACTATGAAGAGAAGCAAGAAGCCATTTGCCCTTTTTAGGAGGGTTGAGTCCATAAGTCCCTCAGGGGGGCTGAAAGGGGCTGAAGGGGGCTGATACCCCCCATTCTAGAGGAATTTTCTCCACATATATCAATAACCGCTCTTTTAATATATCCTTTTTCTGAGCCGCTTCTTTTCAGGTCTCAATGAATGCATCGACCAGTGAGAGTGCATCGGATCTGTGTGCGTTCTTGCATCGTCAAGTTTTTACGTCGAAATCACGTGTAGTTTCATGCACATAATTTTCGTTCCATCCTGAGCATGTAATGTTGGAGAACAGACGTCGTTATTAACAACACTATCTGTCTTCCGTTTGGGATGTGTAATTTTCCACGAAAACTTCATCCAGAATTTCTGAGGTAAATAAGTAGAGCAAATATGTGACAACTATAGAAAAATAACAACACCAATAGCTTAAGTCCATTTGTCCACAGATATATCAGTCACGCACAGAGAAAAATGCGACAAGTACTGTGACATCCAATGCCGTCTCACTATCCTCTCGTCGGCGGTGCCAAACAAATATTGTACAGCCCTCACTATCCTCTCGGCGGTGCCAAACAAATATTGTACAGCCCTCACTATCCTCTCGGCGGTGCCAAACAAATATTGTACAGCCCTCACTATCCTCTCGGCGGTGCCAAACAAATATTGTACAGCCCTCACTATCCTCTCGGCGGTGCCAACAAATATTGGTACAGCCCTCATATCCTGCTCGGCGTGCCAAACAATATTGTACCTCTGTAATATTTAATCATATGCATATAACTTCGTTAACACAATCTGCAAGCAGAACTTATACTACAAACTGAGACATATTTACGCCCCTCATGCATTTTAACTACAATAAGATGACAATTATGTACCTTATGCATTGTAGGTACATTAAAATGATAATTATGTACCTTATTCATTGTAAGTACACTAAGATTCTGTTTACACTACATACCGTAATGTATTGTAACTACACTAAAGCCACTTATTACAGATACAAAAAAAAAAAAGGGAAAAAAAAAGAGAAAAAATAAAGAGGGTATTACGATCTTACACAAATATCCTACACCATATGAGAGTAGAGGCTTCGTCGACGTTTCGGTACGTCTTAGAACTAGTTTGTCTTTGTAAATGTCCCAAGTCGGTCCGAACTAGCCGTACGCTCCTCGTCCTATGTGCGGGTTATATGTGTATCGTTCAAGTCAGGAATTGTACCTTTTTTGTTCTTATTGACGTGCATCATGACTTTAACTGCATTAAGATGGTATATACAATAAAGACAGATCAATGTGGGGAGACTTACAAGCGTGGAATTTGTATACACGAAACATTGAAGCACCATCACGGTCTTCCACATCACATAATGACTTTCGGCAGAAACCTGAGCCAAAGGAGTAACTCACAACGCGCTTGTCACCCTGACCACTCACACTTCCACTCACCTACTGTCATTAAGTACGTGAATATTACAGACGTGTAGTTTTTCTCAGTTCTTGCTAAAGCTTTCACTTATGCAGAATACATTTTATCAGTTTTCAGATGCTTGCATAGTCCCTGTTTTTTTTTCTATAGATTTAATCTAACTGTTTTTTTTAGTTTAGTCTGTTATTGTATGTTGCAAAATCACAATCCTATGCCTAGATTTAAGTCTCCCTACCTCGTAGTTAAACCTGAATATGCAAAACACTTTTTTGCTTACCTCTCAGGTATAACTTTTCTCCCAAACCTCAACAATGACTGAAATTGGTTTACACCACTTTTACTTCGTAAACCCTCCCGCATACTCCAGCATTCCCAGTAGCCGTGACCACCGATGGCCAGTCTGCATGTGCTCCATCATGGGAAGCTGCACAATATCCTCATGATTCATCTCTTCCCGGGAATGCCGACAATATCCTCACCGCTTTCTCCGCCATATGTCGCATCTGGTCTACCTGGCTCTCAAGACAGCAGCCTGTCTTAATGGCTCTCACACAGCGCCGTGTCTAATGGCTCTCAAGACAGCATCCTTGTCTTAATGGCTCTCACACAGCAGCCTTGTCTTACATGGCTCTCAAGACAGCACCTTTCTTAAATGGCTCTCACACAGCAGCCCTTGTCTTAGCATGGCTCTCAAGACAGCAGCTTGTCTTACAGGGCTCTCAGACAGCAGCCGTTGTCTCTTACAATGCTCTCAAGACAGCAGCCTTGTCATACATGGCTCTCAAGACAGCAGCCTGTCTTAACATGGTTCTCAAGACAAGCAGCCTTGCCTTACAGGGCTCCTCAAGACAAGCAGCCTTGGTCATACATGGCTCTCAGAGCAGCACCCTTGTCTTACATGGGCTCTCTAAACAGCAGCTTTCTACATGTTCTCAAGACAGCAGCCTTGCCTTACATGGCTCTCAAGACAGCAGCCCGTGTCCTTATCAGCTCTCAAGACAGCAGCCTTGTCTTATCATGGTTCTCAAGACAGCAGCCTTAGCCTTACATGGCGCCAGACAAGCAGCCTTAGTCTTGACATGGCTCTCAAGACAGACCCTTGTCTTACATGGCTCTCAAGACAGCAGCCTTGTCTTACATGGTTCTCAAGAAGGCAGCCTTGTCTTACATGGCTCTCAACACAGCAGCCTTGCCTTACATGGTTCTCAAGAAGGCAGCCTTGTCTTACATAGTTCTCCAGACAGCACTCTTATTTTACTTGGCCCTCTAGACAGCAATTTCGTCCTTCGTGGCTTTCTAGACAGAAGATTCTTTCTACATGGCTCTCAAGACAGCAGCCTTGTCTCGCGTGGTCCTCAAGACAGTAGTCTTGTCTCACGTGGTCCTCAAGACAGCAGTCTTGTCTCACGTGGTCCTCAAGACAGCAGTCTTGTCTCACGTTGTTCCTCAAGACAGCAGTCTTGTCCTCACGTGGTCCTCAAGAACAGCAGCCTTGTCTCACTGGTCCTCAAGCCAGCAACTTAGTCTCACGTGGTCCTCAAGACAGCCGTCCTTGTCTCACGTGTCCTCAAGACAGAGCAGTCTTGTCTCGCGTGGCGGTCCTCAAGACAGCAGCCTTGTCTCAACGTGGTCCTCAAGACAGCAGTCTTGTCCTCACGTGTCCCTCAAGACAAGCAGCCCTTGTCTCACGTGGTCCTCAACAAGACAGCAGTCCTTGTCTCACGTGGTCCTCCAGACAGCATCTAGTCTCCCGTGGTCCTCAGACAGCAGTCTTTGTCTCACGTGTCCCTCAAGACAGCAGTCTTGTCTCGCGTGGTCCTCTAGACAGCAGTCTATCTCACGTGGTCCTCAAGAACAGCAGTCGTTCTCATGTGTCCTCAAGACAGCAGTCTTGTCTCCATGTAGGTCCTCAGACAGCAGTCTTGGTCCTCATTTGGTCCTCAATACGAGCAGTCATGTCTCATGTGTCCTCAAGACAGCATTCTTGTCCTCAATGTGGTCCTCAATGACAGCAGTCATGTCTAACGTGGTCCTCAAACAGCAGTCTTGTTCCCCACGAGCGGTCCTCAAGACAGCAACCTTGTCTACGTGGTCCTCAAAACAGGCAGATCTTATCTCACGTGGTCCTCAAGACTTCAGTCTTGTCTCATTGATCCTTAAGACAACTTTCCCGCAGCTGACTGAACCTCAGAAAAATTCCTGGAGAACTTTATAAGACCTTGCAAATTTTTCCCTTTTATTCCATAATTCAACAAAGGAAAAGATCCGAAGTCGATTGTCAAAAAATGTTGGAAATCATTATTTCTAAATGACATTCCACAACTGGAAATACGCAAATACGGGAAAGCGTTATGATTTATTATGTCTCTCTTTCATATATATATATATATATATATATATATATATTTATATATATATATATATATATATATATATTTTTTTTATTTTTTATTTACACACCGGCCGATTCCCACCAAGGCAGGGTGGCCCGAAAACGAAAAACTTTTCACCCAATTCACTATGGGTCCTCACTGTCTTGCCAGAATGGTGCTTTCACTACAGTTTTTAACTGCAACAATTAACACCCAACCTTCAGAGTGCAGGCATGTACTTCCCCACTCCCGGAACTCAAGTCCGCCATGCCGGTTTCCCTGAATCCCTTCATAATGTCCTTAGCTCACACTCCAAACAGCACGTCAAGTATTAAAAACCATTTGTCTCCATACACTCCTAGCAACACGCTCAAGCATGCCTGCTGGAAGTCCAAGCCCCTCGCACACAAAACCTCCTTTACCCCCTCCCTCCAACCCTTCCTAGGCCGACCCTAGCCCGCCTCCTTCCACTACAGACTGATACACTCTAGAAAGTCATTCTGTTTCGCTCCTTCTCTCTACATTCCGAATTTACCACCTCAACAAACCCTTTCCTCAGCCCTCTGGACAAACAGTTATGTAATCCCGCACCACCTCGCTAACTTCCAAACTACGATTCTCCTGCATTATATTCATTCACACCACACTTGCCCTCAGACATGACATCTCCACTGCCTCCCAGGGCCTTCTCCCTCGCTGCAACATTCATCACCCACGCATTCAACACCCATATAAGAGCGTTGGTAAAACTAGACTCTCATACCTTCCCCCTTTGCCCTCGCAGGACAAAGTTTCTTGTCTCCACAGACTCCTAAGTGCAACCACTCACTCTTTTTTCCCTCATCAATTCTATGATTCTCCTCATCTTTCCAAGACCCATCCGCTGACTACGTCCCGTCTCCCAAATATCTGAATACGTCACTCCTCCATACTCTCTCCCTCCATCTGGATATTCAATCTGTTGCATCACGTAATCTTTTTAGTTATCCTCATAACCTACTCTTTCCTGTAATCACCCTTTAATTTTCTTCTTTGCACACCCTAAGCCAAATTCATCCACCAACTCTGCAACTTCTCTTCGATAATCTCCCAAGAGCATAGTGTCCCATCGACAAAGAGGCAGTCTGTGACAACTCCCACTTTGTGTGTGATTTTAATCTTTTAACTCCACGCCTCTTGCCCAAGACCCTCGCAATTTACTTCCTCTTACAACCCCATCTATAAATAATATTTAACAACCACGGTGACATCACACATCCCGTCTTAAGTCCACTTTACTGGAAAAAATTTCCCTCATGCCTACATATCTAAAACTGAGCCTCACTATCCTCGTAAAAACTCTTCAGTTCTTGCTTTCAGTACCTACCTCCTACACATACACTTGGCCACATCTGCCACATTGCCCCCCTAGTCCACCCGTCATACCCTTTTCCAAATCCATAAATGCCACAAAGACCTCTTTTAGCGCTTATCTAAATACTGGTTCACTTATATGTTCACTGTAAACACCTTGTCCAACACACCCCCAAACCTTACCTTATGCCTCCTTTGTTCGATCTTCTATCCTATGCTCCGTCTTACTCTTAATTTCTTTCAATTATACCTCTACCCATACACTTTACAGGTACACTCAACAGACTTATGCCCCTATAATTTTTGCTCTTCTCTTTTATCCCCTTTGCCTTTTACAAAGGAACTATGCATGCTCTCTGCAATCCCTAGGTACTTACCCACTTCCATACATTATAAAACAATTGCACCAACCCCCATCCAAAACTTTATCCCCACCTGCTTTAACATTCTAATGCTTTTATCTCCCTCAATCCCGGCTGCCTTACCCCCTTTCATTTTATCCTACGCCCAGAACTTCCCCCACACTCCACAACTGTCTCTTCCTCACTCCTAACAAGATGTTATTCCTCTCCTTTGCCCTATACACGAAAATGCACAGCTGCCCTATCTTCATCAACATGTAACAATTCCTCAAAATATTCCTTCCATCTTCCCAATACCTCTAACTCTCCCCATTTAATACCTCTCCTCTCCTATTTTTAACTGACAAATCCATTTGTCTCTAGGCTTCTTAACTTGTAATCTCACTCCAAAAACGTTTTCTTAATTTCCAAACAACATTTGTTGATAACATCTCACCCACTCTCTCATTTGCTCTCTTTTTTACATTGCCTTCACCACTCTCTTAACCTCTCTCTTTTTCTCACCATATACTCTCCCTCCTTGCATCACTTCTACTTTGTAAGAACTTCTCATATGCTAACTTTTCTTCTCCCTTACTACTCTCTTACATCATCATTCCACAATCCTCCTCTTCCCTCCTGCAACCCACTTTCCTGTAACCCACAAACATCTGCTGAACACATCTAACACTACATTTTTTAAACCGACCCCATAACCTCTCGACCCCCATGCCTATGCTCTCATTACCCATCTATCCTCCAATAGCTGTTTAAACTTACCCTAACTGCCTCCTCTTTTAGATTTATAAAACCTTCACCTCTCTCTTCCCCTGATGCTTCTAATTCTTCCTTGTATCCCCATCTACCTTTTACTCTTCAGTGTAGCTACAACTAGAAAGTGATCTGATATATCTGTGGCCCCTCTATAAACATGTACAACCTGAAGTCTACTCAACAGTCTTTAATCCCTACCAATAACAAAATCTCAACAAACTACTGTCATTTCGCCCTACCTCATATCGTGTATACTTATTTCTATATCAAAGTTCAATCAAAGGGCTCCCATTAATCATTTACACGCTGGCAACCCAAACTACCTACCACAACCTCTCTAAAAGTTTCCTCCTACATTTACATCAAGTCCCCTACCACAATTATCTCTCTCACTTGTTCAATAGCTCCTATAACTTCACTTAACATCTCCCGAAGAAAAAAAAAAATCTCTCTCTCTCCTCCTGCATTCCTCTCTCTCCAGGTGGCATCACGGCTTATTATGACCCCAATTCTCGCATCCAACCTTTACTTAATCCACATAATTCCTGAATATTACACAATCATATTCCTATTTTTTCTCCTTCCATAACTGATCTTCTAATCATTACTGCTACCCCCTTTCCTTTGCTCCTAACTCTCTCAAGATACTCCAGATTTAATCCCATTTATTTCCCCCCACTGAAACTCGCCTACATATATATATATATACTATATATATATATACATATAATATTAAATATATATATATATATATATATATATATATATATATATATATACATTTATATAGGTAGTAAGGATTGGAGAGAGCAACCACCCAGGGGACGTACTCGACGTGCCTGCCAGATGACTGTCGAAACAAGAAACCTGTAACTGTTTTGCATGATGGTAGGATTGCTGGTTTCTTTTTCTGATCTCATAAACACTCTAGAATAACAGGGAATCTTCTACCAACTTACACTTTGGTCACACTTCACAACACGCACATCATCTATGTTTTTATTCCTCCTTTTTCTAAATAGCTCTTGTTCTTGCCTTATTCCTCTATTGTCCATGGGAAGTGAAAAGAGTCTTTCCCTCCGTAAGCCATGCTGTATATGAGGCGACTAAAATGCCCGGTAGCAATGGGCTGAGTAACCCCCTTCTCCTGTAGACATTTACTAAAAAAGAGACAGAAGAAAAACTTTTATAAAACTGGGATGCTTGAATGTGCGTGATTTAGTGCGGCTGACAAGAAACAGATGATGTTGATGTTATGAATGAAAAGAAGTTGGATGTCCTGGCCCCTAAGCGAAAACAAAGCTGAAGGGGGTAGGGGATTTTCGGTGGGGGGAATAAATGGGATTAAATCTGGAGTATCTGAGAGAGTTAGAGCAAAGACGGGTATCGGTACTGTTGAAGGATCAGTTATGGAAGGAGAAAAAGAGAATATGAAATGTGTAAAATCAAGATTATGTGGATTAAAGTAAAGGTTGGATGCGAAATAGTGGGTCATAATAAGCCGTGCATGCACCGGAGAAGAGAGGAATCACGTAAAGGAGAGAGAGAGATTTTTGGGAGATGGTAAGTGAATGTACAGGACCTTGACCAAGTGAGAGAGTCATATGTGGTAGGGGATCTGAATGCTAAAGTAGGAGAAACTTTAGAGAGGGTGTGTAGGTAATTGGGTCCAAGGTGTAAATGATAATGTGGGGTCATATGATTGAACTATTTATAGAAAGGGTTTAGTTTATAGGTAATACATATTCGAAAAAGAGGATAATTAAGTATACAAGAAATGATGTAGGCGAAATACAGTAGTTTGTTGGAATTATGTTTAGGTAGATAAAAGAACTGTTGAGTAGGACTTCAGGATGTACAATGTTTATAGAGGGGCCACAGATATATCAGATCACTTTCTGTTGTCGCTAGGCACTGCGAGTAAAAGGTAGATGGATAAAGGAGAATAGAAGCATCAGGGAAGAGAGAGGTGAAGGTTTTATATAACTAAAAGAGGAGTCAGTTAGGGTAAGACATAAACAGCTATTGGAGGATAGATGGGCAATGATAGCATAGGAAAATATGGGGGTCGAAGAGGTATGGGGTAGGTTTAAAAATGTAGTGTTAGAGTGTTGCAGGCAGAAGTTATGTGGTTACCGGAAAGTGGAGCGGGAGGGAAGAGGAGCATTTGGTGATATGAAGATGTAAAGAGAGTAATAAGGAGAAAAAGTTTAGCATATGGAGAAGTATTTACAAAGAAGAAGTGATGCAAGGAGGGAAGAGTATAAGGAGAAAAAGAGAGAGGTAAGAGAGTGTTAAGCATGTAAAAAGAAAGAGCAAATGAGAGAGTGGGTGAGATGTTATCAACAATTTCGTTGCAAATAAGAAAACGTTTTGAGTGAGTTAACAAGTTAAGGAAGCCTAGAGAACAAATGATTTGTCAGTTAAAAACAGGAGAGGAGTAGTTAATAAATGGAGAGTTAGAGGTATTGGGAAGATGGTAGGGAATATTTTGATGGAATTGTTAAAATGTTGATGAAGATAGGGAAGCTGTGATTTCGTGTAATAGGGCAAGGAGGAATAACATCTTGTAGGAGTGAGGAAGAGCCAGTTGTGAGTGTGGGGGAAGTTCGTTGAGGCAGTAGGTAAATATGAAAGGGGTAATGCAGCCGGATTGTAGGGATAAAGAGAATATGTTTACAAGCAGTGGGATATAGTTTTGGAGTAGTTGGTGCGATTATTGTAATAAAATGAAGGAAGCGGGGTAAGGTACCTAGGATTGTCAAGAGCATGCCATTAGTTCCATTGAATAAAGGCAAAGGGGCAAAATAGAGAGTGCAAAAATTATAGGATATAAGTCTGTTGAGTAGACCTGGTAAAGTGTATGGAAGAGTTAATTATTGAAAGGAATTAAGAGTAAGACTGTGAATAGGAATAGCAGATGAATAAGGAAGGCATTTAGGAAAGTGAGGGGGTGTGTGGACCAGTGTTTACAGTGAAACATAACAGTGAACAGTATTCAGATAAGCTACAGAGGTCTTTGTGGGCATTTAGGATTTGGAAACAGGCGTATGAGGGGGGGGGGGGGGTCAGGGGGATAGGGGGGCAATGTGGCAGATGTGGCAGGTGAATAGTGTATGAGGTTGTTACTGAAAGGCAGTGAAGAGTGGTTATGAATATAGTGAGGCTCAAGTAGAGTATGGTAGGAAAGAGGGAAATTATTTCCCATAAAAGTAGGCCTTAGACAATGATGTGTGATGTCACCGTTGTTTGTTAATATATTTATGAGATGGGGATGTAAGAGAAGTAAATGCGAGGGTCTTGGCAAGAGGTGTGGAGTAAAGTAAAGAATCACACACAAAGTGGGAGTTGTTCACAGCTGCTCTTGCTGAAGACACGGTGCTCCTTGGAAGATTCTGAAGAAAGTTGCAGAGATTGGGTGATGAATTGTGGTAGGGTGTGCCAAAAGAGAAGAAAATTAAAAGTGAATACAGGAAAGAGTACGGTTATGTGATAACAAAAGATTAGGTGAAGAAGATAGGATATCAGATTGGAGGAGAGATTATGGAGAAGTGGAATGTATCAGATATTTGGAGTGGACGTGTCTATATATATATATATAAATATATATCAATATATATATATATTATATATATATATATATTTATAATATATATATATAATATTATATATATAATATATATATATATAATATATATATAATATATGGAAGTACCACCTCTATAGCTGGAAGGGGACCCTCGATCCTCAGAGAAGACAATAACGTACCTCAGATGAAAACTCAAGGTTCCTCGTCCCCGGAGCTGTTATGAATATTTTCTTCTCCTACCACCCCCTATATATTTTTTATTCTATGTGAACATTTATTAATAAACAAAATACATTTACAGAAAAAAACATAAACATGAATACAATGGCACAATGTATCAAAGATCATGAATTTCCTCCAGCTCCTCCGAGGCTGGACGTGAGCCAAGTATGCAGCAAGCATTTCCCCTCTGGATGGCGACGCTGAGGCGCTGGAACATGAAAGTGGCTGCCCTTGGGTCCCTGGTGGTGTCGATGAGTCTGGAACCCAATTCTTTAAGGAAACGTGTGGCATTTTTTCCCCATGATCCCAAGGTCTCTGATCCCACTGGGACAAATTGATACTGTTGGCTAATGTCCCTGTACTTGCTGATCTTGTACTCCTCCCTGTGGTCAGCAGCTCCTCCCTGTCGCCCCACACTGTGATGGATATAGGTGTCAGCCAGTGTGGACACACAGGTATAGTCCCATGCTAAGAGCTTGCCATTCTTCCAAGGATAGATGGTGATCCCGTCGGGGCGGTTTGCTGGGTTGTGGGTATTGTTTGCTGCAAGTGATCGTGGCTCCCTCTCGGCAGGGCATCCAGCTGTAGCAAGGGTTCTCTTAATGATGTCGTTGACCTCATTGTGTCTTGCATGCCAGCCCTTGGTTTTGGAACAGTTAAGACCATGTAGACCGTATTGGTCTGCTTGCACTTCGCCGCAAATACACATATATTCTGTGTGAATTGGGGCAGCAAGGCGCAGAGCCACTGCAATACGGAGGGTCTTAGGGTCGAGTCGCGTTCCCATTGCCGATATGGGAACTGTTTGGAGGAAGTCCCGGAGTGAGGTGCACTCACAGCCTGGAGACGGGCAATCTCCCTATCTGATGTTGCAGCCCTGAGCATGTTGGCAAGCACCTTTTCAGCAATTGGGCCATCCCAGCTTGACTGTTTGTGAGCCAGTGCTGCACTAGGGTTTGGTGCTGGAGCAGCAAGAGTCTCCCATTCGGTGATGGCACTGGCATAGCTAGGGTCTTCTATTCCTGCTGAGTCACTGAGGGTGTCAGGAAGAATTTGTCTTATCAACTCGTTTGATGCAATGGAAGAGGATAGGAAAGCTGGTAGAGCAATCTGGGAGGATCTGCGTACTCCTAGCCCTCCAAGCCTGACCGGAAGTGAGGCTTGCAACCACTGTCCATCGTCAAGGGAAAGATTCAATACACTCTCTAGCATGGCCTTCAGGAGAGAGTCATATTCCTTGAGTTTTGGACTGCTGAAGGCTGGGGAGCATCTCAGAAAATAGGTAAGTTTTGGGATTGACAGGCACCTGGTGAGTAGGTAGAAGGCATCGTGTGTGTCAATGTCTTTCATCCTGCTTTCAATCGTCCGGAGGTCTGAGACTTTTTTTCCTTGGATCAGATCGATGGCATTGGGACCCAAGAGGAGCACCGAGGAGAGTGCTATTGGCTGGATCAATGGATTCGTGCTCTGGTAAAACGGCACTAATATTCTGGATATCTGTTGAATTGGTAGAAAACTATTTCACATTTGGTGGGGTTTAAAAGAAAGGCCCAGGCTTTCTCCCATGTCTTTAATTTTACTGATGTCCTCTAGGAAGAGATTCTGTTGTGCCAGCTAGGGTACCGTCTCGTCTCCAGGATACAGATATTGAGCTCGCTAGAGACGTGCCTCCCGTGACTTCCTTGACTGACCAAACAATATAGAAAGGGGGGGAGGAGGGTCCCCCTGTTGCACGCCCTCTCACGAGTCAAATTTCATGGTCCCAAAAAATAGTTTGGAAGTCACCACATACACGTTCTATGAAGGGATAAAGGGATGGGAAGTTTCTATAACTGCTTGGAGAGCAGCAATCCCTTCTGACTGAGTTGAAAGCATTGGCAAAGTCAATTTGACCAAGGCTTTTTATGGACATGTTTTTGATAATATACTCGTTACTGCGTGGGCAGCTGCTTCACAGCCCGGTTGACGCCGAAACCGAGCTGATGTTGGTTTCAGCATTGCTGCAGCCTCTTGACTCACCCTTCTTACTGGCAGCTTGGGCGACTAGGAGCCGAAGGGTGTACCCACTGCAAGGGGCCTGATTCCGCCATCCTTCTTCCGGAGGGGCACACAATGTGAGGCACCAAAGAAAAGGGGTCTGATGGCCTCTGACATGCCAGCAGGCAAGGTTGGAAATTTGCGTGAGTTCAGACAGCAGCTCATCTGAAACCTCACAAGTGCTGGACTTGAGTATTAGTTTTAAGTGTTGAGGGCCTTAAAACCGTGAAACATGCTGAACCCTGTGGAAATGACATAGCGCCTTTATACACGTTCAGCATCCTGTAAGGTTAGATGTTCTTCGCCTGCTGCATGTCAGGGAGGTACAATGTTGGTACTGGAGCCCTGGAAGTGGATGTTTGTACTTCAGAGCTTGCGCCGTGCTGACGTCCTTGGGAGGCGATGGTATCCTCACTGGTTATAATTTCTCATAGCTCCAATAGTTTACCAATAGTATTACCTCTTCTATTTTTTGGCTATTTGGGCTCTGATTTTTAGGTGTCGGGTGTCCTGTTGTTGGCATTGCTCGGTGGGTTGTTTGTCGCCCTAGGGGGGGACGGACAAGGTTGTCATCCCTTGGGATGCATTTAGTTGCCTAATATATACATGTGTTGCTAGTCTGACTAGTCCCTCCTTGTCCCTTATATATAATTTATATATATATATATATATATATATATTTATATATATATATTTTATATATAATATATTTATATATATATCTATTTATATATATTATGTGTGTGTGGTGCGTGTGTGTGTGTGTGTGTGTTTATATATATAATGTATATAATGTAATCAACCACATCATCAGGAGCTTGCACGAATTGAGGGAGAATGGTCTATGCAAGTTCGTTCGCAAAGGACCGTGAGTCGATCCTTTGGGAACGTAATTGTTTGGACATTTCCTTTTTCTCTCCAATCTGATGATGTGTTGATCGCAGCACGAAAGGCCTAGAGATATCATTCTACTCCCCCCCCGAGGTTGTTTTGCATCTCGTATCGCTTTGTATGCATTATTTGCATCTATATATATATATAATATATATATTTATATATATATATATTTATCATATATATATATATATATATATATAAACACTGGTCTCTGGCTGAGGAGACTCGTAC
>NC_069415.1:59378025-59422203 GCF_026875155.1 Cherax quadricarinatus | reverse complement strand
GGGTTTTCTGTGTAAAAAACTTTTCTTAGGTCAATAAAAATTCCTAGGGTTTTCCCTTTTTTTCCCAATGCTGTGTAAAGCAGATTAAGCATTTTTATGATTGCATCATTAGTGTTTTTATTTTTCCTGAATCCAAACTGGCAGGGTTGATAGTTTTGACCCTTTAAAAAATGAATACATTTCCTTTTTCACGATTTCTCAAGTTTTTGGATGCAATGTAAGTTAGATTTTGGCCTTAGTTGTTTAAGTTTAGGGTCCCCCTTTATGTTTGGGGAAACCCTTGCATCTTGATTTTTTGGGGAAGGTGCTAGTTCTATTGAAACCAACCCCAAAGGCCGAGGGACTGTTTACCTCCTTTTTTTAAGTTTACTGTTTTCCTATTATGTCCAGAATCGTTTGAAAAACCACTGGATGGCGAAACTCTATACAAAAAGTATCAGTTTTGACATGTGTTTTAAATTTTTCATAGTGTCGGTATTTTATACCTTTCTTGCACAACGCAGACACTGCAAAATCAAAATTTTGGGTTCAGAGGACATCTACAAGCCCTTTCACGGCTGTGCAACAAACCCCATTCTTTGGGAAAGGACCTATTCCACTGGGGAACCCCGTACCAGTGACTTTGCCCTCGTCTGCTGCCCGTCCCTATCCACTGACCCTATATAAACGCCATCTTCTTGTCTTTGTCCAATTCCTCCACCACGATGCTGTGAACACAACCCCAAAGGGCCGAGGGGATGATTCCCTCATCTTTTGTATATTTCTACTGTTTCCTATTAGCCCAAAAAATCTGTTTGATAAGCCACGGAGGGCGAAAGTCTACTACAATAAAGATACCCCAGATTTGCACTGTGCTTAACTTTCATATGTCGGTTTTTTATACCTTTTTTGCAAAAATTTTGTCAGACCTGCAAATCATGGAATCTGGTTCAGGGACATCTAAAAAAGGCCTTCAGGGCTGCTGAAAACTAACCCATCTCTTTGGGAAGGACCTACTTCCACGGGGAAAACCCCGCCTCCAGTGACTTTCCCTCGTCGGGCCGCCCCTACCCACTGACCCCTTTAATAAACCCCCCAGTTTCTTGTCTTTGCTCCAGATTTCCTCCCCCACGATGCTGTGAACACTAACCCCAAAGGCCCGAGGACTGATTACCTCATTTTTTTATAGTTCTACTGTCTTCCTTTTAGTCCTAGAATCTGTATTGATAAACCCCACGGATGGCGAAACTCTACTACAAAAAAGTATCCAATGTTGCACCGTGTCTTAATTTCAATTGTCGGTATTTTTACCTTTCTTGCAAAAATTTGTCAGACATGCAACATCAGGGAATCTTGGTTCAAGGCATCTACAAGACCTTCACGGCTCTCCCAAACAACCCCATTTTTTGGGAAGGCCCTATTTCCCCGGGGGACCCCAAATCCCAGGACTTTGCCCTCGTCTGCTCCCCGTCCCTATCCATGACCCCTATATAAACACCATCTTCTTGTTTTGCCCCGATTCTCCTCCCCCCACGATGCTGTGAACACAAAACCCAAGGGCCGGGACTGATTACCTATCTTTTGTATTGTTTACTGTTTTCCATTATGCCCCTAAAATCTGTATGATAAAGCCACGGGAGGGCGAACGTCACTACAAAAAGTATCCGATGTTGCACTTTGGTCAAACTTTCATATTGTCGGTATTTTTTCCCTTTTTTCTTGCACAACTTGTAGACATGCAACATCAGGGAAATTTTGGTTCAGAGGACATCACAAGACCTTACGGCTGCTGCAACAAACCCCATTCTTTGGGAAGGACTATTTCCCACGGGGGAATCCCCGCCTCCCAGTGACTTTGCCCTGTCTGCTCCCTTCCCTACCCATGACCCCTATAAAAAACCCCAGCTTCTTGTCTTTGCTCCAGATTCTCCTCCCCCACGATGCTGTGAACACTAACCCCCCAAGGCCGGGGACTGTTTTACCTCATCTTTTTATATAGTTCTACGTCTTCCTTTTAGGGTCCTGAATCTTATTGATAAAGCCAGGAGGCGAAAGTCTACTACAATAAAGATATCCAGATTTTGCACATGTGTTTAACTTTATATTTGGTTTTTTTTATACCTTTTTTTGCAAAACTTGTCGACACTGAAATTTTGGGAAATCTTGGTTCAGAGGACATTACAAACCTTCCGGCTGCTGCAACAAAACCCATCTTTTTGGGGAAGGCCCTATTTCCCATGGGAACCCCGCCTCCCATGACTTAGGCCCTCGCTGTGCCCGTCCCTATCACTGACGAAATTAAACCGCCAGTCTTCTTGTCTTTGCTCCAGATTTCCTCCCCCACATGCGGGTAACACTAATTCAAGCCCAAAGGGGGATGATTACCTCATATTTTTATATAGTTCTACTGTCTTTATTATTCCTAGAATCTGTATTGATAAACCACTGGATGGCGAAATTACTCAAAAAGATATCCGATGTTAAATGTGTTTAACTTTCAATTGTGGGTATTTTATACCTTTTTTTGCACAACTTGTCGGGACACTGCAACTCAGGGAATTGTTCAGAGGAATCTAAAAACCCTTACGGCTGCTGAACTAACCCATCTTTTTGGGGAAGACCTATTTCCACGGGGGAAAATCCCCCCTACCTGACTTTGCCCTTTCTGTGCCCGTTCCTTCCACTGCCCCCCCCAATAAACCGCCAGTCTTTTGTTTTTGCTCCAGATTCTCCTCCACCCGTGCTGTGAACACTAACTCCAAAGGGCCCGGGGGATGTTCCTCACTTTGTATATAGTCTACTGTTTCCTATTATTCCTAGAATCTGTATTATAACCCACTGGATGGCGAAACGTCTATACAATAAAGATATCCGTTTTTTGCACAGTGTCTTAACTTTATTTGTCGGTATTTTATACCTTTCTTGAAAATTGTCAACCTGCAACATCATGGAATCTTGGTTCAGAGGACATCTACAAGACCTTAAAGCTGGCAACAACCCTCCTTTGGGAAGGCCTACTTCCAGGGGGGAATCTCGCCTAAGTGACTTTCCCCTGTCTGCTGCCCGCCCTACCACTGACCCCTATATTTAAACCCAGTCTTCTTGTGTTTGCCCCAATTTCCCCCACCACGATGCGTGAACCTAACCCCAAGGGCCGAGGGATGATTACTCATTTTTAGTATATGTTTACTGTCTTCCTTTTTATGCCCCTAGAATCTTATTGAAAAAGCCACTGGATGGCGAAAGTCTACTCAATAAAGAAACCCAGATGTTGCACATGTGCCTTTAAAATTTCATATTGTGGGGTTTTTATCCCTTTTCTTGCACAACTTGTCAGACATGAAACCTCATGGAATTTTGGGTTTTTAAAAAGGACACAACAAGCCCTTTCCGGCTGCTGCAACTAACCCATTTTTTTGGGAAGGCCTACTTCCAGGGGAATCCCACCTACCATGACTTTCCCCTCGTCTGCTGCCGTCCCATCCACGACCCCTATATAAACCGCCAGTCTTCTTGTCTTTGCTCCAGTTCTCCTCCACCCGATGCGTAAACACTAACCCCAAAGGGCCGGGGGGATGATTACCTCATCTTTTGTATAAGTTTACTGTTTCCATTATGTCCTAGAATCTGTATTTAAAACCACGGATGGCAAAACGTCTCTACAATAAAGATACCGTGTTCCCATGTGTCTTAACTTCATATTGTCGGTATTTATACCTTTCTTGCACAACTATCTCTATTGACTTTTTAAAAAAGTAATGAAATACCCTGCAAAAGGGACATGGGCCGCTCGCTTGTACAGTAAGGTGGGACAGAGACGATTCCCGGTTTTTTTTAATGCTTTATGATCCCAATGATTCCCCGTGCTCAGTTGGTGAAGATAGAAGGAATTGGGGGAAATTTCCTCTAGGTAATCCCGGGAAGGGCATTGGAGTGGGATTTACTGGCGAGATTAGATCCTATGTTGAGAAAAGTCGTTTATCTGTTAGCTTGTCATGGGATGTATGGTGTTTCTTTGGTTTTTTAGGCAATTTTTGGTTTTTCTCAGTTTGTGGGTCCCCCAGAATCTGAGAGATTTTTCCCGGTTTTTTATACTCCCCTAGGTCTGTGAAACTACTGGAGAAGTTAGTTTTTTGGTTTTTTTTTTTACCTTGGGAGACTGATGAATGTGTTTAAAGTATCTTTGGTATTAGCCCTGCAAAATTGCTTTTCATATTGGGTTTTTGTTATGGATTTCAGAATGGGGGCTGGTTTGCCATGGGGAACCAAGCCGTTTATTTTGATCGTTTTGTTTTTTTAGGACAATGTTTGTTGTATGTCTAAGTTAAATTTGTTAAGAAAGATGTCTGCCAGTCATCAAACCATTGGCCTTGGAGAATTCGGGGCCTAACGTCCAGGTCAGCTGTGAACTTCCTTATGAGGCCCGTCATGGAGTCTAAATGAGACTTTGTTGTTTAGGTGGTGGTTTACTAATGTTTGTCAGGGGGAGGTAGGGGAAAAAAAAAGGGGTTTTGTGCTATTTGATTTCCTGATTTAAGGGGGGTGTTTTTTGGTCCTATGTGGGCCCCATTATGGTTGCACTTGTTTAGTGGCCTGGTTGGTTTATTATTGTTGGGATAGAAGTGTGTTTTCATATTTTGATGAAATCTTTTCGGCTGATCATTTGTAAGCCCAAAGGGTTTATGTTAAGTCTCCAAAGAGAAGGGGGTGCTTAAATTCATTTGTCTGTTTGTTATTAGTGACTTTAATTTTTTTCAGAAATTTGGGATGTTTGTGTGAGGTACCGTAAAGGCACCGTCTTTGGTTTTTTTTCAGTAAAATTACAAAAAAGTATTCCCCATATTCCACTAAAGCAAGTTGTGCTAAGACAAGAAATTGGTTGAGTATGATTGCATACCCCCCCCAACTTGGTTTGTTTTGCAGTTGTGAATTGCTTTGTATCCTGGTAGAGGGGAGTATCTATTGTGCCCTGCTTAAGCCAGGTCTCAGTAAGAATAATGCGGAGAAGGGTGTCTTTAGTGATTCAAGGAGAGCTGGAGGTCATCATAGTGTTTGCTTAAGGACCTGATGTTGTAGTTAAGTACTGATAGACTTTTAGCATTGTTTAGGATAGCGGTGGCTTGTGATGCTGTGTAATAAAGGCTGTTACTTTCAATAGGTTTTGATTGGGTGTCAGATTATGGAGGTTTAGATCAGGGTCAACGTGATCAATCATTTCTAGGTTTGAATTATAGGTTATTTTATATCCTGAGTTGTGTGTTGAGTTCTACTACTGATATTTGTAGTGGTTGGAAGTTTGGACAAGTATATAGCTAGAGTATTTTGGTCATGTAGGGTATAGTCACTACTACACATAATGAAGTTGATGTTGTCTATGTGTTGTGCTGGAATGAACTAAAGTACAACTAGGTATAAACTAGTAATATAAAAATACAAATTAAAAATAGAACAAGACTCTCACTTGTAATTGCACTAAAGGACCTGCTTAGTATGGGCCAGCAGGCCTCCTGCAGTGTTCCTCCTTTCTTATGTTCTTATGTGTGTTGTTCATATTGTTGATGAAATCATTTACAGGCTGATCGTCTGGTAGGCCAAGGTTGATATTGAAGTCTCCAGCTAAGAGAAGGTGGTGCTGTTCATTAGTCTGTTTGTTATTAGTGCCTTTAGATTCTCACTGAAATTTGGGATGTTTGTGTGGGGTAATCCAGTAAATGCACCGATTCTTATAGGCATCTTAAGGTTTTTTCAGTAAATTAGCAAAAAATGCATTCCCCATATTCATCACTAAAGCAAGTTGTGCTAATACAAGATAGTTGGTTAGAGTAATAGATTGCAATACCACCACCAACTTGGTATGGTCTGCATTTGTGAATTGCTGTGTATCCTGGTAGTGGGTAGATATCTATTGTGTCCTGTTTAAGCAAGACTGGCAAATACAGTGGTCCCTCAATATTCGTAAGGCTCAATAGTCGTAATTTTCGAAAATCATAACGTTATTTTCGTCAAAACATTGGCTCGTGAATCGTCATTTGACTCGCAAATAGTTGTTCATCTGGGATGTGTACACAGCACCGAGCCACCTCACACTCCATTCCCAGCCAGTGTGCCATTGTTTATCAGTGAGCGAGGATGATCCCATGAGCTCATGCCATATATTTCATAATACAGTGGACCCTCGACCAACAATGGCATCGTATAACGTTAAATTCGACTAGCGATACATTTTAACGCTAACATTTTGCCTCACCTAACGCTAAAAAAACTCGACTAACAATATTCGGTCTCGGGTACCAATTAATATCATTAGTCGAAGGTCCACTGTATTCCATTCGTTTTAGTGTTTGCAACTGTTAAATAAGTCATCATGACTCCAAAGAAAGCTTCTAGTGCCAGCCCTTTGGTAAAGAATGTGAGAAACGCATATAATTTAAGAAAAAGTTTGTAGAAAAATACGAAGGTGGTGGTGGTAGAGTGGAAGCAGTTGTGATAGTGGTAGAGGGTGGTAGAAGGTGCTAGCAGTTGGTAGTGATGGTGGTAGAGGGTGCCTTCTTTAGTGATTCAGCAATTCTACCAACTCCTCCAATGTTGTTGGAGTTATACAGGGCTACAGAAAACACCGCCACCTCAGCTGCTGCTTCACCACCATTATGGATGGCTTACTCACAGTGGCCCTTACACACCCAACACCTCTCGTGACATACATAATGACTTATTTTATTCATTCTAGAGTATATTCCATGTTTCTATGTTATTAATATTGTTTATTATGTCATATTAGTTGAATTGTGATAGATAAATAAGCTGTAGAGTTGATATTAGTGTCAAATTCTCCAACAATAAACTAGCCTCCCCTCCCTCTGCCATACACCAACAAAAGTCTTCAATAAAAGGTAAGTGTGATGTTTGAGTCCTCAGGTCAAGAAGGGAAACTGGTCAGTGGCTGGACAGCACGGAACAAAGTTGACGATCAAGAAGACAAATGGAGAGGTAGAAACGATGAAGAAGAAAGAGACTGCTGTGGAAACTGTTGTGGAAACATCTAATGCATTCTCTGTGCTACCCGACAAATGTGAGTCGACTACTGGGAATGTCACGACGAACGACACCAAGGAAAGTAAGAATATTGTTGTTGTTGGGGATAGCCAAGTTAGGTACATGGATAGGGTGTTGTGCTTGAAGGACAGGAGTAGGAGACAGAGGGTTTGCTTTCCTGGGGCTGGGATGGAGGATATTGTTAGCCGTCTGGATGACATCATGAGAGGTAATGGGAGTAATCCTATTATCTGTCTCAGTGCTGGAGGCAATGATGTTGGCAAATGTAGGAGTGAGAACCTGATTAGCAGGTATAGGTCAGCAATAGAAATAATTAGGAGGAAGGGTGGGAACCCTGTCATATGTGGTATTTTGCCAAGGAGAGGAGTTGGAAATGAATGGTTGTCCAGGGCAATTGGTGTCAATTGCTGGCTGGACAAATACTGTAAGGAAAATGCAGTAACATTCATTGACAACTGGGACCTCTTCTATGGCAGAAATGACATGTATGCCAGGATTAATATTTCATATTAAGTGTTTTATATTTTATATTTTCTATATAATAAAGTGTTTATGTTTGTCTGTTATTATTTCTTTTTCTATTCACTAATTTTCCTGAGGAGGAGCCAGCCTGAGTAATACTGACTGAAGTTGTTGCAGGGCTGAATAAGCCTTCACAGTCATAAAAGATTGAAAACTGAAAATGCTCTATGGTGCCTAGAAAGAAAGAAAGAAAGGGACAATCACATCTAAGAATAACAGTAACAAGTACTCAAAGAACACCAGAAAATATAAAAATAATAGTGGCACAAATCTGGAATGGAATCCATTCCAGGTAATAATTTGGTGTATCATATTCTTACACTAATCAATCCAATCCGGGTCCCAAAAATTTTCCGGTGTATTTATTACTGGGTTATGCCTGCTGCGGTGTCGGGAACATTTGTTCATCATCATCTGCAGGACAAGTAAATAAAAATGTTGTACTGTATGTACAAATTAAAATCTGAATATACAAATGCACACAGAGGTTGAACAATGAAATGAGTTACCAGAGGTGTGGAGTAAGTGCCATAACTACAAATTTTAAAAAATGTGATAATTATCAAAGATGAGATAACATGAACTTAGCTTAGAGCTTAGATCTACTCTTGTAATTACAAGTAGGTAAATATACAGTACTTGCACTATATATATAAAACACACCAAAACTTACAAACTAGCTCAAGTCAACCAAACAAAAAGTAAATACAGGAAACTAATATCTTATATTTTGATTTCTCTTAAGTTCAGAATATTTGAAAAATGTCAAATTTCAGATTTTTTTTTTTTTAACACGTTGGCTATCTCCCATCGAGGCAGAGTGACCCAAAAAAGAAACACTTTCATCGTCATTCAACACTTCCACCATCATTCGCACATAATAACCGCCTTTGCAGAGATGCCCAGATATGACAGTTTAGATGTCACTCCAAACAGCCAATATCCCAAACCCCTCCTTTAACCCTTAAACTGTCTAAATGTAGATCTAAGTTCACTCGCATGGCGTTCCGAACATTTTGAAAAATAAAAAAATATTTTTTTTTAAATGAAAAGCACATTTTTTCTACACGTTATTGGATAATTTTTTTTTTAGTCAGTACTTACAACTTACAGTACTTACAACTTAGTCAGTACTTAAAACTCCCACAAAGTGGGAGTTGTCACAGCTGCTCTTTGCTGATGACACTGTGCTCTTGGGAGATTCTGAAGAGAAGTTGCAGAGATTGGTGGATGAATTTGGTAGGGTGTGCAAAAGAAGAAAATTAAAGGTGAATACAGGAAAGAGTAAGGTTATGAGGATAACAAAAAGATTAGGTGATGAAAGATTGAATATCAGATTGGAGGGAGAGAGTATGGAGGAGGTGAACGTATTCAGATATTTGGGAGTGGACGTGTCAGCAGATGGGTCTATGAAAGATGAGGTGAATCATAGAATTGATGAGGGAAAAAGAGTGAGTGGTGCACTTAGGAGTCTGTGGAGACAAAGAACATGGTCCTTGGAGGCAAAGACGGGAATGTATGAGAGTATAGTTTTACCAATGCTCTTATATGGGTGTGAAGCATGGGTGATGAATGTTGCAGCGAGGAGAAGGCTGGAGGCAGTGGAGATGTCATGTCTGAGGGCAATGTGTGGTGTGAATATAATGCAGAGAATTCGTAGTTTGGAAGTTAGGAGGAGGTGCGGGATTACCAAAACTGTTGTCCACAGGGCTGAGGAAGGGTTGTTGAGGTGGTTCGGACATGTAGAGAGAATGGAGCGAAACAGAATGACTTCAAGAGTGTATCAGTCTGTAGTGGAAGGAAGGCGGGGTAGGAGTCGGCCTAGGAAAGGTTGGAGGGAGGGGGTAAAGGAGGTTTTGTGTGCGAGGGGCTTGGACTTCCAGCAGGCATGCGTGAGCGTGTTTGATAGGAGTGAATGGAGACAAATGGTTTTTAATACTTGACGTGCTGTTGGAGTGTGAGCAAAGTAACATTTATGAAGGGATTCAGGGAAACCGGCAGGCCGGACTTGAGTCCTGGAAAATGGGAAGTACAGTGCCTGCACTCTGAAGGAGGGGTGTTAATGTTGCAGTTTAAAAACTGTAGTGTAAAGCACCCTTCTGGCAAGACAGTGATGGAGTGAATGATGGTGAAAGTTTTTCTTTTTCGGGCCACCCTGCCTTGGTGGGAATCGCCAGTGTGATAATAAATAAAATAATACTTACCGAGATATAAAACCATGAAGTGGCTCTGGAAACTCACCTGATGGCAACGTCGACTCCTGCTGTTTGCAGATGTGTTGCCGATATACCTTTTCTTCTTGTTTTTATTCTAATTTATATATTTTTTTATTTTCTGATAATTACAATTTATAATAGTTCTTGTGATTTCATAACCAATCTTTGTTCTGACACTAATATTGGGTACTGAAATTGTACTCAAATAGTCACAATCACATTGAAAAGGTGAACATTTACACCTGCCTGGGTTATTAACTATTGTCTAGAAATATATAAAGTATTTATAGGTCCCAGCAATGTTTTAGATACCCTGGCGTATACCTTGAAGCATGGTGTTATGAAAGGCATACCTATTCTGTTGACAGCCCAGTGACATTCAATAAATGCCCGCTGCTCTAGCTAACCCTCGATATATTTGTTATCACTGTTACACACAAACATGTCTTGTCGCTATGAGCAGCGGAGCGAAGACGACGACAGAGGTAAATTCTGCGTGCTCGTTGATAAAGTGGGCAGTCCAACAGAATGTGGCTGACTGATAATGGAGCTTGGCAATTCTCACAGAGAGGAGCAGGACGCCTCTCCATGAGATATCCATGAGTAAGACGAGTATGTCCAATGCGAAGACGGGAGAGAGTAGTCTCCCAACCTCGACACTGGTGATAAGAAGACGGCCAGTAACCTATACTCGGTTTAATAGATTGAAGTTTGTTGCCGAGCATAGTAGACCAACGTTGTTGCCAACGGGTGTGAAGGTGGGAAGATATTGCAGCAAAATAGTCCGTAAATGGAATACCTCCTTAAGAAACTGGTAGGTCATATACTGCTGACCCCGCAGCAGTGTCTGCCTGTTCATTGCCCTGTACATCAACATGACCAGGGACCCAACAAAAAACAATATCTTTATGCTTGGTAGAGATGCGGCCTAGCCAAAGTTGGATATGGAGGACTAAGGGGTGAGGTGTATCAAATTTTTGTATAGCCTGTAAAGCACTATGGGAGTCTGAGACAACCACAAATGATGACACAGGCATAGATGCAATACGGATAAGTGCTGTAAGGATGGCATATAATTCAGCAGTAAAAGTACTAGCCGAAGATAGTAAATGCCCTTGTACGATGCTGTCCGGAAACACTGCTGCGAATCCTACGCCGTCAGAAGACTTAGAGCCATCTGTGTACACAGCAATGGCATGAGAATGAGAGTGAAAGTGGTCAAGAAAAAGAGAGCGGGAAGCGACCGTAGACAGTTGGGCTTTCGAGCAAGGGAGCGAGAAAGAACAGACTCGAACAGCTGGAACTTCCCAGGGGGGTAGGGAAAAGTGAGATGCTACATGTACATCGAAAGGTGGTAGTTGAAGAGAAGACAAGAGCGAATGAAGGCGAAGAGAGAAGGGACGGAGTAAACAGGGGCGGCGAACAAATAAAGAATGTCTACTAATATCAGTGACCATTCTATAATTGGAAGGATTGCGGAGATCATGAGAGCATACATAGTAGCGCAGGCAATGGGCATCACGGCGATCGGATAAGGATGGAATGTTCGCTTCTGCATAGAGGCTCTCGACAGGGGAAGAGCGAAAAGCACCAAGGCATAAACGTAATCCTTGATGATGAATGGGGTTAAGGCTAGAGAGAGTAGCAGGAGATGCCGCTGAATAGATCTGATCACAATAATCAAGTTTCGATAAAATAAGGGTGGAATGTAGGCGAAGGAGGGTTCGACGATCAGCTCCCCATGAAAGATGAGCAAGGGTTTTAAGAAGGTTCAGCCGGCTGTGACAAGTTGCCTTCAGAGAGGTAATGTGAGGTCTCCAGGATAACCTACGATCAAAGAGGAGGCCCAGAAACTTGACTGTATCACGTTCAGGGATACGGGAGCCATAGAGGTACAAAGGATGATCGGAGATGACAGAGCATCTAGTGAAAGTAATTTGGTGGGTTTTAGTGCTGGAAAATTTAAACCCACGTGTGGTGGCCCAATTGGAAACACGGTCGACTGTATGTTGGAGAGAAACTGTAATGAGGTGACAGTCAGTGCCTGCACAGGCAATAGCGAAGTCATCAACATAGAGTGATGACCAAATATTTGATGGAAGACTAGAGGCCAAATCATTAATAGCAAGGAGAAAAAAATGTTGTGCTCAGAACCATCCCTGGGGGACACCTTCAGCTTGGATAAATGTCCGGGGAGAGCACATTATTAACCGAACACGGAAATGCCTGTCAGTTAAAAAGTTCTTAAGGAAGGATGGTAGATTGCCTCGAAGGCCTAAGGAGTGGGCTTGGGCTAAAATATTATACCTCCAAGTTGTGTCATATGCCTTCTTAAGGTCAAAAAATATGGCAATAACTGAGTGGTTATTCACAAAGGCATTACAAACATACGTATCCAAGCGTAGTAAGGGGTCTATGGTAGAACGTCCCTTACGAAAGCCATATTGACGAGTGGAGAGACTGTTGTGTGTCTCTAAATACCACACTAAACGTCTATTTACTAGGCGTTCCATTACTTTGCAAACTGCACTGGTAAGAGCAATGGGACGATAGTGGGAGGTTTCATGTCCCGTAGTGCCTGGTTTGCGGAAAGGGAGAACAATGGCGGATTTCCACAGCTGTGGAAGAACTCCTTGTGACCAAATAAGATTGTAAAGGCGTAATAGGACTGCATGGGCTGACTGATGTAAATGTTGTAGCATACGAATATGAATGTCGTCGGGCCCAGCTGCCGATGATCGACAAGCTGAGAGTGTTGCCTCCAGTTCTTGAAGTGTAAAAGGCACATTATACTATTCTTCTCTGAGAGAAGAAAAGTCCAAGGGTGCTAACTCTCTGGCAGACTTTGAGGAAAGAAATGAGGGGCATAGATGGAGTCCCTGAGAAATACGGACCAGATGATTGCCAATTTCACTGGCAACATCTAGTGGGTTTGCTATATCAACACCAGCAACCTGCAGGGTCAGGAGAATATTTACCACTCAGTTTTCGTACTTTTTTCCAGACTGCACTCATAGAGGAAGCAGAGGTGATGGTGGAGACATAATCTCGCCAGCAAGTGCGTTTAGCATCACGGATGACATGGCGAGCGATCGCACGCTTCTGTTTAAAATCAAGGAGTCTCTCTGTGGTTCTATTGTACCGGTACCTGCCCCATGCAGCGCGTTTCAAACGTACTGCACGAGCACAAGCAGGAGACCACCAAGGCACGCATTTCTGAGAATGCCTGCCAGAAGTTTGGGGTATAGAATGAGAAGCTGTGGTGAAAACGGAGGACGAGAAGAGGTGTAAAAGCTCATCGATGGAAGACGAAGAAGGAACCTCTTTAAAAACAGTTAGGTGTGAGTAAAGGTTCCAATTTGCCCGATTAAATTGCCAGCGTGGGGTGCGAAGAGGTGGCGAATATGAAGGGGAAGTAAGAATGATTGGGAAATGATCACTGTCATGTAAGTCCGGGAGAACAGACCAAGTGAAGTCTAATGCGGCGGAGGAAGAGCAGACTGAGAGATCGATGCAAGAGAGAGTATGAGTCCGAGGATCAAAATGGGTGTGAGTACCTGTATTTAAAACATGGAGGGGGTGGGTGGCAAGAAAAGCCTCTAACTGAATTCCACGTGAATCACAGTGAGACCCCCCCCCAGAGGAAATGGTGGGCATTAAAATCACCAAGTAACAGAATCGGTGGTGGTAATGATGAAACAAGGAAGGCAATATCCGGAATAGATAATGCCCGAGAAGGAGAGAGATATAAAGAACAGAGCGTATACCACCTATGTAAGTGGATACGGGCTGCTGTGTAATGCAGCGAAGTATGAACAATTAGCTGATGGTATGGAATATCAGTGCATAGAAGAAGGGCACTTTCATTAAAGGTCCCATCAGGAAAAGGATCTGAAGAATACAATAAATTATAGCCTGAGATGTGAGAAATAACAGAAGAGTGTAATTTTGGTTCCTGTAAGCAAACACCAACAGGGGCAAACTGGGAGAGTAACATCTGAAGCTCACCCCGATTACCCCTGAGGCTGCGCATATTCCACTGTAAATAGGCCATGATTAGCAATGATAAAGATACTTGAAATCCGCAGGTAAGGGTTCCTATGGACTAGAGGGGTTAGAAAAGTCCACATGCGGAGGCAGTGGAAAACGTTCAAGCAGCGAAGGAACGGTGCGCTGTGAAGAAAGGAGTTGCGCAGATGGAGCAGAGGAGAGAGAAAGAGCGGAAGGTGGATCAGTGTCCATTGATGGTTTGGTCTCTGCAATATATTCAGAGATTGCTTCAAGTGTTTCGGAATTCAGAGACGTCGTATGGGAGACAATATTGGAAATGGTAGGGGGAGGATGAGTAAAGATTGGAACTGTATTGGACTGTACCAAGGTAGGGGGAGGCGAAAGGGTGGAGGGAACTTTAGAAGCGTGGCAGGGGACAGAAGAGGCAGAAACCTGGGAGGTGGCAGAAGAGGAAGAAACTTGGGAGGGAACAGGGGAGGTAGGTACAGTACGAGGAGGAGGGTGAACCTCTACACTTGTAACTGAGCCAGTGAGAGGGGAAGAACCAGGGACAGAGACAGGGAGGGTAAAATGAGGAGGTGGAAGATGGGAAGAGGTGGAAGATTGAGAAGTAGAGGGACGATTGGGAGGAGGTGTCGTACAAGGTCTCGTCGATACTGAGGCTTGTGAGAGAGAACTCGAAGAAGCGAGATTAGACTGAGGCGTTGAAGTAGGGACGTCTGAGCCGAGGACAGCAAAAGGATTAGATACAGGAGTGACTATGGGAGAGGTAACCACAGAGGTGGGTGTAGAAGATGGGATACCAGAAGTGGGGGGACGTTTTGAAACACGGGAATAAGAAACACGTGGGAGTCTCCCTTGGAGGCGGAGATGAGAAACTGCCATGGCATAAGGGAGACCTTCTGTCTCTTTGAGGTAACGGATTTCCTGCTCATTTAAATAGATTTGACAATGGCGAGAGTACAAAGGGGGTAAAGCCTAGGGACAGTTAAGGAAAAGGGGGGAGATCGTTTTCAAAAAGAATTAGAATGGTCTTGGGTACCCCCAGACGGGGCTTTTCGGCGATAGATCTGAAATATTTCGTTTTGGAGGGCCAAATCGCCAGCAATTTCTACCTTTTTGGGGTGTAGGGATCCCCTTTCGAATTGAAACCCGATGTCCTGCTATAAAAAACTGAGGATGGGAGTTCTCGGGTTAAAAAGGTTTAAACGACCCCACATTGCTATGGTATCGTTTTCCCCCCCGCGGGCAGGAAAACGTAAAGTGTCAAACCTTGAGGATTGGGGGGAATTTTGGGGGGTTCCGTGTTCAAGAAGGGGCAGTGCCCCCTTTGTGGGGGAAATTTTGGAACTATGGAAAAAAGGGGGGGGCAAATGAGGGTACCACTACAAGAATTGGGGGAAATTTAAATTTTTTTCAAGAGTGACAGGAACAGTTTTTGAAAAGGGAAAGACGAGAAGCTCATGACCCCTGGGTAGCATTTCTGTGGGGTAATGATGTCCCAACCACCCCGGGGGAGCTGAAAAAAATATTTTTCCCCAAAATGGCGTAGGAGTCCCTTTGGGCCAATACTTTTTTTCAGAAAGTTTGGAAATAGGGGAAATCGGTCGTAAAGTGAAGAATTCAGTCCTTTGGGTTCAGTCTAAAATTGAGCGGGAAAAGGGTTTAATAAAGGACTTTGTCGATCTTTTCTGAGAAAACAAAGGGGGTTGGGGAAAAAAAGGTATCATCGGGCGGGTTAATTGTCTTGGGCCGTTTAAAAGGCGTGGGACCAAAGTTGGTCCGACTTTGGAAAGGGGTTTGGCGATTTGAAAATTGCCGCACCGTAGGGGGAGAGGCCCAAAACCCATAGTCAGAGGAGAGCAAAGTCCAAAAATTTCAAGGAGTCTTTTCGAGGCCTCAGTCCTAAAAAGCGGGTGGGAAACAGAAACCGGCAATAGGTACAGAGGATGAGGAGTTTTCGGAAGAGTGGCCCAAAAAGGACGAAGGCCGGGGGCAGAATGGGTTCAGTATTATTCCCAAACCCTAGTAACCAGTTTTCCCAGTACCATTTGTACCAGGTAAACCCTCCCAAACCCGTCTCTGCGTAAAAATCCTGCCCTGTTTTTCTATTCGGGAACCACAGCGTATTTAAAACCCCCCTCACTATGGGTACGGGGGTTTTAAGTTAGTCTTAACGGTGAGAGCAAGGGGGCCGGGTTCCGGGCTTTTTTGGCGCTTAAACATACTTTAAATTCCCAATATCCATACTTCCAGCCTAAATGAGTTTTTTTTACCCAATCCACGTGTTTTAAAGACCCCCCCATGATAAATGGGGGGCAACGGTGGGGGGGAGCATGGCTTAAGTTTTTTTTAAGGGGTATTTAAAACCCTTTTAAGAAGTTTTGGGTTTGTGATTTGCCGGGGGGTCAAAAGGTAAAAACCGTCTCCCCCATCCCCAGCAACTCGGCTCCCCTCACAACCTCCACCCTGTACCGGGTTGCAGCCGTTTCAAGCTTCCGGGTTTGGGTTTTCGTGTGCAAATTGCTTCAATCCCCAAAGGGAACCCCATCACCGGGTCACCCGGGCCTGTCTCCTGTCATCCACCTCCCTCCTTCTTTGCTTTTTCATCGTTACCATCTTCCATTTCAGCCATTCTCGTGGGTTAACCAGTCACCCAAACCCCAGCTTCAAAACCCAGCGAGGAGGGGAAAAGAAAAGATACGCAAGTTCCTCGAATATTGTCTCAAATATCGTTTGTGCCCCCCTGTTGGATGCTAAGAGTGAATTTAAACCAAATTCCTTTGGCATGAGTGGCTTATAACCCACCTTCGTGTTTTGGTGAGAAGGCGTGGCAGTAAAGAGAGCACAGGGCCCTTTTTCTGTTCCCCCCTTCCACCCCCACCCCACTCAATTTTCACACCACCACCCCCACCCCCACCACCACCATCCCCCCTCATCTACCTGTGGTTTTTTGCCCCTTGTACCGGGTCCTAAAAACTGTTTTTGGCTCACAAAATTTGGGTCAAAAATTGTAGCTGGGGGCGCCCCCGATAAAGCCAGTTATGTGAGCCCCCCCCGGGGAAACCCATTTTTCCGACAACAGTGAGGGGTAAAAAGGCTTCGTCTTTCACCGCGTGGGGAAAACCCTTCGAAACCTCCCCTCGCACCCACCGAAACCCCACTCCAGACCCCATAATTTTCGGTTTAGGGGGACATTTTTTTTTGCATTTAAAAAAGCCCTTTGCAGGGGGTGAGACATTATAGTAAATTTCTTTTGTGTCCCTTAAACCCTTTTTTTTTTTGTTTTAAAACTCAGTTTTTTTTGGATCATTTTTTTTGCAATTTTTTTAAAGTTTTTTTTCCCCTCATCTTATTTTTTTTTTTTTTCGGGTGTTTTTTTTTTTGCTATTCTCTGTTGTGGGAAAGTAAAAATTTGTGTTTTGTACCAGACAGTCACTCCGTGTAAAGGTGATTCTTTCTTTTTTTTTAATTTGTTTTTCCTTTCAGCTTTGTTTTCCCAGTAATTTGGGCCCTTTGTATTTCATGCAGGGGAATATTCACCCCAGTTTCCCAAAATTTAACCATTATTTCTATGTGTCCTTTTTTTTTGTATGCCAGCATTTGTCTAAACCCTCTAATTTTTTTCGAAAGACTTTTTTCCCAATTATTTTTCCCAAAGCAAATTTTTGCCCGAAATCGTCACAGCAAGATTTTGTTTGTAAAAAATATACTAAGAAAATTTAAATTCTGTTTAAATGTTGGGTCCCCCGCCATTTTGGAAGGGTGTTGTGTGCCCCGCCACTTGTAAGTTTTTGTGTGCCCCGCCATTTGTAATTTTTTCCACTTGCCCCCCAAACTTGTAAGTTTTTACACTTCCTGTTTTTTTCCCTTTGTTTTATTTTCATTCATTTTGGTTCTTATTTCTTTGAACAAATTCACTTTGATTTTTTAATTTAAATTTTATTTTTTAAATGTAAAGTGTTTTTTTTTACTCTGTTTGAGAAAATTTTTTTGGGGCTAATTTAAAAATTAAAGAGTTAAAGTGTTCAATCAGTTTTTTTTCATTTTTTTTTTATTTTTTAAAACCTTTATTTTTCCCATGGACTTTATTTTTTGGCAGTGATTATTTCAAACCCCTTTTTGGGGGGGGGGGGGTTGCACTTTTTTCTGCATAAATTTAAATTTTGTTGAACTTTTTTCTGCAGTGAATTATTTTTTTTTTTGATTTTTTTTATGCTTTATTTTTCTCAGTTTATTTTTCCCATCTTGTTTTTAAATTTTTTTAAATTTTTTCCTGATGTTGTCTTTGATTATATTTTTTTTTTTGGGTTTATGCTTTTTTTTAAAAAATTTTAAAATTTTCCCCCATTTTATCTCTCGTTCCCTACAATTTAGTAATTTTTTTTTTTATACTTTTTAAAATTTTTTAAAAATTTTTTATTATTTAAATTTCCCTTTTAAATTAGCAAGATTTAAAGACAGCCTTTTTTTTTTTAAATTTCCCAGCCCTCCAGTAAAAATTTTTACTTTATTTTTCCCAATGTAATTTTTTTTTTCTTGGCCAATAGTCCTTTACTTTGGGGTTTTGCCCTTTCCTTTTGCAGTGTATTTTAGACATTTTTTTTTATTTCCTTCCCAGAAAAAGTTTGCATCTCTTTTTTTTAAATTTTTAGCTTTTTGTATCTTTTTTTTTGGTTCATTATTTTTTCCTTTATTTTTTTCTCGTGCAATTCCCCTTTGCCATTATGTCTCACATCCCGGGAAAAGTGATATTTTTAGTGAATGTCAAACACTCAGCCCTCTCGGGCTACTGCTGGCGGCATCAGTCCTCACATTTTCCTTAGCGACTGACAGATCGACCCAGCCCAAGAAGATACTTTTTAGTTATACCGTGTTTCCCCTTTTGATGGGGTTCCCTTTATTCAAGGGCCCATGTACTAGTCTTGAATTTTTTTTTTAAACTCCCATTCTTTTCTCGTGCTAATGCCTAGTTAAAGGGGCCTCCTTCAGAGGAAAGTCTTATCAAATTGTTTAAAAAGCCTTCACGATCCCCTGCTGTTTTTCACGTTTTTGGGATCCCCTTTTGATATGCGAGATTTCCGGGAATTTTAAAAAAAAGGGGTTTCAAAATTTAAGAGGAACGGGTTCGTTCTTTCCTTGTCCCAGAAAAAAACAGCGGGACCCCCTTACTTTATTAGGGAACTAGTGAATTTTACACCCTTGATTTAAATGAATGTTGGGGCCTTTGTGTTAGTTTAGCAAAATTTTTATCTTCATTTATCAATGCTGTCCAGGCCTCAGCTTTTGTCCCTGCCCAAGGTTAAACCATTCACAAAACCTTTTTGCAAAAAATAGAAAGTTTTGGAGCAATTAAAGAATTTTAATCCCACCTGCTTCCGGTGTTTTTTATGAAGCTAATCCTCCAACTGTGACGGTGGAACCATTACAGCCCTAAATCATTGTGGTTTCCCTTTTGCCCCCAGGGTTTCTTTCCCTGGGAACAAAGTAATTTTCCCCACCCCCTGCCTCAGTCCCGCACCACCTCGGGTTTTCGCAACAGGACAAAACGTGGTCGTTCCCAAACCCTCTCAAGGATCACCAAGGAAACCCGTGTACAGGGTCGAAAAAAAATCGTATATTCAAGTACATTAGTAACCATAGTCAAACCGGGAAATTGTTACCCAAATGTGGTTTCCGTGGCCCCTATTGCAATTAAAATTGTCCCGATATTAACCCCAAGAGACTCGTACTGTTGAAGAAATACCAGTCATGCCGGTACTGTCTTTTCATAGAAAAATGACACATCTGAGTGCCAAAAACTTTTCTACAACCTTTAGTATCTAGGTCCCTTTTTGTGGCCCTTCCAACCCCAAACCCTTTGAGGAAACAAATCGTGGTTCTCAAAATAACCCGAACCCGGCTTATTCTTCCAATTCTCAAAATAACCAACCAGGCTCAATTTTTCCAATTCCCCAAAATAAAAACCCGAACCAGGCCTATTCTTCCCAATTCTCAAAATAACCAGAACAAGGTTCATTCTTCCAAAGGGGGGGAATTTTTGGGGTGCCCCAGTACAAACCTTTTCCCCCTTTTTGGGCAGTTTGGTGAAAAATGAGTACACCATCCCCCTTCACAATTCCTTTTTAAGCCCTTTAAACATTTTTCGAAATGCCCCTCCGGTGATGATGGTTTCTTCACAGGGCCCCTGACATAGATGATTTTTGGGGGGAGAAGTGGAAAAAAGCTTTTTGAAGACAATCCACCTTTTTTTTACATTAACTTCCAAAGCAAAACCAAAAGGGCCCCCTTTTGGGGGCAAGCTTTTGTTCATAATTTTCCCGTTTCATTTTTTTCATGGACTCTGGTGCGCCAAGTCAATATTATTTGGTCCCAGTTTGTTTTTTAAAGGTAAGAAAATTACGAAAATTTCCCTTTTCGTAGAACCGACTTTATTGTTGGGCCTCCCTTTTTTGGAGTAGGGTTATCACCCGGTGTCCGATGTCGGAAATTCCCTAAAATTTTTCTATCCAAGGTAGAGAAAATTCACGCTTTTTTTCCTTGTTGTCGACCAGATTAAATTTCCCTGGGGACCTCTACTGGGATTTGTTTCCCTTCGAGACTTAAAGCATTGTGCTCGACCCGTACCGTTGGGGATGCCCAAATTGAAAGACTTGATCGTTCCCTCTGGGGTTTTCCAGCTTGGTCAGAAATCTTTCATTTCTGCGCAGAGTATGATGTATGGATTTAAATCCTTACAACCAAAAAGCAAACTCCAGTAGCATACCCAACGGGCAGGCACTGGGGAAAATTTTTTTCACTCCCGTCTGTGTTTTTTTACCTATACCTTCAGACTTGGCAGGATTTGTTTCGTTGCCTCAAGTGTCCCCAGGACACTCAGGGCTGCCTTGGGCAAACCCATCCTGCAATTTACTTTTAAATTGAGTAGGGAGATTCCCCCCAGGGGGTTTCCTTGTCAGAAAACGATTACTTGAAAAATAAATAATGCCATCTCTTGTTGAGTACATCCCCTCTGCAAAAAAGGGCGTTCCCGTTTTTCGGCTAGTCTCTTACTAAGGTCGGGAGTTTTTTCCATGTTCCAGATTGGGGATAACGAAACCCAGTTGGGCAGTGGGTTCTTGCCAAAAGTTTAAAAAGGGCTATTTTGTTGGGAAACCAAACCTTACGTTTTTAAGAGGTGTAAGATCCATTTTTTTCCTAGCTAACCCCTTTTTGGTCACAAAGGGTTTGTCTTCCGGCTTAAAACCAAAACTTGTTGAAACCTTTGGTTTTATATCCTTACCCTATTCAGGTAGAGGATTGGGGTTTTTCACCTGACCAAGTGGGGGGCGGGGCTATTTCGCCGGGGAGTATTTCCCCTTCACTGGGAAACAATCTGTTTCCCCCAGTTTAGGAGAAAAGACTTAGCTCCACGACTTCCCCGAGAAGTCAACGTTTGTTTTTTGTTGAAAAAACGTCCCAAAAAACCTTGCCTTAAAACCCGGTGAGAAGTTTGGGGGGAAAGAACTTTTTTTGTCCCATGTAAATTTCCCCTTGAACCTTGGGTTCTAAACCTTTCTACATACCCCGCATACAGAATGCCTCAATTTACAAATTCGGGCAAAGAATTGATTTAATCAAATGCTTTTATGAAGGGGTTATTGCACCCAGCAAATTTACCTTGGGGTTTCACCCTTATTTTAGTACCAAAGGGGTGAAGGTTTCTTGGCGCCCCCCGTGATTGACTTTTGGAAGTTTAAAAACGGGAAAAACTATTTTCCCGATCGCTTTTTCCCCTCCCCGAAACCCGGGGGATCTTTTACGTAACCCTCCCGGGGATAACAAAAATTTTTCAAACCCGGATTTGTTACAAGGGTTTTGGCAAGTCCCTCTTTACGAAAGGGCAGCCAAGGGCTAACTGCAAATTTTCCCCCCAAAAGGTTTATTACACTTCCTTTCCCTATGGGGATTTGGGTTTTCGATCCCCCCAAACCTTCTCAAAGGCCATGACAATTCTTTGAGGTCTCCCTAGGAAATTTCAATTCTGGGATCCTTTTGAGGAACCCAATTTGGGCCCGGGCCCAAAGACGTGGATACAAAACTTGAAAAAACTTGATGAGTACTTGGAAAACTTTTAAAAAAGCCAATTTAAAAAATCAAACTGTCTAAATTCCAAATTTTTTAGATCAGAAATTAAGTTTCTTTTGGGCAAAGGGGTTAAATCACTCCTAGAGGGGTTTGACTGACCAAAATAAGAAATGCAGGGCTAAAAATTTTTCCAAAACCCAAAACTGCTGATGCCATAAGATCCCTTTTTGGGCTTTCCACAGGTTTTTAAGATTTTCCCTTGCCAATTTTTCTTCCATAGCTGCTCCTCTAAAAATGAGTTGCTTAAAAAAGATGCTCCTTTTTTTTTGGACCCTTCCGTCAAGAAAGGGAATTTCCCAAAATCTAAAAGAAAAGCTAACCCTCTGCTCCCCAAATTTTTAAAAATTTTCCCAAATTTTTTTAAGCCCTTCTATCTGACAAAAATGATGTAGTTCAATTGGCAAAGGCGCCCTAAATAGCTCAGAAGGCCCCATGGGGGAAGTACAACGAAATTTTCATTTTGTAGCCGAGTCCCTTTAAAGGGTGAACGTAAATTTTACAGTTTAAATGAGCAAGAAGTTTTGCAAAAGTATTTGGGGGTTTTAAAACACTTCCGGACATTAAATTTTTCATTTCTCTGTTCAGTCGACGGGCCCCTGCCCATGATACCTTTATTCCAGAAAAACAACCTACTGGAAGGTTAGCCAGAAAGGAAACCCTTTACCAAACCCCAAAAGTTTTCAACCCCCCCTTTTTAACCCTTTTCCTGGCAAGTCAAAGGGAGTCGAAAAAGCCCTTTTCACGACATTTTAGTTTTAGTAAATGCAGAACCCCCCCATTTAGTGCTGAAGATGAAAAAAATGCCAACGGAAAAAGAAACCCATGTGGTCCCGGTTTTGATTCAATTCCTTTCCCAGGGAAAATCTTTTTTGAGGTGAAGCCACCAGCACCCCATTTAGTGGCTTTGTCCTGAACCAAGAATTTCTGTATCGAACAGCCCGAGTTGGGTTTTCTCCTAGCAGAAAGAGTATACCATTAGTAATTCCACAGTCACGTGAATGTAGCCTTACAGCTAGTTCAAAATGTACCAGGGGTTGCACACCCTGGTAAGGGTCGTTCAGTTTAAAAAAAGCCAGATTTAAATATTTTGGCCTCATATGGGGAACTGTTTTTTCCCGAGTATTTTTGAAATGTAGTGTTTCTCAACATAAAGGTAAAAGCTAATGGGCCTAATCCAATCCAAATATATCCAACCACAAACGAACCTTGGGAAAGGTTGCGCTTTGGGTTTGTTAATAATTTCCAAATTTTTCCCCCAAGCAAAAAAACCATCTGTGTGTTTTTTTTTGGAGACCATTTCACAGTAAATTTTGAGTTATTTTCCCAATTTCAGATAAGACTGCCGAGACAGTAGCCCAAAGCTTTAAAGAATGCATTATCTGCAGGGGATTAACCCACCCCCGAGTCCCTAGTAACAGATAATGGGGGTGGGAAATTTTGTATGAGATTCTTAAAATTTTGTTTCACCTTGTACAAGATTTTCAAAAACCCCCATTGTTCCCTTTTATCCTGCCCGCAAAGGTTTTGCGGAAAGAAACCCAAAAAAAAGTACTTGGATGTCTTGGAAACCACTAACAATCCCAACAGTGAAAAATTTGGGGTGAAAATTTTACCTGAAAGTGCCCTTGGGGCTATTTAAATTTTTGCTTTTCAATGTTTTTATAGGGACCTCCACAATTTTGCATTGTTTCAGTGTAGATAAAAAGTTTGCCCTTTTGAGTTTTATTAAATTTTAATCCGAAACCAAATTACAAACCCTGATGATTTCATAGCAACCGTACCGCTTTGCCAAAGTGTTTTTTGAAGAATCTGTGAAAAAAATTCATAAATCAACAGCAAAAATTTTCAAAAGGGCGCCCAAAAAAATCGAGCAAAGCCCTTCAAAAAAACAAAGTAGGTTCGAGAAATTTTTCTGGCAATTTTAACAAAACGTCTGCAATTTCCCAAAACTTTTTCAAAAGCTTTTTGGGGCCTTAAAATGTTGAAAAAATCACGGTAATAAGTATAAGGATTTGAGAAAATTTTACTTCAGTATAAAGAAAACCCCATTTAGATAAAATGAAGTTAGTATGTGATTTATAATGAGTTCCAAACCCCCCGGGCTTTTTTGAAAAGACTCTGACAATTTTCCTCCTGATCCTGTACTCCCTTCCTCTGTACTAAGTCAAAACGATCAACCTTTAGTGTCGTTTTTTTCCCTACATACACGACAGGTATTGAGAAATCCTCAAGTATCATTTGTAACTTCCAATTCAGATTTGCCTCAAATACAGCATGAGTTAGCCAATGCTTACCTGGAGTTTACCTGGAGAGAGTTCCGGGGGTCAACGCCCCCGCCCCCGGTCTGAGACCAGGCCTCCTGGTGGATCAGAGCCTGATCAACCAGGCTGTTGCTGCTGGCTGCACGCAAACCAACGTACGAGCCACAGCCCGGCTGATCCGGAACTGACTTTAGTTGCTTGTCCAGTGCCAGCTTGAAGACTGCCAGGGGTCTGTTGGTAATCCCCCTTATGTGTGCTGGGAGGCAGTTGAACAGTCTCGGGCCCCTGACACTTATTGTTTTGGCCCTCTTAACGTGCTAGTGACACCCCTGCTTTTCATTGGGGGATGGTGCATCGTCTGCCAAGTCTTTTGCTTTCGTAGTGAGTGATTTCGTGTGCAAGTTGGGTACTAGCCCCTCTAGGATTTTCCAGGTGTATATAATCAGTATCTTTCCCTCCTGCGTTCCAGGGAATACAGGTTTAGGAACCTCAAGCGCTCCCAAAATGAGGTGTTTTAATCTCCGTTATGCGCGCCGTGAAAGTTCTCTGTACATTTTCTAGGTCGGCAATTTCACCTGCCTTGAAAGGTGTTTGTTAGTGTGCAGCAATATTCCAGCCTAGATAGAACAAGTGACCTGAAGAGTGTCATCATGGGCTTGGCCTCCCTAGTTTTGAAGGTTCTCATTATCCATCCTGTCATTTTTCTAGCAGATGCGATTGATACAATGTTATGGTCCTTGAAGGTGAGATCCTCCGACATGATCACTCCCAGTCTTTGACGTTGGTGTTTCGCTCTATTTTGTGGCCAGAATTTGTTTTGTACTCTGATGAAGATTTAATTTCCTCATGTTTACCATATCTGAGTAATTGAAATTTCTCATCGTTGAACTTCATATGTTTTCTGCAGCCCACTGAAAGATTTGGTTGATGTCTGCCTGGAGCTTTGCAGTGTCTGCAATGGAAGACACTGTCATGCAGATCGGGTGTCATCTGCAAAGGAAGACACGGTGCTGTGGCTGACATCCTTGTCTATGTCGGATATAAGGATGAGGGAAAAAGATGGGAGCGAGTACTGTGCCTTGTGGAAAAAGAGCTTTTTCACCGTAGCTGCCTCGGGCTTTCTCTGTTGACGACTACTCTCTGTGTTCTGTTAGTGAGGAAATTATAGATCCTCGACCGACTTTTCCTGTTATTCCTTTAGCACGCATTTGTGCGCTATTACCCATGGTCACACTTGTCGAAGGCTTTTGCAAAGTCTGTATATATTACATTGCATTCTTTTTGTCTCTAGTGCATTTAGGACCTTGTCGTAGTTGTCCAATATTGAGACAGACAGGAGCGAACCTGTTCTAAACCCATGTTGCCCTGGGTTGTGTAACTGATGGGTTTCTAGATGCGTGGTGATCTTGCTTCTTAGGACCCTTTCAAAGATTTTTATGATATGGATGTTAGTGCTATTGGTCTGTAGTTCTTTGCTGTTGCTTTACTCCCCCCTTTGTGGGTGGGGCTATGTCTGTTGTTTTTAGTAACTGGGGGGACGACCCCCGTGTCCATGCTCCCTCCCATGGGAGGGAAAAAGGGCCTGATAGGGGCTTCTTGCAGTTCTTATGAACACAAGTTCCATGATCTGGCCCGGGGGCAAAGTGAGGGGAAATGTCCTTTTCGCCTTTTCGAAGTCTTTGGCGTCAGGATAACACGGATAGGCTTTGTTAATCAAATTTGGGCTCCTCATAAAAAATTCTTTTTGATCTTCGACTCTCAGTCTGGTTACGGCTTGCTAAAAACTGAGCTATTGGGACTTGAGTAGCTCACTCTTTTCCCTTTGTCATCTTGTAGGACCCTCTTGTTTAAGTAGGGGCCCAATACGGACGTTGTTCTCGTTTTTGATTTTGGCATAGGAGAAAAATATTTTTGGGGGTTTTCTTTCGACAATGCTTTTAGTTCTTCCCGCTTTTCCACTCCTAAAGATTCTTTTAGTTTAAGTTCGTCTCTATTCTCTGACCAGGTCTCCCAAACCTTTTCAGATATATTGCCTCTTTTAGCCGCTCTTTTATTTTTCCACGCCTGTAAAGGGAGCACCTGTCTCTTTCTTTTTTACATCCTCCTCCTTTTTCTTAGAGGAAAAAGCCTTGGGCATACATCGAGTGCCACCGATTAATCTTTCAGGAAAATTTGGGGTCGTGTTGTTTAGTAATCTTCCCACTTATATCGTTAGGATTTGGGGTTTATTTTGGTCCCACTTTATTTTTTTGTTATTAAAGTTAAATTTGTGAATGCCCCTCGTGACTAATCTCATTATGGGGGTCTGGGGGGTTTCCCGCATACAGACTGAACCTCAATTATTTTGATCTGAGTTTTTGTTTTTGATAGGGTGATTTTTCTTATAGATCCATTTTTTATGAAATGAGGTCAGTGTTTTCTCCAGCCCCAGTAGGGTCTATTTTTTCGTTAAATTGAATTTTTTGCAAGGGTTTAAAAGCTCGCGTGAGTGTGAGTTTTCATCAGACTGCCTCCGGTTTATTACTCAACAATATTTTTTGCTATATTTCCTCCCTTTTTTGGTGCCTTAATTGAAACCCCCCGGGGCAAAGTTGGGGGGGCAGAGCGGAAGTTTTTCCCGAAGTGGTCAAATTTTTTTAAAAACCTGTTCCGGAATTGCTGGGATGTTTGCATCCGAGGCTTTTGACTATCCAAAACTAGGTTTTGGTTCTCGACCTTTACTGCTAAAACTTCCACTACACAATTAGGCATTTACAGTTCTTGCAAACAAGTGATCCAAATTTCAGGCCAACCCCCCCCCCCTTTTGCCTTTTTTTACTCTGTCACATCGTATAGGTTGTAACCTGGGGCCCCTATTTCGTTGCCAAGTGATCCCTTTTTGTGGTCTCAGTAAAGCCGCGAACATTTCCTTGCCTCTGCAACATTTCCCCGATGAAAGGGATTTTTGTTGTTTTGTTGCTGGCTTTAGACCCTTTATATTTGCAAAGAAAATGTTATCGGACGGTGGGATTTTTGGTATGGGGGGGGGGGTTTTTTTTCTGGGATTTGTTTTTTATCCCCCCAGAGATGACACCCATTCTCATATGTCCCAAACTTACCCTAGCAGAGTTGGGGGGGAAAAATAAATTTCCTGTTAAAAATAATTACATATCAACTTATCATTTTTTCAAGAATTTTTTTTTGTGTTCACGTTCTCTCTGAATTCTGAGAGTTAACATCAGATTTGAGTGCCGAAAAAAGCCTTTCCCGTTAAACACTCTTTTTTTGTAAAATTCCTTTCCCCAAAACCGTAGATCACATGAAACAGATCGATCGTCAAATTTTTTTTATCACTTCATTGTGTAATCCCCAAAGTTTATTTTTATTCGTGGTTGGCTAATTATACCTTGCATTGCATTTAAATTTCAGTTACCAAGCTTTCCCTTCCAATGTTCACTTATGTATGTTTAATGTTTAATTGTTGGTACTTTTACATTGAAAATCAGCCCCAAACCGTATACCCCGCCATCTCTATTTTTTTATTATTTATGTCGGGACGACATAAAGTTAGCGTCGCCGAGCTCTCAGTAGTAGTACCATTCCCAGTACCAGTTACCAGTAAACCCGTGTACCAGTAGTGACTCAAAAAACCAACCTCTCCCTTTCGTGAACACTGTCTTATTCTATTGCTGACCACAGCATATTTTAAACACCCCCACTATGGGTACTGGGGTTAGTTAGTCTTACGATGAGAGCAAGGGGGCGGTAGCGGTGTTTTGGGACTTTTACTACTTTCGTTCCAATATACTACTTTTCCCGCCACATGAGCATTTTAACCCAATCCACGGTTTTGAACCCCCCCTGAACGGGGTGCGGTATCAAGAAGGGGGCCCCGGGGAGTAGGTCATGGGCTAGGGGTGCCATGGAGGTTACTTCTTTTTTTTTGTTTTTTAAGAAAAAAAAGAAAGAAGAAAAGAAATAAAAATAAAAAAAAGAATAAAAAAAGGGGGACCGGGAGGGATAGTTCCTAGAGGAATGAAAGGGCCAGAAATCTCCCTCCGCGCCCAAGAGACCACACACCGCAAGTAGTGCAGATGCTGCATGGAAAACCCACCCTGCCATAACCCTACCACATCAAGCTAAGTAAAACTAACAATCGGATAGCAACCTCTCCTCTGCCGAAGCTACCCTCTCGGTGGCACAACAAGAGAGGCGGCCCGATATCTGCCACAAAGCATACCTCCTTCGGCCCACCACCCCGCGGAATCCGAAAGGTGCGTCCAGAGAAACAAACTCCTCGCCAAAAGAACCACCCAAAGCTACTCAGGGATACCGAGAGGTATCGGGACATCCCCAGTGCGATCCCAGATACCCACGACTATCTACGCCACCGCCAAGAACCAACGGAATGGATAGACCCGGTATCCTTTTCCCTACCTAGAACTAGCGCGCCTGTGGGGAGAAATCCCAAAGGCCAAAAAGAGGAAGGGCAAAAAGGAGGGGTGGGGAGGAGTAGGAGCAAGGAAAAAGGGTAGGATGGGGAGGACGGGATAGGGGAGGGAGATTGGGGGGTAATATAGGTTCGGTCTGAGAAGAAGACCGACAGGTCATTCCTCGACTAAGACCTGCTTCACCACGCCAAAGGAGCCCCCCGGGGGATGAATGAGAATAGAGACATAGACACAAGCCAAAGCAAGCCAGCCAGCCAGCCCCGAATACATAAAGAACAATAAGAAAGCAGGAACAACACTGGGCACCAGAGCTACAGCCCATGCAAAGGCCATGTCCCAGTCACCCTCCAACCTTCCCTCCCCCCTGCTTAGACCAATGACCAACCTATCAGGTCCACATCCATTGAAGGAAGGACATACATCCAGACCTAGTACACAAGCTAGTCAGGTCCACTCACACCCACACACACTCACTCTTGTGTATATCTAACCTATTTTTACTTTTCCTCTTAAAATGTGATGTTAATGCGACAAGGCCATCCAGTGAAGCCCTGGTGGTTTTTCCAGCTAATATGCTCTAGCCGGTGCTCAATTTGAACTGGTGCTCCCAACAAGGTACTAAGTGCTTGCTCCCTAGATTTTTTTAATGGGAAATAAAAAGACTGGCCGGACGGTAAATCACCTTGGTGCTGGCCCATGTGTCTGCAACTGTAAGCTGAGGTGCTTGCCCTGGTTAATAGAATGGTGAAGCTGAGGTGCTATCCTGGGAACAGTAAGGTGAGCTGGAGGTGCTGTCCTGGGAGACAGTTAACATGAGGAATGGAGGTGCTGTCCTGGGGAGAACAGTAATGGTGAGGATGGAGGTTGCTGTCCAGGTAGTCAGTAAATGTATGCCATGAGGAATGCAAAAAAATGAACCTCGAGGGAGACAGGAGCTGTAGTGGGGAAACAAGTTGTATCAATGACAAGATAAAACCAATATTACACACTAGTAATACCACAGGAGATAGTCAAACAAGGAACTCCACTAACAATAGTGCAGGATATATTACCAAACAAATGGTGAGAGCTCCATTGTTTGTACTAGTGAGGATAGGATATATTACCCAGACACAACTGGTGAGAGCTCCATTGTTAGTACTAGTGAGGATAGGAATGAGACAGTGTAAACATCACCAACAGGAATACAGTCACAGAAACCCCAAGGCAAACAGAAACCAAGCTTGCACATACTATGCACTGGTATCTGCAGCATGGGACATCTGGAAAAACAGATGGGACGTCAGACTATGACCACCCTAGAAAATGCCATGCCCATAACGACAACAGAAAAATGCCAACTCCCTTCCTGTAAGCTTTTTCACTCTGAAATGTGCCCTTCTTCATTACAGGAAAGACTGTGCTATAAAATAAAGTGCAGGCACACAATCTAAAGCGGGACAAAAAGATACAAAACAACCGAGCAGGCCCAGGGGAAAACCTGGTAAGCCACTCCACTCAAGAGGGAGAGATTTAGTGCCTGGAAGTAAAAAGAAACTGGCAGGAAAGACGGAAATATTATGCCAAATCCGTCATTTCTGGAGTGGACCACAGTCGAATGGGCCTCCACTCCAAACCAACAGATACAGATACTAGTGCCGGAAAAAAAAGCCCCCCCTCCGTACCCACCAATACCACCAGTCTGATGACAATCCTTCTTTGCAAATATACAGGGGTCTAATAGCTAGCAACGAACAACAAAATACCTTTCATCAGTGGACAGCTTGCGAGGCAAATCAAATGTTCCGGCCTTCACAGAGACCGACATAAAAGGATCACTTGACAACGATAAATGGATCCAGGTAACAACCTATACAGATGTGACGAGTGAACAGCAAAAGGGGGGTTGGCCTGTAATATCGTAGAGTCACTTGTTTGCACAGAACTGCTTAAATGTCTCCAAATGATGTAGTGGAAGTTTTAGCATAAATATCGAGAACCAAAACCTAGTCATTGTGGTAGTCTATAAGCCTCCAGATCAACGTCCACCCAGCAATTCCAGGTACAGCTGTCAAAAATCAGACCACTGTCTGGAAAAACTGCCAGCTCCATGACCCCAAAAACTTGCTCTGGGTAAATTTCAACTTGAGGCACCTAAAATGGAGGAATATAGCAAAATAATGTAGTGCAGTGGAAAACACCAGGAGCAACTCTGACGAGAAACTCGCACACACAAACACACACACACACACACACACACACATGAGCTTTTAAATCTCCGCACAAAATCTCAACCTAAACCCAACAAATAATAGACCTACTAGACTGAGAAATTACTAGACTCATCTTCACTACCAATGATGATCTGATACGAAATGTCACCCATATCAAAAACAATAACGTAAACTCCAGATCACAACATAATCGAGATCAGACATAAGAAAAGAATTTGTTCGGATTTATTAACCCCGGAGGTTAGCCTCCAGGATAACCCCAAGAAAGTCAGTGCGTCAATCGAGGACTGTCCCTAACTATTTCCATTGGGGTTCCTTAATCTTGTCCCCCAGGATGCGACCCACACCAGTCGACTAACACCCAGGTACCTAATTGCTGCTAGGTGAACAGACAACCTGGGGTGTAAGGAAACGTGTCGGAATGTTTTCCATCCACCTGCCGGGAATCCGAAAAAAAAACCGGGCCCTCCGTGTGTGAAGCGGGAGCTTTAGCCACCAGACACCAGTCCCCATGGAATGCACGGAGCCCAGACCGACAGAATGAGATTAGTCACGAGGGAGCCTTCACCAAAATCAACTAAAGCCGAGAAAACTGAATCCAAGGAGATCACAAGAATTTTCGAAACCCCATAGGGGGGGACTCCAAAACCTTGATCCAAGGTGATTGAAAGATATTGGACTTACCATGCTGTGTTTAAGATTATAAATATATATAATGAACACTTAGCTTATAAAAAAAAAACTGAGACAGCAAATCGTCTACAACAGCCGCTCCCTGCAGACGAGGTCTAGAAGCTGTCCGAAACCATCACAACATTGGCTCGTCAAGAGATACAATTTGTAAGTATAAATTACCCCTAGAGGTTATGTCAGCTTTTTGCATTCACTGGTGGCGATGATGTACTTACTGGTTTGGACTACAAAAGTCCACACCTACTGCCGATTATAGGTTGATTACAAAGCTCCTTGTACTCAAGAATTGCGCAATCCCCCATTACAAGAAGATTCGTAACATACCTTGCTCTTTGTAACGTAGCTATGTGTTTCTCAACACCTTCGACAGGTATCGGTGACTTGATAGAAGCTAAGTGTCCTAGGATGTCCACCGTCTTCCATTTTTTAGGAAACGCACCTGGTACACTATGTTCACTCTATTGGGCTGGAGGGGGGTCTCAATGTAATCACAAGGAAACAATCACACTTCTCTTATGTTTATTTGTGTTTTGAGACACTTTGTTCATTCACACTAACGCACAAGATCCTGTGTCTTTGCTAGTTATCCTGGCGTCCAGTGTCCACACTCACTAAGTCAAAGTGGTCTGGCATCCACACCTCCCGCAAGCCGTCACTGCCCTAATACACAAAAAAAAACGCTGAACCTAGTACCTTGCATCCTTGTCACCTCCTCGATGAAGCAAAGCAAGATGTTTGTTTCTTGCTGTCTTAAGCATAGACAACAATGTACACTATCTTTACTATGGTAATAAAGTGGGAGCAGTATTTTCCTTAATTGTCCTGCTAAAGTAAGAATGTACTGTCTCTTATAAAAAATACACTTTGCAACACCGCTGTAAGGAGCAGAGGTCATTTGACTACGTGGCATAGCATCTGTGATCAATTACTCACTCTAGCAGTAAAAAGCACGCTCGCCCTTTTGAGAGGGCTTGGCCCCACAGGGCTGGAAAGGGGCTGAGGGGGCTGAAAGGGCTGAAGGGGGCTGATACCCCCCTCCTGGAGAAAATTTCTCCACACAAGGAATTGTAGTCTTGTATTATCGAGGCAGAAAACCTTGATCCAAGGAGATGGAGTCTTGGTATTATCGAGAAAAAAATTGGGGTGGGGGTGAAAGTGGGAGGGGAAACTCAAAAATTTGATCCGAGGAGAGCACAAGAAAATTCAAAAAAAAGTTTGAAAAAAAATCGGAAAAAAAAAAATCGGGGTGTGGGGGGCGATCCGGACGACGCTGCAGAAGGCGCAGCAGAAGGAGGGCGGGCGCGGGCGGCGGGGGCGATGGGGCGCGGTGCGGGTGCGAGGGCATGGCAGGACGGGTGGGGGGCCGTGGGCGGTGGGTGGGGGTCGTGGGCGGGGGTCGTGGGCGGGGTTCGTGGGGGGGGTCGTGGGCGGGGGTCGTGGGCGGGGTCAAGGTCATTAGCACATAGGTGTGAAAAAAGGTCATTAGCACATAGGTGTGAAAAGCCGGCACCCTTTGTTACAGCACTCAGAAGAAACCCTAGACCGGAAGTAACACCTAGGTGTGAAAAGGCGGCATCCTTTGAGAAACCACTGAGCCGCCTCCAGTACTACTTATATATATAATATATATATATATATATATATATATATATGAGAGAGAGAGGAAGAGAGAGAGAGGAAGAGAGAGAGAGAGAGAGAGGAGAGAGAGAGGGGAAGAGAGAGAGAGAGAGAAGAGAGAGAGAGAGAGAGAGGAGAAAGCTCTGGTTTTAGGTTCTCTGAGTGAAAACAATCTATGTCAAAGTGGAAATTATTAGTATTACATATGTAATTGAGGTGTTTTTATCACCGTTGATGCGCGCCGTGAAAGTTCTCTGTAGCATTGTCTAGTCGGCAAAGTTCACCTGCCCTTGAAAGGTGCTGTTTAGAGTGCAGCAAATATTCCAGCCCTAGATAGAACAAGTGACCTGAGAGAGTGTCCATCATGGTCTTTGGCCTCGCCTTGTTTTGAAGGTTCTCATATAAACATCCTGTCATTTTTCCTAGCAGATTGAGATCTGATACAATGTTATGGTCCATATGTAAGGATCGATCCTCCGACATGATCACACCCAGACAACGAGGTTACTACATAAATAGACTTGCGGAAATGGAAAATATTTGACTACATCATAGTCTATTTATTAAAACAGTTTTGTTTTTTTTATTAACAATAAATAATAAATAATAATATAGTATTACTAGTAGAAAAAGTGAGTACTAGAAAAAGAGAAGCAACATTTACAAGTAGTAGAAAAAATCAGTAGCTTAGAAGTAGGCAAGAATCATTAGAAAGAACAGTAATTAATTAGGATTTAATAATGGCTTATTTGGGGGAGAGGGGAGTGGTAACAGGCAATGCAGAGAAGAGATGATATCATTGAGGTAGAAAGGCCGCACCACCCAGCACAACATTGTGCCAAATGGGACACCAGAACCCACGAAATGACGGTAATCTCTCTCCCAAACTCCACTAATGTCGTTATTACTGCCTCAAGTGGGGATGTTAAACTGGCGCTCGAATCTGCATTATTATATACGCATTTTTTTAACTAATATTAGTGAATTTGCAAAGAAAAATAAAACCTCAGGAGATGCGTGCTTTATGCGCATACGATGGCATTATTTTGCTTTTTATTACATAGATTGTTCTATGTGCACTGTTCACATCCAGTTACGAACATTAGTGTGTATCTAACGCCATAGTCAAGATTGAGTCATTAAATAAATGCGAGTTGAAATGATTTCGAGACAGAAGAGGGGGATGGGAGGGAAGATTCATGGTGAAGATTGGAGAAAGATCAGTAAAGATTAAGGAAGACTCAATGAAGAGTGGAGAAAGAATTAGTGAAGCTGGTGAAATGTAATGTAGGAGCTATTGAGAGGGAGAAGAGCGAAAATGGGAGGCGAAGAACTAGTGAGTAAACGCTGAATAGCTAGATAAGAGTAGACATACCAGTGAGCTCACTGAGTTATGTTAGAAATGCTGGTAACGTGACAACATTGCTGCAGCTCAATCACCCTTACTCTAAATCCCTCTTAAAACAGAGTAAGGGCTCGCCGTGTGGGAAGAATACATGTGTATTTAAATTCACAAATAGAGTGGCTATAAATCATAAGGTTCTGTATATCTCGACCACTGGCAACTGAGTGACCTATAATTCCGCCGCTGAATAGAATTGTTATACTTATCGTTGTATGCAGTACAAGTCACGTGAGTGAATCCGAATCAGATGAATGACTGTTCACAGACCGATGCCACGGGGCGATGTAACCCCCACGAAATCCTGTCCAGTATCACTGTGTACAAGGAGGGCAAGAGGTGTGCTCGTGCCTTAGTGAGATATTTTTCATCAGTCAATACGTAACTTTCTTCATCACGGAATCCCAGAGCATTTTTTTCCTAGTTTGGCTCGAAACGTTGTCATCAGAGGCATTTTAACTTCTGTAGGTTTTTTAAAAAAAAGAGCTCAGATTCCTTAAGGTTCCAAAACATCCTGATTCTCTATGGTTTTAAAACACCTGAAACCATGATTTTAAAACAATTAGATATTTTTTTCTTTGGCACACTGCATATCATTCCTCCTTTGTTCTTTATGGATGTAATTAAGTGAAGGAATCTTTATGTCTCTTCCCCTGCCTGGGGCCCCCAACACCTCCCGCATTCTTAGATTAACTCAGACGTGAGAACTTTTTAATACTAACTTATTAACAGACAAATTAAAGTTAACAGTCAATGCGTTCATTGCCCATAAATTTTAACTAGCGCAGTTAACACAGACGTCGCAGATAAGGCAGAAGTTTCCGAGTTTAAACAGCTTCTGCTGATGGAATACCAGCAATTCCTCCGCCTTGAGTATGCCGCCTTTACTAGGACCCATCTGCTTTCTCCTTGCCTCATTATCTCAATACCCGAATATCCACTAAATATATACGTACCTTACTAAGTGACTCTTTTCAAAGTAAAACTGTTCGAAAAATAGACGTTTTGCGTTGTTGCTCCCGAGTTTTTTCCCGGTACACAATCGTCAGGTCATTGTAGATAAAGCCTTGTGGATGTAGGATGTAAAGCAGTAGTGTAGGAAGGCGAGAATAGTCATCATACAAACTTGCTACGACATTCTTCATTCGAGTCACCAGTGGGAACATTTATTTCAAATATTCTAAATTTTTCCTTTAATTGAATTAAACAAATTTCATTATAAAAATTCCCCTGGGGTTAGCCCTGAATAACTGAGAAATGTAATCTCTATGAATAAGATTTGCTTTACCGAGATTAGACATAATTTGTTTAAAATCAGTCTTCTGTGAAAATATAATGGCCTTTTCTAATGCGACTCATATTTTGTCTGTTCTTAGAAAATTAGCCTGGGCTAAGCCTATTTATATATTAAGTATATATATATATATATATATATATATAAAATATATATATATATATAGTATATATATATATCTATAATAAATATATATATTAAGTAGTATCTAAATATTATATATAGACATCTTCGGAGATGAGACAGTTGACTAAAAGATTAATTACAAAGTAAGTATCGTCTTTTCTTTAACTTACGCAAACAAGTCGGAAGTAAAGACAGATCTATTTTCTCTCTCAAAAAATCTCGAGTGTTTTTTCCAAGGAAGGTGAAGCCGATATTGTTCTCTAAACAGAAAATTCAAAAAGATGCAGAAATTTGCAAATGGAAATATTCTTGGAGACGTCTTTAAAGAACACTCTGGAAATAGTTTACCGGTATAATTTTAAGGTATTTTATTCACCTACTAAAACATGATTTTATCCGGATTATTTACCCCAGAAGTTACACACAGGCAAGGTTAAACCAGGATAATACAGGCAAGAAACAGTGTGGCTTATTCCAGTGTGGTCGTAAACCACTACATCAGTATGCAACCCAAGATTTAGATTTACATATTGCCAACCGAAGTGGCATTTATTGTGCAACCCCATATCCATCCTGTGGACGGTAACCCCCCCCTGCGCGAGAGCATGTGGAAACACAAAAGGCCTAGAACTAGGCCCCAAAGGGTTAACAGGAATACATATGGATTTATATCTTGTCATATCAATAAGTTCACTTACTCTGTTACAGAGCAAATTTAGGAAATTGCTTAGTATATCTTGGTATCTTATTTTCATTGTAAAGATATCTTACATGTCACATAGTTATTATACGTCTGTCCCACTGTATTCCTCAATAAGTGAAGCAATTAACACATAGTGTACAAGAGAGTGACCATATGCCTGATTCACATAATTTACATTTAGTTTGATTCATCAACTGTTTAGTGGTTCACCCAAGACTGCCAGAAGTACATGGTAACCAGCCAAAGCCTGGCCACAACAACATAGTCCAGTCCTTTTATCACTTGCAAGATGAATTCTCCATATAACATATCCTTATCTACGTTCATGATTATCATAGTGGGGTTATAGATCTACTCAGGCATCTAACTGCATATCCTATAACAATCATTTTTACATTATTTACATCTCTCCTAATAATATACCAATTCTAGACACAGATTTATACAAAGTTTATATTCTACATTCATCCTTCTGATACTCTATCTTGGCTAACATATCAACTTTATCATGAAGAGTAATCCAATGTGTGATGATAGTCCATAGCAATTGTACATTAATTCCTTTGTCCCTAATTTTTTGAGTATCTATTCCCTGGCTTCCCCCAATGAGCATTGTTTTTAGTCATTAATGAGTCCAAAGCCTTCATGATGACATAGAATCATAAAGATGATAAGAGTCAAGCTCAGTGTCATAGGTTAGTCTTTAGCGCCATTAGATTGCAAACAATTCAGTTTGCAGTGAGAGAAAAAAAATGTCCCAGTTGTTAATTCTTATGCCTAACACAACAAATTTAATAGTCTTTCTTAACTAGGTAGGTGGCAACAAGAGCAGATGGCAGCCCTGGCCAGAAGACTCCTGTTTAGACCATCCGTGTATAAAACTTGTGATAACTTATTACTACCAGCAGGCGAAAAATTTCTTCTTGAGCAGTTTGCTCTAACAAGAGATTTAAGGAAGGGATACTAGCAAAGAGCTACTTGGGAGGGACTTTGTAGTAGTTGATATTAATGAACACATCTCCATGGAGGGGTGAAATGCCTCTTGTTGCCTACAGTGATACATATCATGCAGGTATAAACTAATGCATATCACTTTTTCACAATCCATTTAGATCAGTGTGTATTTACCTCTATGAACACTGGGAAAGAATTTCACTGTGACAGTGTCAGGTTCTGTTCTCACATTCTAAAACCATATTACAGTGTTAGATACACAACCTATCAACTATACTAAAATACCAAGCTCCGTTCCTCATGTTTAAAACTTTTTGTAGATCCTGGGACAGCAAAGAAAATAAATCTGAGATCTTCATTTTGCAATGAACTCCAAAGGTCGGAGGAACTTTCCTCTAGCTAATATCAATCAACATTGGACAGCATAATCAATCAGGACCTAACATATGCTAATTTACATCATTCCCAACGATTCTCACATTAGCACCATAGTTGGGATGTAGCCACAACAGCTTTGAAAGCATTTAGCTAGCATTACCATAATCTAGTTTAGTTTGTATAGTGGATTTGTTAAAGGGTACATCTACACCATGATATCTGTAAGTTTTAACGTAAGCTAATGATTGTCTACCCTGCAAATAAATGGGTGGGGATGTCTTTAGCTTTTTAATAGTCTTAGTTTTTAGAGCGAAGAATAAAATGAGCCTAGTCGATAACAATTGCTTGAACTTCATTAAGAATGGTATCATCTCTTATGCCTGTAGTATGGATCATGAAATCATCAGCAAAGCTATAGCTAAATGTTTTAGGTGAGGCAATTAGGAGAGCAGTTAATCAAATATTAAATAGCATGGTACTAAGAACACCTCCTGCGGTGTACCAATTGACATTTTCTTTAGAATCACTTCTGAATCCTGGTAAAGGACAGCGGATACTCCATTTGACAGGTATCCTATTATCCAGCAGAGTAACTACCACCAGTATTCATTTTGGCTAGTTCCAAGTAATTAAACAGTTCTGTTCGCAAATCAAATGCAGATTATAGATCAAGAATAGTGTGTAAAACTAGTAGAGGAGTGTGCATGAGAAAGGAGGAAATACAGTTCTGCACACTTTTTACATTTCAATAACCCAATAGAATGGTGGAAAGTTGATGTCTGATTCTGTAGTACAGTCCTGTTAAGCAATCATTCTTTCAAAGTTCTACAAGACAACTAGATAAGGAGATCGTCCAAATGATATCAGGCAGTTTGGGGCTTAGGGATAGGCCACCAATAAGACTATGTGACCCGGAAAGTAGTGAAGAACGCCCTTAATGTAACTGAGAAAATACACGTGGGGGCAAACAAAGTGTTAAGCAGTCACGTGCCTTATGAGACTGAGAATATCAATAGGTTAGACCATCCTCTCCAGTAGCAGTAGATCGACCTTTGGTAATGCATTTATCTAATTCATACTCGGTAAAGAGGCAATCACTCTCATCAATTTTTGGCTTCAAAAATTATCAGTTTCAACATTACTTCAGAGTACTCTCTAAAATTTTTTTCTAATATGGAGATGGAAGGCTTTCATGCCTGGATTTATTTGACCATTCATTTATGAGGTCATTTGCATTTTCAAGAGAAAGGGGATGAGCAACATTGCCAGTCATTTTCCTGAGTTATTTTATTTATACCTTCCAAGCCAAACCAAAAGGGTGGACCTATTTAATCCACTAACAACTGTTACCCAATTCCTGTTGCCTAGTTCTTCCTTTCATTCCTTGCATTTGTAGTGCAGCTTGGAACGTCTGAGTGGCAGTTCCTGGTTCTACATCACGGTTCTGCTTACCATCCTCCTACATCATGTTGTTAGATTGACAGCTTTGATCATTATAGTTATTATTACACTGGTTTTATTGTTATTTATAGATGAGGGACCTTTGTTTCCTATTCCATGCCCATTTGATCTGTGAGAACACTCTCAATAGTGGTAATTAAATCATCATTAAATTTTTGTGTTACCAATCACACCAGTACCTAACTATCATAAGGTCCATCAAGAGCATCAGGTGAAAAATGCTTAACATGCACTCGTCAATGCTTCAGTAAAACTGAGTCGTTCAGTCGTGAAATTGAAGGAATTACTGACATCAAAACAAACTAATTATCTAAACTGGAGAATTTAAGTTGAGAAAACACTGTGAAAATCAAATCTAAAACCCGATATTTCCCAGAGTAATTTTCATGATGAGCAAAAACTATCCATCAGTTCGTTTAATGTTGATTGGCGCACATAATGTAATATTAGAAGAATATTATTCAGTACCGAGGAGGTAAGGTTAGGTAAGATTGGACAGGAAACGTGGGACAAGTGTTCCTGCCGCTTCTTTGTTATATGATAGCCCCCCACTGACCAAGGTCTTCCTTGGCTTGCCGCTCCACTCCTGTGGTCAACATTAAACTTATTATAACTATGGTTATAATTAACTAGAAACTGTAAGAGTCACTCTATAATAAATTATTAACGGGAAAACGAGCCAGAAAATTATATTATTATAATTAAAAGAAAAGAGCTAACCTCATGAGCAGAAAATGAAATGTATATTAAAAACCGGTCTGGCCTGAAGACCTTTCATGCTATTTTTTTGCAACATTATCCTATTTGCGTTTAGTTACGCTTTTCCATTATTAGCTCAAATGCCGGAGGAAACGACAATTTGCAGAGGTAATTTATCATAATTTTTGCCTGGGTCCATGTTTCTCACTCTGGTGCAAACAACGTAGGAAAGTTGGAGCGAAGGTGGTTAGTGAGGTTTTGTGGCGAGAGGCTTTGACATCCTAGTAAAAAAGCAATGCTGTGGTGTTGTGTGTGTGTGTGTGTGTGGTGTGTGTGTGTGTGTGTGTGTTTGTGTGTGTGTTAGAAGTGAGTGGATGCAAACTGGCTTTTGTGACATGACGTGCTGTTGGAGTGGTAGCAAAATTACATATATGAAGAATTCATGAAAAACCGGTTTAGCCGGACTCGAGTCCTGGAGGCTCGAAGTACAGTGACTGCGCTACTGAAGGAGGTAGAGATATGTTGCAGTTTATGAACAGTAGTGTCGCCCCGCCTCTGCAAGACAGAGGAGTGAGTGATGATGAAAGCTTTTATCTTCTTGGGTCACTCTGCCTTGGCGAGTAAATTGCCTGTGTTATTAATAAAACAATATATCGTGACTGGAACAATACACAAACAACCTCACATAAGAGAATGAAAACTTATGACGACGTTTCGGTCTGGACTTGGACGATCTGGAAGTTGGTCTCTCATAAATGTGTTTCCCTCAGAGTTTGGTTGTATAATCATTATATGGGATCATAAATAGAACAGTTTGGGGTTGTGTAACTTCACTGGTGAATGTTTCCAAAGTGAACGCTGACTTGATCAACATGGAACCTGTGTTTATAAAGACACTTCAGCAAACTCCAGGACATATTTATTACAAACCGTGTCCTGTCTAAGGGCCAGAGTGACCAGGTCCCCAGGACCGAACTGCTTTCATTATCTCCTAGCGTTTTGTAGACGACTTTTGGTAACCTCTTCGTCGTATCATAGACCAAAGTTTACATCAGATAACCTGAGATCAGGTGTATTGATAGAAAGACTTGGGTTGTATTGCACTTTGGGCAACATCACAATAGTACAGACCGATTGGCCATTAAAATCACAACTAAGCTCTAAACCCACCGAATGGTTATACAGCGGTGAGACATTTGGTTTCAACATAAACTACAGACATCTGTAAACATAGATCAACATGAGCCCAGACATCTGTAGCTTTATTTGCGTGTTTTTTCACAAAACCAAAAAAAAAAGTAAACATTTCAGCAGTTCCAATAAACGTCAGAAAAAATAAAGACATTAACCTCGCCTGGTGCAGGACAATGTATCATTGTTTTGGGATGGTGGAAGCTGTCTCCTGTGGTTCTTTCACTGTGTTTATATTTATACTCACCAATATGTTGACTGACACTTACCAGTACAATGCAGTAACTATATTCCCCGTCTACACTGAGATTGAACTATGATGAGAAGGACATGCGGTACTCAGTGTTATGAACACTCGTCACCCTCCGGTCTTATGAGCACTTATAATCGCCAGTGAGACGGACACTTACAATATCAAGAGTGCTGATTCACTCTCCAGTGTATAAAGAATAAACATTTAAGTTTATAAAACACTTAAATCACATTTCTATGGACTTACACTCTCCACTGTAAGGAACTCGCTCTCTCCAGAACACTGACACTTACACTTTACGTGGTAATATCCCAACACCTGCTTATAATGTGACCAATTGCCCTTGCTGCAATGTGTCGCGATGTAAATCCCCCAATATTTATGTCCACATACAAACAAATCAAGAGTGAATATAGCGCCAGGATTACACTTTGGCTCTCCTTGCAGTAGCCCACAACTCCCGGGACTCGCCAAATCTTTTATTACTACTGTGTATTTCCTTACTCGATTATCACGAAAGCAGCCCTTTAACAAAGACGAGCAACATGAGCCCCAGCATTATTTAGGATCACCTGGTTTTCTTTAATTTTCCAATTTAGTTTATATTTCTTCTTTAGGAGATCTTGATATGCCCTTATGTTGTCAAATTTAATTCTATAAGAATTTTTAAAGGAGAGAGTGGGTGTTAATTATGCGTAATACATTGGTGGGAGAAATCCCAAAGGCCAAAAAGAGGAAGTGGCAAAGGGAGGGGTGGGGAGGAGGAGGAGGAAGGAAAAGGGGAGGATGGGGAGGACGGGATAGGAGGGGAATTGGGGAGTAATTAGGTCGGTCAGAGTAAAGAAGACCGACAGTATCTAATTCGCACAGACCAAGATCCCCTTCACCACGCCAAGGAGCCCCCTTGAAAGAGGAGATGATGAGATAATAGGACATAGACACAGCAAAGCAAGCCAGCCAGCCAGCCTGCCGAATACATAAGAACATAAGAAAGAAGGAAACTGGCACCAGGCCTACTGGCCCATGCAAGGCATGACCATGTCACCCTCCACCTTCCCTCCCCCCATGCTAGACCAATGACCAACCTAGTCGGTCACAGTCCATGAAGGAATGGAGCATGAACAACAACCTAGTATCACACGCTCGTCAGGTCCAACTCACACCCACCCCACTCACTCTTTGTATTTATCTAACCATTTTACTTTCCTCTTAAAATGTGAGTGTTAATGGCGACAAGGCATCATTGAATCCCGGTGTTTTCCAGGCAATATGCTCTAGCTGGTGCTCAATTTGTAACTGGTTGCTCCCACAAGTACTAATTGCTCCCAATTTTTTTTTAATGGGAGAAAATAAAAAGTCTGGCCGGACGGTATCACCCTTGGATCTGCCATGTTGGTCTGAAACTGTAAGGCCTGGAGGTGCTGACCTGGTAGACAGTATGTGTAAGCTGGAGGTGCTATCCTGGGAGACCATTAAATGGTGAAGCTGGAGGTGACTGTCCGGGAGACAGAAACAGTGAGGATGTAGGTGCTGTCCTGGGAGACAGTATGGTGAGGATGGAGGTCGCTGTCCCATGTAGTCATAAATGTGATGCATGTAGGGAAATGCATATAAATGACCTCGAGGGAGACAGGAGGCTGTAAGTGGGAAACAAGTGTAGTCAAGGACAAGATAAAACCAATATAACAAACGTAGTAATACCACAGGAGATAGCAAACAAGGGAACATCCACTAACAATAGTGAGGAATATTATTACCAAAACAAATTGTGAGAGCTCCATTGTTTAGTACTAGTGAGGATAGAGGAAATTTAAACCAGAAACAACTGGTGAGAGCTCCATAGTTTAGTACTAGTGAGGATAGAATGAGACAGTTAAACATGCCCCAACAGGGAATACAGTCAACAGAAACCCAAGGCAAACAGAAAACAAGCCTGTGCACATACTATGCACTTGGTATCTGCAGGCATGTAATCAAGGAAAAACCCAGATGGGACGTGCCACTATACACACCCTATAAAATGCCATGCCCATACGACAACAGTAAAATGCCAACTCCCTTCCAGTAATGCTTTTTCACTCTGAAATGTGTGCCTCATCAGTACAGGAAAGACTTTGCAATAAAACCTTAAATGCCAGGCACATAATCTAAGCGTGGACAAAAATATACAAAACGAACAGTCCATGAAAACCTGGGTAGACACTGCACTCAATAGGGAGAGTTTATTAGTGCCAGGAAGGAAAAAAAATACTGCAGGAAATTACTGAAATAAGTATGGCCAAATCCAGTCATTTTCTGAGAGTGGAACCACAGTCGATGGAGCCTCCACTCCAAACCAACAGATAACAGATACTAGTGCCGGAAAAAAAAGCCCCCCTCCATTACCAACCAATACCACCAGTCAGATGACATTCTTCTTTGGGCCAATATACAGGGTCCTAAAGCTATCAACCGAACAACAAAATACTTTCATCAGTGACTGCTTGCAGAGGCAAATGCAATGTCCTGCGGCTCACAGAGACCGACATAAAGGATCACTTTGAAACGATAAAGGATTCCCAGGTTACAAACCTATACAGATGTGACAGAGTGAAC
>NC_069415.1:59360525-59373025 GCF_026875155.1 Cherax quadricarinatus | reverse complement strand
GCAGGAATACAAACTCCAAACGTTATTTTGAAGAGGAGGTACGAAAGAACCCTGTTAGTTACCTGGAGTTTACCTTGAGAGGGTTCCGTGGTTCAACGCCCCCAGCGGCCCGGGTCTGTGACCAGGCCTCCTGTGGATCACGAGCCTGATCACCAGGCTGTTGCTGCTGCTGCACGCAAACCAACGTACGAGCCACAGCCGGCTGATCCGGAACTGACTTTAGTGCTTGTCCAGTGCCAGCTTGAAGACTGCCAGGTCTGTGGTTATCCCCGCCTGTATGTTGTGTGCTGTGAGGCAGTTGAACAGTCTCGGGCCCCCTGACACTTATTTATGGTCTCTTACCGTGCTAGTGACACCCCTGCTTTTCATTGGGGGTTGTGCATCGCTGGTCCAAGTCTTTTTGCTTTCGTAATTAGTAGTGGATTTTCGTGTGCAAGTTCGGTACTAGTCCCTCTAGGATTTTCAGGTTATATAATCATTTATCTCCTCCCTCCTGCTTCCAGGGAAAACAGTATAGGAACCTCAACGTCTCCCAATAATTGAGGTGTTTTTATCACCGTTGATGCGCGCCGTGAAAGTTCTCTGTAGCATTGTCTAGTCGGCAAAGTTCACCTGCCCTTGAAAGGTGCTGTTTAGAGTGCAGCAAATATTCCAGCCCTAGATAGAACAAGTGACCTGAGAGAGTGTCCATCATGGTCTTTGGCCTCGCCTTGTTTTGAAGGTTCTCATATAAACATCCTGTCATTTTTCCTAGCAGATTGAGATCTGATACAATGTTATGGTCCATATGTAAGGATCGATCCTCCGACATGATCACACCCAGACAACGAGGTTACTACATAAATAGACTTGCGGAAATGGAAAATATTTGACTACATCATAGTCTATTTATTAAAACAGTTTTGTTTTTTTTATTAACAATAAATAATAAATAATAATATAGTATTACTAGTAGAAAAAGTGAGTACTAGAAAAAGAGAAGCAACATTTACAAGTAGTAGAAAAAATCAGTAGCTTAGAAGTAGGCAAGAATCATTAGAAAGAACAGTAATTAATTAGGATTTAATAATGGCTTATTTGGGGGAGAGGGGAGTGGTAACAGGCAATGCAGAGAAGAGATGATATCATTGAGGTAGAAAGGCCGCACCACCCAGCACAACATTGTGCCAAATGGGACACCAGAACCCACGAAATGACGGTAATCTCTCTCCCAAACTCCACTAATGTCGTTATTACTGCCTCAAGTGGGGATGTTAAACTGGCGCTCGAATCTGCATTATTATATACGCATTTTTTTAACTAATATTAGTGAATTTGCAAAGAAAAATAAAACCTCAGGAGATGCGTGCTTTATGCGCATACGATGGCATTATTTTGCTTTTTATTACATAGATTGTTCTATGTGCACTGTTCACATCCAGTTACGAACATTAGTGTGTATCTAACGCCATAGTCAAGATTGAGTCATTAAATAAATGCGAGTTGAAATGATTTCGAGACAGAAGAGGGGGATGGGAGGGAAGATTCATGGTGAAGATTGGAGAAAGATCAGTAAAGATTAAGGAAGACTCAATGAAGAGTGGAGAAAGAATTAGTGAAGCTGGTGAAATGTAATGTAGGAGCTATTGAGAGGGAGAAGAGCGAAAATGGGAGGCGAAGAACTAGTGAGTAAACGCTGAATAGCTAGATAAGAGTAGACATACCAGTGAGCTCACTGAGTTATGTTAGAAATGCTGGTAACGTGACAACATTGCTGCAGCTCAATCACCCTTACTCTAAATCCCTCTTAAAACAGAGTAAGGGCTCGCCGTGTGGGAAGAATACATGTGTATTTAAATTCACAAATAGAGTGGCTATAAATCATAAGGTTCTGTATATCTCGACCACTGGCAACTGAGTGACCTATAATTCCGCCGCTGAATAGAATTGTTATACTTATCGTTGTATGCAGTACAAGTCACGTGAGTGAATCCGAATCAGATGAATGACTGTTCACAGACCGATGCCACGGGGCGATGTAACCCCCACGAAATCCTGTCCAGTATCACTGTGTACAAGGAGGGCAAGAGGTGTGCTCGTGCCTTAGTGAGATATTTTTCATCAGTCAATACGTAACTTTCTTCATCACGGAATCCCAGAGCATTTTTTTCCTAGTTTGGCTCGAAACGTTGTCATCAGAGGCATTTTAACTTCTGTAGGTTTTTTAAAAAAAAGAGCTCAGATTCCTTAAGGTTCCAAAACATCCTGATTCTCTATGGTTTTAAAACACCTGAAACCATGATTTTAAAACAATTAGATATTTTTTTCTTTGGCACACTGCATATCATTCCTCCTTTGTTCTTTATGGATGTAATTAAGTGAAGGAATCTTTATGTCTCTTCCCCTGCCTGGGGCCCCCAACACCTCCCGCATTCTTAGATTAACTCAGACGTGAGAACTTTTTAATACTAACTTATTAACAGACAAATTAAAGTTAACAGTCAATGCGTTCATTGCCCATAAATTTTAACTAGCGCAGTTAACACAGACGTCGCAGATAAGGCAGAAGTTTCCGAGTTTAAACAGCTTCTGCTGATGGAATACCAGCAATTCCTCCGCCTTGAGTATGCCGCCTTTACTAGGACCCATCTGCTTTCTCCTTGCCTCATTATCTCAATACCCGAATATCCACTAAATATATACGTACCTTACTAAGTGACTCTTTTCAAAGTAAAACTGTTCGAAAAATAGACGTTTTGCGTTGTTGCTCCCGAGTTTTTTCCCGGTACACAATCGTCAGGTCATTGTAGATAAAGCCTTGTGGATGTAGGATGTAAAGCAGTAGTGTAGGAAGGCGAGAATAGTCATCATACAAACTTGCTACGACATTCTTCATTCGAGTCACCAGTGGGAACATTTATTTCAAATATTCTAAATTTTTCCTTTAATTGAATTAAACAAATTTCATTATAAAAATTCCCCTGGGGTTAGCCCTGAATAACTGAGAAATGTAATCTCTATGAATAAGATTTGCTTTACCGAGATTAGACATAATTTGTTTAAAATCAGTCTTCTGTGAAAATATAATGGCCTTTTCTAATGCGACTCATATTTTGTCTGTTCTTAGAAAATTAGCCTGGGCTAAGCCTATTTATATATTAAGTATATATATATATATATATATATATATAAAATATATATATATATATAGTATATATATATATCTATAATAAATATATATATTAAGTAGTATCTAAATATTATATATAGACATCTTCGGAGATGAGACAGTTGACTAAAAGATTAATTACAAAGTAAGTATCGTCTTTTCTTTAACTTACGCAAACAAGTCGGAAGTAAAGACAGATCTATTTTCTCTCTCAAAAAATCTCGAGTGTTTTTTCCAAGGAAGGTGAAGCCGATATTGTTCTCTAAACAGAAAATTCAAAAAGATGCAGAAATTTGCAAATGGAAATATTCTTGGAGACGTCTTTAAAGAACACTCTGGAAATAGTTTACCGGTATAATTTTAAGGTATTTTATTCACCTACTAAAACATGATTTTATCCGGATTATTTACCCCAGAAGTTACACACAGGCAAGGTTAAACCAGGATAATACAGGCAAGAAACAGTGTGGCTTATTCCAGTGTGGTCGTAAACCACTACATCAGTATGCAACCCAAGATTTAGATTTACATATTGCCAACCGAAGTGGCATTTATTGTGCAACCCCATATCCATCCTGTGGACGGTAACCCCCCCCTGCGCGAGAGCATGTGGAAACACAAAAGGCCTAGAACTAGGCCCCAAAGGGTTAACAGGAATACATATGGATTTATATCTTGTCATATCAATAAGTTCACTTACTCTGTTACAGAGCAAATTTAGGAAATTGCTTAGTATATCTTGGTATCTTATTTTCATTGTAAAGATATCTTACATGTCACATAGTTATTATACGTCTGTCCCACTGTATTCCTCAATAAGTGAAGCAATTAACACATAGTGTACAAGAGAGTGACCATATGCCTGATTCACATAATTTACATTTAGTTTGATTCATCAACTGTTTAGTGGTTCACCCAAGACTGCCAGAAGTACATGGTAACCAGCCAAAGCCTGGCCACAACAACATAGTCCAGTCCTTTTATCACTTGCAAGATGAATTCTCCATATAACATATCCTTATCTACGTTCATGATTATCATAGTGGGGTTATAGATCTACTCAGGCATCTAACTGCATATCCTATAACAATCATTTTTACATTATTTACATCTCTCCTAATAATATACCAATTCTAGACACAGATTTATACAAAGTTTATATTCTACATTCATCCTTCTGATACTCTATCTTGGCTAACATATCAACTTTATCATGAAGAGTAATCCAATGTGTGATGATAGTCCATAGCAATTGTACATTAATTCCTTTGTCCCTAATTTTTTGAGTATCTATTCCCTGGCTTCCCCCAATGAGCATTGTTTTTAGTCATTAATGAGTCCAAAGCCTTCATGATGACATAGAATCATAAAGATGATAAGAGTCAAGCTCAGTGTCATAGGTTAGTCTTTAGCGCCATTAGATTGCAAACAATTCAGTTTGCAGTGAGAGAAAAAAAATGTCCCAGTTGTTAATTCTTATGCCTAACACAACAAATTTAATAGTCTTTCTTAACTAGGTAGGTGGCAACAAGAGCAGATGGCAGCCCTGGCCAGAAGACTCCTGTTTAGACCATCCGTGTATAAAACTTGTGATAACTTATTACTACCAGCAGGCGAAAAATTTCTTCTTGAGCAGTTTGCTCTAACAAGAGATTTAAGGAAGGGATACTAGCAAAGAGCTACTTGGGAGGGACTTTGTAGTAGTTGATATTAATGAACACATCTCCATGGAGGGGTGAAATGCCTCTTGTTGCCTACAGTGATACATATCATGCAGGTATAAACTAATGCATATCACTTTTTCACAATCCATTTAGATCAGTGTGTATTTACCTCTATGAACACTGGGAAAGAATTTCACTGTGACAGTGTCAGGTTCTGTTCTCACATTCTAAAACCATATTACAGTGTTAGATACACAACCTATCAACTATACTAAAATACCAAGCTCCGTTCCTCATGTTTAAAACTTTTTGTAGATCCTGGGACAGCAAAGAAAATAAATCTGAGATCTTCATTTTGCAATGAACTCCAAAGGTCGGAGGAACTTTCCTCTAGCTAATATCAATCAACATTGGACAGCATAATCAATCAGGACCTAACATATGCTAATTTACATCATTCCCAACGATTCTCACATTAGCACCATAGTTGGGATGTAGCCACAACAGCTTTGAAAGCATTTAGCTAGCATTACCATAATCTAGTTTAGTTTGTATAGTGGATTTGTTAAAGGGTACATCTACACCATGATATCTGTAAGTTTTAACGTAAGCTAATGATTGTCTACCCTGCAAATAAATGGGTGGGGATGTCTTTAGCTTTTTAATAGTCTTAGTTTTTAGAGCGAAGAATAAAATGAGCCTAGTCGATAACAATTGCTTGAACTTCATTAAGAATGGTATCATCTCTTATGCCTGTAGTATGGATCATGAAATCATCAGCAAAGCTATAGCTAAATGTTTTAGGTGAGGCAATTAGGAGAGCAGTTAATCAAATATTAAATAGCATGGTACTAAGAACACCTCCTGCGGTGTACCAATTGACATTTTCTTTAGAATCACTTCTGAATCCTGGTAAAGGACAGCGGATACTCCATTTGACAGGTATCCTATTATCCAGCAGAGTAACTACCACCAGTATTCATTTTGGCTAGTTCCAAGTAATTAAACAGTTCTGTTCGCAAATCAAATGCAGATTATAGATCAAGAATAGTGTGTAAAACTAGTAGAGGAGTGTGCATGAGAAAGGAGGAAATACAGTTCTGCACACTTTTTACATTTCAATAACCCAATAGAATGGTGGAAAGTTGATGTCTGATTCTGTAGTACAGTCCTGTTAAGCAATCATTCTTTCAAAGTTCTACAAGACAACTAGATAAGGAGATCGTCCAAATGATATCAGGCAGTTTGGGGCTTAGGGATAGGCCACCAATAAGACTATGTGACCCGGAAAGTAGTGAAGAACGCCCTTAATGTAACTGAGAAAATACACGTGGGGGCAAACAAAGTGTTAAGCAGTCACGTGCCTTATGAGACTGAGAATATCAATAGGTTAGACCATCCTCTCCAGTAGCAGTAGATCGACCTTTGGTAATGCATTTATCTAATTCATACTCGGTAAAGAGGCAATCACTCTCATCAATTTTTGGCTTCAAAAATTATCAGTTTCAACATTACTTCAGAGTACTCTCTAAAATTTTTTTCTAATATGGAGATGGAAGGCTTTCATGCCTGGATTTATTTGACCATTCATTTATGAGGTCATTTGCATTTTCAAGAGAAAGGGGATGAGCAACATTGCCAGTCATTTTCCTGAGTTATTTTATTTATACCTTCCAAGCCAAACCAAAAGGGTGGACCTATTTAATCCACTAACAACTGTTACCCAATTCCTGTTGCCTAGTTCTTCCTTTCATTCCTTGCATTTGTAGTGCAGCTTGGAACGTCTGAGTGGCAGTTCCTGGTTCTACATCACGGTTCTGCTTACCATCCTCCTACATCATGTTGTTAGATTGACAGCTTTGATCATTATAGTTATTATTACACTGGTTTTATTGTTATTTATAGATGAGGGACCTTTGTTTCCTATTCCATGCCCATTTGATCTGTGAGAACACTCTCAATAGTGGTAATTAAATCATCATTAAATTTTTGTGTTACCAATCACACCAGTACCTAACTATCATAAGGTCCATCAAGAGCATCAGGTGAAAAATGCTTAACATGCACTCGTCAATGCTTCAGTAAAACTGAGTCGTTCAGTCGTGAAATTGAAGGAATTACTGACATCAAAACAAACTAATTATCTAAACTGGAGAATTTAAGTTGAGAAAACACTGTGAAAATCAAATCTAAAACCCGATATTTCCCAGAGTAATTTTCATGATGAGCAAAAACTATCCATCAGTTCGTTTAATGTTGATTGGCGCACATAATGTAATATTAGAAGAATATTATTCAGTACCGAGGAGGTAAGGTTAGGTAAGATTGGACAGGAAACGTGGGACAAGTGTTCCTGCCGCTTCTTTGTTATATGATAGCCCCCCACTGACCAAGGTCTTCCTTGGCTTGCCGCTCCACTCCTGTGGTCAACATTAAACTTATTATAACTATGGTTATAATTAACTAGAAACTGTAAGAGTCACTCTATAATAAATTATTAACGGGAAAACGAGCCAGAAAATTATATTATTATAATTAAAAGAAAAGAGCTAACCTCATGAGCAGAAAATGAAATGTATATTAAAAACCGGTCTGGCCTGAAGACCTTTCATGCTATTTTTTTGCAACATTATCCTATTTGCGTTTAGTTACGCTTTTCCATTATTAGCTCAAATGCCGGAGGAAACGACAATTTGCAGAGGTAATTTATCATAATTTTTGCCTGGGTCCATGTTTCTCACTCTGGTGCAAACAACGTAGGAAAGTTGGAGCGAAGGTGGTTAGTGAGGTTTTGTGGCGAGAGGCTTTGACATCCTAGTAAAAAAGCAATGCTGTGGTGTTGTGTGTGTGTGTGTGTGTGGTGTGTGTGTGTGTGTGTGTGTTTGTGTGTGTGTTAGAAGTGAGTGGATGCAAACTGGCTTTTGTGACATGACGTGCTGTTGGAGTGGTAGCAAAATTACATATATGAAGAATTCATGAAAAACCGGTTTAGCCGGACTCGAGTCCTGGAGGCTCGAAGTACAGTGACTGCGCTACTGAAGGAGGTAGAGATATGTTGCAGTTTATGAACAGTAGTGTCGCCCCGCCTCTGCAAGACAGAGGAGTGAGTGATGATGAAAGCTTTTATCTTCTTGGGTCACTCTGCCTTGGCGAGTAAATTGCCTGTGTTATTAATAAAACAATATATCGTGACTGGAACAATACACAAACAACCTCACATAAGAGAATGAAAACTTATGACGACGTTTCGGTCTGGACTTGGACGATCTGGAAGTTGGTCTCTCATAAATGTGTTTCCCTCAGAGTTTGGTTGTATAATCATTATATGGGATCATAAATAGAACAGTTTGGGGTTGTGTAACTTCACTGGTGAATGTTTCCAAAGTGAACGCTGACTTGATCAACATGGAACCTGTGTTTATAAAGACACTTCAGCAAACTCCAGGACATATTTATTACAAACCGTGTCCTGTCTAAGGGCCAGAGTGACCAGGTCCCCAGGACCGAACTGCTTTCATTATCTCCTAGCGTTTTGTAGACGACTTTTGGTAACCTCTTCGTCGTATCATAGACCAAAGTTTACATCAGATAACCTGAGATCAGGTGTATTGATAGAAAGACTTGGGTTGTATTGCACTTTGGGCAACATCACAATAGTACAGACCGATTGGCCATTAAAATCACAACTAAGCTCTAAACCCACCGAATGGTTATACAGCGGTGAGACATTTGGTTTCAACATAAACTACAGACATCTGTAAACATAGATCAACATGAGCCCAGACATCTGTAGCTTTATTTGCGTGTTTTTTCACAAAACCAAAAAAAAAAGTAAACATTTCAGCAGTTCCAATAAACGTCAGAAAAAATAAAGACATTAACCTCGCCTGGTGCAGGACAATGTATCATTGTTTTGGGATGGTGGAAGCTGTCTCCTGTGGTTCTTTCACTGTGTTTATATTTATACTCACCAATATGTTGACTGACACTTACCAGTACAATGCAGTAACTATATTCCCCGTCTACACTGAGATTGAACTATGATGAGAAGGACATGCGGTACTCAGTGTTATGAACACTCGTCACCCTCCGGTCTTATGAGCACTTATAATCGCCAGTGAGACGGACACTTACACTATCAAGTGTGCTGATTCACTCTCCAGTGTATTAAGAATATACATTTAAGTGTATAAACACTTAAATCTCTTTCTATGGACTTACACTCTCCACTGTATGGATACTCGCTCTCTCCAGTACACTGACACTTACACTTTACTGGAATATGCCCAACACCTGCTATAATGTGTCCAATACCTGTTGCAATGTGTCGGCGAGGTAATCCCCCAATATTTATGTCCACAGACAAACATATCAAGAGTGATGATAGCGCCAGGATAACACTTTGGCTCGTCTTGCAGGTAGCCACTACCTCTCCGGGACTCGCCAAGATCTTTTATTACTACTGTGTATTTCCTTACTCGATTATCACGAAGCAGCCAGTTAACAAAACCGAGCTACTGAGTCCCAGCATTTATTTAGGATCACCTGGGTTTCTTTAATTTCCATTTAGTTTTATTTCTTCTTTAGGAAGATCTTGATAGCCCTGATGTTCAAATTTATTCTATAAGAATTTTTAAAGGAGAGTGGGTGTATTATGCTATTACTTTGTAAAAATCAGATGAGAAATAATGAAAACGTTACCAGTGATGATATGTTTTATATCCGGGCTGGCGAGACGTATAGGCAAGTCTCCTTACCCCTTCCATCCCAGTTCCCCTTCGCAGTAAATAGGTATCCAGATAGGTAAACAGTAGTATAAACCACGAGATACTAATTTCAAAAGAATCTTTCATTACACGACGTTTGGCACACTGGGATGAAATCCTGTGAGTGAAACGTCGTATAATACAGAACCCCCTGCTAAGAGTGTCTTTGAAATTATCTCTGAGTACAGTATGGGTTGTAAAGCGACTGTTGTGGGTAGCATCCTTAATATTTTATATCTGAGCAGTGGTAAAAAATAGCATGTAAAATTAGCTACTCGGGTTATATACCTACTGGCTTTGGTATCGTATACATGATCAATAAAAAGCGACTGGTATACAGCAACATACACTAGGTTGTATACATACACCGTGTTTTCATAATAAAAGCGTAAGAGCTATTGATAAGCAATCATCATAAAATATTGCTAGAGAGGCCCGTGAAGAAAATATTCTCAAGATCCTGCAAAACATTCTCTTTTCCTTTTCGTGAATTTATGGATGCAGTTTACGAACAAAAATTCTGCTAATAAAAAAAAAAAGATGGAATGGGGAAATATTCGTCCACACCTTTGTTTCCAATTCCCCAAATGGGGAAGGTTCGTCTACCTTTGTTTCCAATTCCCCAAATGGGGAAGTTTCGTCTACCTTTGTTTCCAATCCCCCAAATCGAGGTGCAATTCTCTGGATGACCTTCAATAACATCTTTTAATCATGTTCCCAGTGAAAATAAAACCTGCAACAAAACAGTCTTTTTTATTTAAGGTCCGTTTATCATTCAAGTAATTTCCTGTTCCTTCTTTATTTCTAAAATAAAAATACCTTGTTATTCTCCTCCGAGTTCTCTGATTATTATTGCTCTCATTAGCAATAATTTTTAGAAGACACTCCCCTTTTTCAGGGATATTTATTCCTAATTTAAAATATAAAATACGATGCATTATGAATTCACAAGATAATTACATTTGCGGATGTCTGATCGTGTATTTGGATTTACGAAACATGAGCAATGTTCTTGGAATCCCGTCTTGAGTGTTTGTAGTTCGTGGCGCATCATGGTCAGTGTTTATAGTAACATGATCGAAACTATGACCAACGAATCCTGTTTTCCGAGTTGACAATTACAGGAAAAAAATTAAGTTTCTCACTGACAAGTGTTCATAAGAACATAAGAAAGGAACACTGCAACAGGCCAACTGACCCATGCGGAGCAGGTCCATGTCCCCTCCCCCGGATTAGCCCAATGACCCGCCCAGTCTGGTCACCTCCACTCGAGGAAGGAGCACAGCACCAGACCCAGCAGCACAAGTTAGTAAGGTCCAACTCACGCCCACCCACACCCACTCATGTATTTATCTAACCTATTTTTAAAACTACACAATGTTTTAGCCTGAATAACTGTACTCGGGAGTTTGTTCCACTCGTCCACAACTCTATTACCAAACCAGTGCTTTCCTATATCCTTCCTGAATCTGAATTTTTCCCAACTTGAAACCATTGCTACGAGTCCTGTCTTGGCTGGAAATTTTCAGTACACTATTTACATCCCCTTTATTTATTCCTGTTTTCCATTTATACACCTCGATCATATCCCCTAATTCTACGCCTTTCGAGAGAGTGCAGATTCAGGGCCCTCAGTCTATCCTCATAGGGAAGATTTCTGATACATGTGATCATCTTTGTCATCCTCCTCTGTACGTTTTCCAGAGTATTTATATCCATTCTGTAATACGGTGACCAGAACTGAGCAGCATAGTCTAAATGAGACCTAACTAAGGATATATAGAGCTGAAGAACAACCTGAGGACTTATATTATTTATACTTCTAGATATGAAGCCAAGAATTCTGTTAGCTTTATTGCGAACACTAATGCACTGTTGTCTTGGTTTTAGATTACTGCTAACCAGAACTCCTAAATCCTTTTACGTCAATTATGGGTGATATACATGTATGCTGTATATTTTTTAAATAAAATATAAAAAAAAAAATCCTTTTCGCAATCAGTAGTATTAAGATCTACATTATTTAGTTTATATGTGGCATGGTTATTTTCCTGTCCAACAATTAGAACTTTGCGTTTGTCTATATTTAACTGAATCTGCCACTTCTCCGACCATTGCATCAGTCTATTCAAATCATCCTGGAGTGTTCTAGTGCCCTAATTAAAACGAATTGGACGCCCTATTTTGGTGTCATCGTGTTTTGACTTCTCAGTGTATGATGATATGAGGGAAAAACTATGCCTGGAGTACTCACCTAAATGCTTTCGTTCATAGGTGGTTTGCAGGGTCGAATCTTAGCTCCTGGCCTCGCCTGCATACTTTCCGTTAGGTTCACCTCCTCTTAGCCTAGTGGGCCTTATCGTACCTGCTCTTAATGCAATGTGTACAAACTACCTCCATTACTTTGTAGAGGTAATTCCACTTCCTGACCGCCCTAAGACTAAAGAAATACTTGTTGGTATCCCTGTGCTTCACCTGTGTCTTTAATTTCCAGCTGTGCCCCAAAGTACTTTTCCTCTAATAGCCTCTCCCTCTCTACTCCCTCAAATTCTTCGAGTCGCGTGTTCAGCGCTTGTTACAACTGAGCTATGCTGGTGGTGTCGTGTGTCCATGGTTTGATATTACAGCAGGACAGCTACGCACGTTGTATCTAGTGCTCAGCATTTGTAATTTGTGGAGAAATTTTCTCCAGGAGGGGGTATCAGCCCCCTTCAGCCCTTTCAGCCCCTTCAGCCCCTTTCAGCCCTGAGTGCCCAAGCCCTCAGAAGGGGCGAGCATCTTGTTTACTGCTAGAGTGAGTAATTGATCACAGATGCTATGCCACATAGTCAAGTGACCTCTGCTCCTTGCAGCGGTGTTGCAAAGTGTATTTTTATAAGAGACAGTACATCTCTTACTTAGCAGGACAATTAAGGAAAATCC
>NC_069415.1:59344651-59360025 GCF_026875155.1 Cherax quadricarinatus | reverse complement strand
GGGTTTGCCCCCAAAAGGGTAATGGAAATAATAAAAAAAGCCAGGATGGCCCATTGTTACCCAAAGATGCAAGGAGGCAAAAACAAAGTGTGCTAGGGAATGGAAGAAATTTAGAAGGCATGGACCCAGGAGAATAAGGAGAGCAGTCGTAGAGCCAGAAACTAATATGCACAGATAAGAAGGGAGCCCCAACGTCAATATGAAAACGACATAGCAGCGAAAGCCAAATCTGACCCGAAACTGTTGTATAGCCACATCAGGAGGAAAACAACAGTCAAGGACCAGGTAATCAGGCTAAGGAAGGAAGGAGGAGAGACAACAAGAAATGACCGTGAAGTATGTGAGGAACTCAACAAGAGATTCAAAGAAGTGTTCACAGAGGAGACAGAAGGGGCTCCAGGAAGACAGAGAGGTGGGGTACACCACCATGTGCTGGACACAGTACACACAACCGAGGAAGAAGTGAAGAGGCTTCTGAGTGAGCTAGATACCTCAAAGGCAATGGGGCCAGATAACATCTCTCCATGGGTATTGAGAGAGTCAGCAGAGGAGCTATGTGTACAACTAACAACAATATTCAATAAATCTATGGAAACAGGGAGATTGCCTGAGGCATGGAAGACAGCTAATGTGGTCCCAATCTTTAAAAAAGGAGACAGACATGAAGCACTAAACTACAGACCATTGTCACTGACATGTATAGCATGCAAAATCATGGAAAAGATTGTCAGGAGAAGAATGGTTGAACATCTAGAAAGGAATGATCTCATCACCAGCAGCCAATATGGTTTCAGAGACGGGAAATCCTGTGTCACAAACCTACTGGAGTTCTATGACATGGTGACAGCAGTAAGAAAAGAGAGAGAGGGGTGGGTGGATTGCATTTTCTTGGACTGCAAGAAGGCGTTTGATACAGTACCACACAAGAGATTAGTGCAAAAACTGGAGGACCAAGCAGGGATAACAGGGAAGGCACTGCAATGGATCAGGGAATACTTGTCAAGAAGACAGCAGCGAGTAATGGTACGTGGCGAGGTGTCAGAGAGGGCACCTGTGACCAGCGGGGTCCCACAGGGGTCAGTCCTAGGACCAGTGCTGTTTCTGGAATTTTTGAACGACATGACGGAAGGAATAAACTCTGAGGTGTTCCTGTTTGCAGATGACGTGAAGTTGATGAGAAGAGTTCATTCGATCGAAGACCAGGCAGAAATACAAAGGGATCTGGAAAGGCTGCAGACCTGGTCCAGCAACTGGCTCCTGGAGTTCAATCCCACCAAGTGCAAAGTCATGAGGATTGGGGAAGGGCAAAGAAGACCGCAGATGGAGTACTTCTAGGGGCCAGAGACTAAAAACATCACTCAAGGAAAAAGATCTTGGGGTGAGTATAACACTAGGCACATCTCCTGAAGCGCACATCAACCAAATAACTGCTGCAGCGTATGGGCGCCTGGCAAACCTCAGAACGCATTCCGACATAAATAAGGAATCGTTCAGGACCCTGTACACCATGTACGTTAGGCCCAATTGGAGTATGCAGCACCAGTTTGGAACCCACACCTAGCCAAGCACGTAAAGAAACTAGAAAATGTGCAAAGGTTTGAAAACAAGACTAGTCCCAGAGTTAAGGGGTTTATGTCCTATGAGGAGAGGTTAAGGGAAATCAACCTGACGACACTGGAGGACAGGAGAGATAGGGGGGACATGATAACGACTTACAAAATATGAGAGGAATTGAAAGGTGGACAAAGACAGGATTTTCCCAGAGACTGGACACAGCAAACGGGGACACAGTTGGAAGCTGAAGACACAGATGAATAAAAGGGATTTTAGGAAGTATTTCTTCAGCCACAGAGTAGTCAGGAAGTGGAATAGTTTGGGAAGCGATGTAGTGGAGGCAGGGATCCATACATAGCTTTAAGCAGAGGTACGATAAAGCTCATGGTTCAGGGAGAGTGACCTAGTAGCGACCAGTGAAGAGGCGGGCCAGGAGCTTGGACTCGACGCCTGCAACTCAACTAGGTGAGTACACTAGGTGGTACAACTAGGTGAGTACACACACACACACACACACACACACACACACTCACACACACACTTGAAAACCTCATGCATCAACATGTCAGGGACACAACCAGAGAGAGAGGGGAGGATGAGCCAGCAAGACTGGATCTTTTTGTTCACCCTGAGCAGTTCAGACACGAGGACACATTACGAGAGGCCCCTTGGAGCTAGCGATCATGTGGTTCTGAGTTTTGACTATATAGTAGAGTTACAAGTGGAGAAGGTAACAGGAACTGAAGGGGACAAAGGGCCCAAAATATTAAAAGGGGGGACTACACAGGTTGAGAAACTTCCTGCAGGAGGTTCAGTGGGACAGAGAAATGGTAGGGGAAAAACAGTAAACGAGATGATGGAATATGTGGGGAACAAAGTGCAAGGAGGCAGAGGAAAGTTTTGTTTTCCCCAAAGGGAAAAAGAATAATAGGAAGACCAAGACGAGTCCTTGGTTTACCCGAAGGTGTAGGGGGGCAAAAGCTAAGTGCAACAGAGAATGGAAAAGGTACAGGAGGCATAGGACCCCGGAAAACAAGGAGATTAGTAGAAGAGCCAGAAACGAGTATGCGCAGATAAGGAGGGAGGCCCCGAGACAGTATGAAAACGAATAGCATCGAAAGTCAAATCTGACCCGAAACTGCTGTATAGCACATTAGGAAGAAGACAACAGTCAAGGACCAGGTGATAAGGCTGAGGAAAGAAGGTGGGGAACCACAAAAAACGATCAAGAGGTATGTGAGGAGCTCAACACGAGATTTAAGGAAGTATTTACAGTAGAGACAGGAAGGACTCTGGGGGACAGACCAGATGGGGCACCAACAAGGATACCCCCAAAAAGTGTTGGACGACATACATACAGATGAGGAGGAGGTGAAGAAACTGCTAAGGGCATCGATACCTCAAAGGCAATGGGACCGGACAACATCTCTCCATGGGTCCTTAGAGAGGGAGCAGATATGTTGTGCGTACCACTTACCACAATCTTCAAACATCCCTGGAAACTGGGCAACTACCTGAGGTATGGAAGAAGCAAAATGTAGTTCCCATTTTCAAAAAAGGAGACAGAAAAGAGGCACTAAACTATAGACCTGTGTCATTGACGTGTATAGTTATGCAAAATTTATGGAAAAGATTATCAGGAGGAGAGTGGTGGAGCACCTGGAACGGAACAGGAGTATAAATGCCAACCCACGGATTCACGGAAGGAAAATCTGGTCAACAAAAAAACCTTCTGGGTTTTATGAAAAAATAACAGAAGTAAGGACAAGAGAGAGAGGGGTGGGTTGATTGCATTTCTTGGACCTGCAAGAAGGCTTAAACCCCAGTTCCTCACAAGAGATTAGTCAGGCTAGAGATCGGGCGCATATAACAGGAAGGCACTGCAATGGATCAGAGAATACCTGCAGGGAGGAAACAAACGAGTCATGTACGTAATGATTATTTCACAGTGGGCACCTGTGACGGCGGGGTCCCACAGGGCCCGGTCCTAGGACCAGTGCTATTTTTGGTTATTGAACGACATGACGGAAGGGTTAGAATCAGAAGTGTCCCTGTTTGCAGATGATGTGAAGTTAATAAAGGAGAATTAAATTGATGAGGCCCAGGCAGACTTCAAAGAGACCTGGACAGACTGGACCCCTGGTCCAGCAAATGGCTTCTCGAATTTAACCCTGCAAATGCAAAGTCATAAAGATAGGGGAAGGGCACAGAAGACCACAGACAGAGTATAGGCTAGGTGGCCAAAGACTGCAAACCTCACTCAAGGAGAAAGATCTTGGGGTGAGTATAACACGAGCATGTCTCCCGGGAAACACACTCAATCAGATAACTGCTGCAGCATATGGGCGCCTGGCAAACCTGAGAACAGCATTCCGACACCTTAGTAAGGAATCATTCAAGACACTGTACACCGTGTATGTCAGGCCCATACTGGAGTACAGCCACACTGTTTGGAGAACCCGCACTGATAAAGGCACGTCATGAAACTAGAGAAGTACAAAGGAGATTGGGGGGGGGGGGGGGGGTTGGTGTCCAGAGCCTAAGGGGAATTACCTAGAAGAAAGATTAAGGAAATCGGCCTGACGACACTGGCGACAGGAGGGTCAGGAGAACATGATAACGACTATATATTACTGCGCCCGGAATAAACAAGGTGGACAAGGACCAGATGTTCCAGGAGGGGACACAGAAACAAGAGGCCACAATTGAAGTTGAAGCACAAATTGTCAGAGAGATAGTAGGAAGTATTCTTCATTCATAGAGTTTGTAAGGCAGTGGACTAGCCTAGAAATGACGTATTGGAGCACAGGAACCAACACCGTTTTAAGACGAGGTTTGATAAGCTCATGTAGCCGGGAGAAGAGAGGTCTAGTACAACCGTGAAGAGACGGGCCAGGAGCTAGGACTCGACCCCTGCAACCAGTGTACAAAATCGTTTGATACACACACACGCAGATAACGACATGTAAAATAACTGCGTGGAATAGACAAGGTGACAAAAGACAGGGATGTTCCAGGGAGGGACACAGAAACAAGAGCCACCAATTGGAAGTTGAAGACACAAATGAGTCAGAGAGAATTAGATGTATTTCTCTGTCACAGAGTTGTATTTCAGGGAATAGCCTAGAAATGACGTAGTGAGGCAGAACCATACACAGTTTTTAAGACGATGTTTGATAAGCTCATTGAGCGGGGAGAGAGAGGGCCCAGTAGCAACCGTGAAGAAGGCAAGGCCAGGAGCTAAAACTCGACCCCTGCTACCAAAATACGTGAGTACAATAAGTGAGTACACACACACACACACACACTCACACACTCACACACACACACAGAGCTTGACTCGACCCCTGCAATCTCAACTAGGTGAGTGCACACACATATACACACACACACACACCACCCACACACACACACACACACACCACACACACACACACACACACACTCACACACACACAAACACACACACACACAAACACACACACATACACACACACCACACACATACACACACACACACACACACACACAGCGCCACACACCACACACAACCACACAACACACACACACACACACACACACACACACACACACACACACACACACAACACACACAAAAGCCAAATCTTACCCGAAACTGTTGTAGAGCCACATCAGGAGGAAAACAACAGTCAAGGACCAGGTATCAGCTAAGAAGGAAGGAGGAAGACAACCAAGAAATGACCGTGAATATGTGAGGAACTCAACAAGAGATTCAGAAGAAGTGTTCACAGAAGAGACCAGAAGGGGCTCCAGAAAGACCGGAGAGTGGCACACCACAATATGTGCTGGACACAGTGCACACAACCGAGAAGAAGTGAAGAGGCTTCTGAGTGATCTAGTACCTCAAGGCAGTTTAGTTAGTTAGTTAATATGTTTATATGCACCCCATAACCCTCCTGTGGCGTAGTCAAAATATTACAGAGTACATAATTGGTCCAGGGACTGGACTCCAAATTTTGATAGCTGAGGAAGTTACAATGGTAATGAACTAATCTGGTCATAATCTGACCAAGGTTACAAAGGTAATGAGCTCCAGGTAGAGCTGGGTCACACTCATGAAATAATTCAAAGGTATATGAAAACATAACACATTAATCATGAAATTTACAAGGAATGCGCTCCAGTCGAGCTGGTCAAAATCATGACAATTTTCCAAAGGTAATGAATGATAAACACGTTATCACATGATTCCAATCATAGACAAATTACAGATTAATGACATTAACAAACATAGCATGAATTCACCACTGCCCCAACAACAGATGTTGCTAGTGCCTGTCTCTCCTCGGTAAGACTGCCTTGCAAACTGCAAGCAAAGTTGCACCGGGATCTGCTGCTTGCACGAGAACCATCGACCTTCCCCAAGAGTCCAAGAGCCAGTACTCCGTTAACACCCGAAGGAGAGCTCCCCTAGAACATGTCAGCGTCCTGGTGGAACGCCAAGTTGATGAAGATCCCAGGCCCTCGTGTGCCCGGATGTTGAAGCTTTGAGAACTGAGTACACAACAGCTGTGCCACACCTGGCAGCTGCCTCGCTTCGCGGTCGAACTCCACTATGCCTGTCCTGTAGTGTAAGTTCCTGATGAGGCCCCGCAACTCCCTGCCCGTGCAATCGCTGACAATCGGGGGTTAGGGGAAAGTACCCTCTCCAGATGGGTGGGCTGTAGTTGGGTGGAGTGAGGCGGGGTAGACTGCAGGGTGAGGCGTATAGAGGGTCACTGTTTACTACAAAAACGCCCCCCACCCTCCCCCCCAGCGAGAGGGGGGGAGGCGCTGACTGGTCCTGCTTCGACAACACCAAATCCTCTGAAACTGCACACACTTCAACTATTTACGCTGAAACGATGCACTGGGGTGTTATGTCCGTTCGACTGCTCTGGTATCTTCTCTAAAGCATTCACACTGAGGTTCTGTTAAGTAGGGACCTGGTCAGCCCTTCTGACCAGGCAGCTATCCTTGAAAATCCCGCAGCTTACCGCTACACAAAACCTGCCATGTCGGCCATGTTGATCCTGCTCAAAGGCAATGGGTCCAGAATACCATCTCCCCATGGTATTGAGAGAGGAGCAGAGGCGCTTATTTGTACCCCTAACAACAATATTCAATACATCTATCGAAACATGAGATGCCTGAGGGCATGGATGACAGCAATGTATCCCAATCTTTAAACAAGGAGACAGACATGAGCATTAAACTACAGACCATGTCCACTGACATGTATATTATGCAAAATCATGGAGAAGATTATCAGGAGAAGAGTGGGTGGACCACCTAGAAAAAGAACGATCTCATCATCAGCAGCCACTGGTTCAGGGACACAAGTAATCCTGTGTCCAAACCTACTGGAGTTCTATGATCGATGGTGACAGCAGTTATGACAAAGAGAGAGGGGTGGGTGGATTGCATTTTCATTGGACGGCAAGAAGGCTTGACCAGTCCACACAAGAGATTGGTGCCAAAACTGGAGGACCAAGCAGGATAACAGGGAAGGCACTACAATGGATCAGGGAATACTTGTCAGGAAGACAGCAGCGAGTCATGGTAAACTGGCGAGGTTCAAGTGGGCACCTGTGACACGGGGGTCCCACAGGGGTCAGTCACCTAGGACAGTGGCTGTTCTGGTATTCGTGAACGACATGACGGAAGAAAAGAACTCGAGTTGTACCTGTTGCAGATGGACGTAAAGTTGATGAGAAGAATTCACTCGATCGCATACCAGCAGAACTTACAAGGGGATCTGGACAGCCTGCGAGACCTGGTCCAGCAATTGGCTCCTGGAGTTCAAATACCCATACAAGTGCAAAGTCAGAAGATTGAGAAGGGCAAAGAAGAACCGGCAGACGGAGTTACAGTCCCTAGGGGCCAGAGACTACAAACCTCACTCAAGGAAAAAGATCTTGTGATTAAAAACACCAGTCACGTCCTCCTGAAGCGCACCTCAACCAAATAACTGCAGCAGCATATGGCGCATAGCAAAACCTCAGAACAGCATTCCGACATCTTAATAAGGGAATCATTCAGGACCCTGTACACCGTGTACTTAGGCCCATATTGGAGTATGCAGCACCAGTTTTGGAACCCACACGAGCCAGCACGTAAGAAACTAGAGAAAGGTGCAAAGGTTTGCAACAAGAACTAGTCCTCAGAGTTAGAGGTAAGTCCTATGAGGAGAGGTTAAGGAAATCAACCTGACGACACTGGGAGGACAGGAAGATAGGCGGGAACATGATAACGACTTACAAAATACTGAGAGGATTGACAAGTGACAAAGACAGCTGTTCCAGAGACTGGACACAGCAACACGGGGACACAGTTGAAGGCTGAAGACAACAGATTGAATCACAAGGGATGGTAGGAAAGTATTTCTTCAGCCACAAGAGTAGTCAAAGTGAATATTTGGAAGCGATGTAGTGGAGGCAAGGATCCATACATAGCTTTAAGCTAGGTATGAAAAATCTCACGGCTCAGGGAGAGTACCTAGTAGCGATCAGTGAAGAGGCGGGGCCAGGAGCTCGGAACTCGACCCTCGCAACCTCAACAAGTTGAGTACCACTAGGGCTTACACACACACCCACACCACAAACACACACACACACTACACACACACACCCACACACAACCACACACACACACACACACACACACACACACACACACACATGCATACATGTGTTAAATGCTTGGCCTGGTGGCCTGGTGTTAACGCTTCTCGCTTTCACACGGTGAGGGCCTGGTTCGATTCCCAGCCTAGTAGAAACATGGACGTGTTTCTTTCCCACCTGTGTCCTATGTTCCCCATCAGTAAAATGGGTACTTGGGTGTTAGTCGACTGGTGTGGGTCGCATCCCAGGGACACTGACCTAAGGAGGCCTTGTCACAGAAACCGGCCGCGGGGCGTTGACCCCCGAACTCTCTCCAGATAAACTCCAGATAAACAGCTAGCAAAGTCAGGGTATTTCTCCAGAATGGTCTGCAATATACCACGTGGATAAAATACTTAGCCATTTCCTTGAACACTTCTGAGTGATGATGAATGGTTAGAAAACAGACAAGTTGAAGATTGAGACAACTTATATGCAACATATGCAACTTAGCAGTCCTCACAATCTTGTAGATTGATGGACTGAACACATCGACTCCAGGCTGAGGGACTGATTACCTCAAACTCCTCCTCTCCTTACGCCTTTCTACTTTGTATCGGACTGATGAAGCCACTGCGTGGCGAAACGTTTCCTGAATAAAGATTCCCATATGTTGCATAAGTGTCTCAATCTCACTTCTGAGTGATTGTTCTAAATTCATTAATTTTATCGCACTCCAGTACATAATGACGCAGGGTGTGACAATAGTCCATCTGGCAAAGTTTACATTTCGTTTGGTCTACATATGGTGGTGGTGATTTAACCTGCCAAAGATACTTGTAACCCAGCCGGAGCCGGACGGTAGTGACATCCAAGAGTCTGCTTATTGTTGATGCACCATAGACATGTGGCTCCTCCTGCATAGATAGAATGATGATAGAGGACTCTGGTGACAAATCTCCCTGAGCCTTAAGTCCCATAAAATTCAGTTTGAAGTTCTTTTCGTACTATTGTTCTCAAACTACTACCTGACAGCAAGATTTGTAATCTACTACTCCCTCTTTTGAAAGCATACCGCTGAGCCAATTTATCAGTTCTATCAATGCCATCTGAGACCAATTGTGAGATGGAATCCACAGCATTATGGCAGTACTCTGACCTCCACGTCCCCACAATCCTACCATAACGTGTCGTCTTCTGACACAAGCATGCCACAATTTATGCTTAATGAGTTGAGGAGCATTTATGGATGACAGAGAATCAGTTACAATTAAACTGTCAATCTTTGATACATAGATGCCATTTCAGAGCAAGGAGTATGGCAAACAGTTCTTTCCTGAAGGGTAAGCCCAATTATTTATGCGTTGCTCCATTCTTTAAGAGAGCCATCACCTCTGTAACGTCACAGCAAGCACTACGCAGCTGACCAGTGGATTGTGAACAGAACCATCACGTAAATAATTTGCGAGAGTGTGTGCTGTGTGGACTAAGTTAATTCAATACAGCTTAAGGCCTCATGGTTTGGCTTCAAGGCAAGTATGTTGTGATTTAAGAAGTAGTTTGGGGGAAATGGAGGAATGGTAAGTTTGGAATTGGTAATATTCCATGGAGTCGGAGAAGTGCCGCTGTTGCCTTACTTGACATAGATCAGTTATCTGATTCATGCAGAGGTCGTTCCAGTTTTCCCTCGTCCATTCTGGAGGCTGGTTCACCAGTGCTGAGAAAGCTTGGAGGGCTTCTGTGCAGGGTTTGAATGAGCTTGCCTGAGCGTATAAACCCAATTAGGATATTTCTTTCAGTAACCGATTTTCTGATGCTGGAATACAAGTTCCTTTTTGGGCATATTGATAATGTTGCAGTACGAGGCTCCTAAAATGATCCTCTGTTTGCTTCGTTCTGCAGTTTTTCCAGCCCTCCAAGCTCAATCAACACAAGAGCAAGTATGGCGCAGCATAATCAACCAATGATCTAATATAAGCAAGATACATCATTTTCACAATTTTAACATTAGCACCATACCTGGGGTGAAGCCCTGCCACAACTCTAAGTGCTCTTAGTCGTTCTTTGTTTTGGCGACAAAGTCTTTTTACAACAGGTCCAAGTAGTGGAACCTCAAAGCCTAGATACCTGTATCTGCTTACATATTCTAGAAAAGACCCATCATGCAATTGGATCTGACGAACTGTGCCTCTCTGTCGAGGAGGACGCCTATTGAGTATCTTTGTTTTATCAGTAGAGATTATCAACCCCAGGTCCTGACACGAGGCTAGTACATGATTAAGAATGTTTTGGGTGTTGGAGAATCCGGTGGTGTGAATCATTATATCATCAGCAAAACTAATCACATAATGATGGGGCTGACTAGGCATAGCATTAAGTAATGCATTAATTAGAATATTGAACAGTGTGGGACTGAGCACACCTCCCTGTGGGGTTCCTAATTCAAAGTCTTTAGTTACACTTCTATGTCCCTGGAACAACACAGACGATTTTCTGTTGGACAGGTAGCCTTTAATCCAGCGGAGAAGCCATCCTCCATCATCCATTCTGGCAAGTTCACTAATTATTACATGTCGGTTGGCTACATCGAAAGCGGATTTAACGTTTTATTGTATAGTAAGGTGTGGCACGTTGCGGCTGTATTCCCAATTACAGGAACAGCGATCAATGGAATATTGAGAAGAGTATTTACCTTTCTGTGGGGATCGAGGTGTGATTGGTTAAAACGTGAGGTTGTTATGTTACCTGTACGTCGAGGAGGTTTAGGATTGTTGGACTTAAAGCGTAGGGTGAAATGTGTTTTTCTAAAGTGGGAGGTTTTGTGTGTGGGTGTGATGGCGGGAAATATGGAACAAGTATATACGAGGGTGAAAAAGTGGTATAGGGGAATGGAGTTAAGGGATTGTGAGATTGTACTACGAGCTTTGTTGATGGTAAAGGAACGGAGGAACATTCGCATAAGGGTTTTAAGTAGGTTACTAGGGGGTACGTGCACAGCTCCAGTAGAAGGTTTGTTCCCCATGTACTCGTGGGAAAATATATGGCTCCGATTTAGCAAGTTGAAATTACGGCCTAGGGTGCGTGAAGTCATGTTTCGTTTTTTACATGGTATATTGCCGTCAGGGGCAATACTACGTTCCAGAAGAGTCGTGGAGGGAGGCGGGTGTGGGTTTTGTGGTGGGGAAGACACGGCTTTTCACGTTGTTTATTTTTGCGAAGGTTTAGAAGATGTCAGGAGTTGGTTGAGTAGGGTGGTACAGAGGGTGGGGGGAGAGGAGTGCAGGTCCTGCGTGCATTAAGTCTCGACATCGGTGGATTAGACCAGGACGTTGAACGGGCTTTAGATTATATTATCGTGGATTACATTTATATTTCGTGGGTAATGCGGGGAAAAGGGGTCAGTGAGTTGAGAAGGCATGTCCTTGCAATAACGTTTTATCGTACAATGTGTAGGAATAGGGAATTGTATGGGAGGAGGTGGGATAAGGGTTTTTCGGACGGTTATAAAAGGCTCACTCTTGAAACCCTTGTGAATCTGTGATAAATATACGGGCATGCCGAATACGTTGTCGTGTAGGTCAGTGGGCAATAGCTGGCTCGTCTCTTGGGGGGAAGGATGTGAGTTGCGTGAATATGAGTTTGGGCATGAATGTTTTTTAGTTGTTATGGATGTGTGGTTGTAGATTCAGGGGTTAGGGTTACTTATTGTACCTTTTGTGTACAAAATGACTGGGGTGCCTTTACAAAATTTGTTATGTTTTTGATGCTTCCTTTGTGTAAAGACTCGTTGTATTCTTGAGTCACTAGTTTTCTTAGTTTTGTTTTTGATTGTGTTATGGAGGTCCAGATATTTGGGTATATAAACATGCATATATATATATATATATATATATATATATATATATATATATATATATATATATATATAGTATATATATATATATTATATAAAATATATAAATATATATATGCATGTTTTATCCCTTCCCTGTTACTGTTCAATCTAGTCTGTGAGTCACCAAAGTATTAAAGGGATATAACACGTGTACATTACCCTGAGTCGTCCAATTGTATCCTATAAATATGTAGCAACATTATGATTTTTGTTTTGATTCAAACGTAGTTCATAGTATCAAGATTGAACACTTATGGAATGGATGGAAATTGCTGACGATTAATATGATCGTCAATTTATATAATATTTATTATGTTAATGAATTTGTGTTAGAGTAAATCATTGAATTTGTGTCTAAGTTGGAATTTCTATAATCAATTGTATATTTTGTATGCAAATTACATAAACTGTTGTTTAAACATCAATGTAACATGTTTGTATGATGTGCATGTAGGTTATAATGGGTTAAGTGGGGTTTCCACCAGTGTTACATTTGTTACACAAACAGTTATATCCTTTGGTATTGTGTGTGTTTAGTGAAACGTACGTATGCATTTTATGGTGTGTTTGTCGTATATATCTATACGTATTAGTTAAAGTTTTTTTTCTGGTATTTATGGTGTGTACCTTGTTGTACTCTATAGATTATGTATGGTGATGCTATTTAATTTTTAAGCAGCCTTGTATTTATGATGTTTTAAATAAAATAAAATAAAAAAAATTATTAACAAGGGATTCATTGTTTGCCATAACTAAGTCAAGCAGGTTATTACCCCTTGTAGGTTCTGTCACAAACTGCTTCAAAAAACAATCCTGAACTACTTCTAAGAAGTCGTATGATTCTAAATTCCCAGTCAAGAAATTCCAATAAATATGACTAAAGTTAAAGTCTCCTAGAATTACTACATTATCGTGCCTTGTGGCCCTAACAATTTCCTCCCATAGTAGTCTCCCTTGGTCCCTATCTAAGTTTGGGGGACGGTATATCACTCCTAAAATCAGTCTCTCATGCCCCTCTGAAAATTCTATCCAAACAGACTCTGTATGTGTTACTTCAGACTTAATACCCGTTTTTATGCAGCAGTTCAAGCGATCTTGGACATACAATGCCACCCCACCCCCCTTCCCGATACTTCTATCTACTTGGAACAATTTAAAACCCTGAATATGACATTCCGCAGGCATGTCCCGACTTTTTGAATTAATCCACGTCTCAGTTAAGGCAAATACATCAATGTTACCTGCACTAACAACTAATCTCAACTCATTCATCTTATTCCTAGCACTACGGCAATTAGCATAATAAACATTGAAAGACTCTCCTTTCTCTTTACCCTTAATGCTCATTTCTATTTTTCTACTAAACCTATTACTGTCCTTATCACCCAAGGTCCCTGGCTTTTCAATATCTACCTCGTTCTTATTATTACTAGTTCCCCTAGAACTCGTAATATTACTACACTGGGACTTCACTGTTTTCCTGCCAAAACCCATAAAAAAAAATGTTAGGGTCAGTACTTACCGAGATATGAGGCCAAGAAATTGGCACTGGATGCTCATGTGACAGCAACATGGAGTCCTGGATGCTCATGTGGCGGCAACATGGAGTCCTGGATGCTCATGTGGCGGCAACATGGAGTCCTGGATGCTCATGTGGCGGCAACATGGAGTCCTGGATGTTCATGTGGCGGCAACATGGAGTCCTGCCGCTTGCACAAGTGTTACCGATATACTTTTTTTTCTATTTTTCATATTATTTTATGTAATTTTTATGTTCTGATAATTACAATTCATAGTAGTTCTTGTCATTTTATAACCAATCTTTGTTCTGACACTAGTATTAGGTACTCAAATTGTACTCAAATTGTCACAAACACACTGACAGGTGGACATTTACACCTGCCTTGGTCATTTACTATTGTCTTGGAATATATACAGAGTATTTATATGTCCCAGCAATGTTTTGGTTATGTGGAACTATATAATAATAATGAGGAGGAGGAGGAGGAAGAGGAGGAGGAGAAGGAGGAGGGGAGGAGGAGGAGGAGAAGGAAGAGGAGGAGGAGGCAGAGGAGGAGGAGAAGAAGAAGGAGAAGAAGGAGAATAATAATAATAATAATAATAATAATAATAATAATAATAATAATAATAATAATAATAATAATAATAATAGGTAATAATAATAGGTAATACTAAGTTGCCTTTCTAGATAGTAGGTTGGTAAACAGCAACCACCCAAGGAGGTACTACTGTTCTGCCAAGTGAGTGTAAAACGAAAGCCTGTAATTGTTTTACATGATGGTAGGATTGCTGGTGTCCATTTTTCTGTCTCTCAAGCATGCAAGGTTTCTGGTACGTCTTGCTACTTCTACTTACACTTAGGTCACACTACACATACATGTACAAGCATATATATACACACCCCTCTGGGTTCTCTGCTATTTTCTTTCTAGTTCTTGTTCTTGTTTATTTCCTCTTATCTCCATGGGGAAGTGGAACAGAATTCTTCCTGCGTAAGCCACACGTGTTGTAAGAGGTGACCAAAATGCCGGGAGCAAGGGGCTAGTAACCCCTTCTCCTGTATAAATTACTAAATTTGAAAAGAGAAACTTCTGTTTTTCTTTTTGGGCCACCCTGCCTCGGTGGGATACAGCCAGTTTGTTGAAAGAAGAAGAATAAGTTGCCTTGAAGCATGAAAAGCAAAGTCCACCCCTGACAGTGACATGATAAGATAACATCTGATAACATCTCCTGCTCTGCTACCAAAACCTACTATATTATGTTTGGTAGCAGAGCAGGAGATGCACAAATTAACATTAAGATCGACAACACTCTAATTACCAGACATAATGAGGGCAAATTCCTAGGCCTATACCTTGACAACAACCTGAATTTCAGCACCCATATCCAACACATAACCAAAAAAGTATCCAAAACGGTTGGGATCCTCTCCAAGATACGATACTACGTGCCACAAAATGCCCTTCTCACACTATACCACTCACTTATTTATCCATACCTCACCTATGCTATTTGTGCTTGGGGATCAACTGCAGCAACACACCTAAAGCCAATAATAACCCAACAAAAAGCTGCAGTAAGAATAATCACTAACTCCCATCCATGGCAACACACCCCCCCACTCTTCATAGATCTAAAAATTACTCCCTGTTCAGTACATCCACACTTACTACTGTGCAATCTACATCTACAGGACCTTAAACTCCAATATCAATCTTGACCTAAAACGCTTTCTTGATAGTTTGACAGAACCCACAGGCATAACACCAGACACAAACATC
>NC_069415.1:59305475-59344151 GCF_026875155.1 Cherax quadricarinatus | reverse complement strand
ATGGTTAGCAATGTAACATAAGATGGCATCACCTCCTCAGGTCATTTTCATGTGAAGGATCCGTCCGGCAATCCCCTCATAAGGCCGGTCCCCTCACTTCTCCGCATGCTCTCGAGTGTACAGTCCCATAACTACTGAACACATCTTGTAGGCTGTTAGCTGTTGCCTCAAAAGGTACATTCCCGTACCTTCACCCAAGTAAAATACATAGACACATCATGCAAGCATACTTCACTGCCGTATGATACTCATCCGCCTTTCTTGAAATTCGTCGACGAATGGGAAATAGAAGTCACCCTCATGAAACTTCCACGAAGACCCTTGACATACCATTCAGTGCCGACACCATACACTCTTCATTGGGATGCAAACAGTCCCTATAAATGTTTTGGCAGGAGAGTTCATCGTGGCGTTGCTTAAATATCCTCTAACCAGCTCAATGCATGACAGTATTTATGCGCCGTACAGTCGGTCCGCCCATCTTGGTGCTAATGCTATGTTTTTCTCATCAGGTGGCTCGTGCAAGAGAACCTGTAGAAGGGCGTCCTCCTCTCCCCGCAGGTCGTGAACGAATGAGATATCAAGTTAGCGCTGACGAAATTTGATGCCCTGGAAAAATTCAAACAATGTTCACTGTTATCCTTGATAAATTGCATCAGTTAATTAAAGAGGTTTTAGATTTTTTTTTTTTTACACTTATAATTTATTTTAAATAACAGCACACATAAAAAAGTAATTAAAATAAACACATGAATTTACTAATTTACAAATACAATGACCTACCATCAACCCATTACATATCCTGAATGTTTTTTGGTTCATATTTTTACTAAAGGATCTTCCATCACACAGATTGTCCTGCATCGCTCTGCTGTGTAAGACCCCCTTGCCTGGATGCTCCTCAGTAACCAGACAGCAGTGGTACGAGGAGGTGTTGTTGTGTACCGTTGACACCGCGCTGGGAATTACTGGTGGTTGAAGATGGCTGTTTGTTATCGCAGACGCGTTAATACTATTGGTATTGAACTGCTTCGAGGTGGGTGCAATACACACCTAGTTTCAGCTCAAATACTCTTACCCAAAGATAATCAGGGAGAAATACGCATAACAAGAATAGTTGAATTGTTATGGGACGCCTGAAAAAAATATAAAAACGGAGCGCATAGAGTATTTGTGAAACTGCTTGCTGCGACAGTTTATGAATCGGTGGGTTGACCGCCTATCAATGCTGCTGTGTTTGTTGACGTACTCCCTGCTGTGCTGTAACTGGTGGACTTCTCGTATTAACACTGGATAAAGTTGAGGAATTGTCCCCTTCGGTCAAACGAAGCTGACATCAGAAACGTATTTGAAAATTGAACTGTGCAATCCTGCCAGCAGGGTAAGTGGATAATGGTGCCTACACAGGTAATCCGGAAGGTACATTCAGCCTTAAATGCCGTTGCGCCCAACCCAATACCGTCATATGTGTATCTTCTAGATTTTAGGACCACATGTAATGGTGTTTATATCCTGGACAGCGCGTATCGTGTCGCATTTGTGGAGAGTATGACACATAGCGGCGGCATAGCGAAAAGAACAGACGCCGGACCAAACCTGGCAAAGAAGACGTAGCCCCCAGTCACACTGATGAAGGTGAGTCAATCGTTCGTCAAGGAAGTGCGGTGTCGTTTGTGGATGAGATGTGAACAGATTTTCGAAAGGAGAGGTGAGTCCTTCCCTCAGCTGCCTGCACCGATCGTTGTCCGATAAACCATCTACTGGATTGTACCCGCCCGGCATAGACGTGTTAAGTATCTGTCGAGAGACGAATGTCGTGAGGATTTAGATCGAAATTTTAAGGACCTTGTCACCGCAAGTGGTGGAAGCTCCGTCTCCGGAAGACTAGCCTGGAGACTTGCTGAGTCCGGATTGTCAACAATATGAACTCCGCAGAAGGACGACGAGAGACTGGTGACATCGTGAGACTTCATACCTCATTGTGAGGGGATGTTAAGTACACCAACCGTGAGCTTCCTCGGATCTTGACATTGGAGGTAAGAACGTTACCAGGAAACGGCAGCTACTCAATTCGATGACGTACTGACGCCGGCCAGGGACTGGAAAAAAACTGAGAGGATGGGTGAGGGAGGGGTGGGGAAGGGGGGGGGTCATGAGGACGCCATCGCCAAAGGGAGCCGAATGGAAAGGTACTGTAAAGAAGACACATAGACATAACCTCTTAATCAAGTGGTTCCACGGAGGAGAAGAGGCAAGGGTGAGAAAATATAACAGCCTTAGTGTATGACTGCTCATGTAAACGGTTAATGTACTATGATTAAAGAGAGATTGTTTTGAGCAGTTTCCTTCTAGCAAACATTGAATTGATGTTGCTTCCCTCAAGTACACCATTTCAAGAAGGAGAAGTGTTGCAGGTTGCAGGTTATACATACTGACCCTGCCAACTATTCGTTTGAAAGGTGGTGTGGGTCTTTTTAATAAAAGATGACGAGCGTTTGTGTTGCAGAGATGTGAGGGGGGTTGGGGGGAAGGGTGTTGCAGAGATGTAGGGGGTGGGGGGAGGGTGTTGCAGAGATGTGAAGGGAGTGTGGGGGGAGGGTGTTGCAAGATGTGAGGGGGGTGGGGAGGGTGTTGCGAGTGATGGCCCTTGTATGGAAGCGGTATCCTTGGTAGAGTGTCTATGCCCCTGCGGAGAATGACACGAAGTTCGAACGGAATTTTGTGTGATAAGATAAGATAAGATAAAGATTACTTCGGATTTTTAACCCTAGCCCGAGGGTTAGCCACCCAGGATAAAACCCAAGAAAGGTCAGAGTGCTCATCGAGGACTGTCTAACGTATTTCCATTGGAGGTCCTCAACTTGTCCCCCAGGATCTACCCACACCAGTCGACTAACACCCCAGGTACCATTTGCAGCTAGGTAACAAGACAAACAGGTGTAAGGAAACGTGTCGAATGTTTCCACCCGCCGGGAATCGAACCCGGGCCCTCCCGTGTGTGAAGCGGAAGCTTTAGGGCCACCAGACCTTGTTAATTTTCTTGCGTGTCTTCCGGAAGTACGATAGTGGGGTGACTGAACTGTGTCAAAGGCGGCTGACTCGAACCCAAGGGCTGGGCATGGTCTGCACCTCTCAGAGATTTGTTGAGGATGTTAAGTTAAGGAGATGTGTTTTGGGGAGGGTGTGGGAAACAGAACAAGTACTTTTATCATAAGGGGATATGCTGCAAGGTTAGACAGAGCCGTATATTTTCGCAGGAGTAGTGTAAAAGTCTTTTAATAAACGTGGAACGGTCTTGTCAGATCTAGGGGCAGTGTATGGAGGTAAGGGTGGGAGGAATGGCCGAAATTTATAAGAATATTGGAATTTATATAGTGGTGTTAAGTGATGAGGATGGTTGAGGGTTTTTCTAGCTGTGGTATGAGCTTTCTAGGGAAGCTCAGGAGGTGGAAGACATTGTAAACGTGGTGGACTCGGTGCAAAGGAAAGGATAAAGTTCCTTTTATGTGAAGGGAAGGTAGGCGTATAAAACACTTTAAATATGGGCTACGATTTTATTTACGTAGGATCGATTACGAAGTTGTTAGGGCAGGATCGGTTAGTAGGTTGTTACCCCATGACGAGATAGGTAGACATAAAAGAGAGCTTTGCGAACGTTGCATAATGAGTCGTTTCAAGCAGTGAGGTGCAAGCAGGATTAGAAGAAGTTTTGTGGGAGATAGGCCTTCCGTCGGTGTGTTGAGACAACAAAAGCAAAAGCATGGCGCTGACGGCAATCCCGAGCTTGGAAGGTAAATGAGCCATGGGAATCCATAGAGCAGGTCAAGTGATACGAAACACAAAAGCAAGATGCATATTCGGATACATGGTAATAAAAAACACTTGGAACTAGTATGCGTGGATGAAGGTGGAATTAATAAGGTGTGTCACGTATGCACAGTGCATTATGGGTCACAGTGCTTAGGAAGGCTTTGGGTGGGGATATTACTGAGGAAGGAAGAAATTCTTTATACACGAATGAGGGGAAAAAAAGGGGGGCAAGTCCCCGGGATTGATGTTTACCGTGGAATTTTTATGTGCAGCATTGGAGTTGATTGGGGAAGTTCATGGTAAGATTATTAATTTAATTAAGGAGAAGGGGACGTTAGGGATAAGCCAATACCGGCATTGTGGTGTTGGCCCCGAAAGGAAAGGGCAGCCACACCTTGGGAAGTAATAGGGTATTTCGTTGCTCTGTGCAGACATAAGGGTTTTCGCAAAAATTTTGGTAATAGGGTAAAATGCGTGTGGGGAGGGTCGTTTTCGCCCTCCAGTAATGGGTTTTGCCAGGGCAGGTCGATGTTATGAAGGTCACTGGCTTATAAGAAGTTTGTGGAGTCAAAGGGGGAGGGGAGGGGCGCTTTAACTGCCTTTGGACAGGCGAGCGCCTATGAATAAGAGTGGAAAAGGGGTTGCACTGCAGAGTATCTCGAGAACAGGGTTATGGAGACGAATAGTAGGGTGGGTGGAACACTCCTGTATAAGGGGTCAGGATGAGGGTACAAATAAATGGGGTGTATGGGGACGGACTTTGAGAAGGGAGGTAGAGGGTTAATGACAAGGGTGCCCCTATGTTCACAGATCTTATTTGGCGTGTTTTCAGGATCCCTTTTACTGGTGTTGAGAGCACAGTTAGTTCCCCTGGGGGTGGTAGATGGGGTAGGGGGAAGGGATTGTTGCCGCCTTAATAGGGTATGTTGGATGATACGGACTGTTTTGGTGTGTGAAACGAATGTCATGAAAGGTTGGAAGATGTTGTGCGTGTGTTTGAACGGGCCACGGGTATGAATGGTAAATAGTAGAAAAAGTCGATGATCATGGGGTTAGGTACCTGGAAAGGGGTGGAATGGTGAGCTGTAACTGTGGTTAACACAAACGCGATGTCATGAAAGAATTGCGGTATTATTTAATAGAGACGATATGGATGTGGCGCGGAGAGGAAAATTCAGTAAGGACGTTGGAACAGGTCATTGGTCGTCTGGGTGTTTTGAGGTCCCCACATCTCACTCTGTCCAACGTGTGATTGTTGTTAACGTTTATTGTATAGTAAGGTGTATCACGTATGCGGCTGTAATCCCATTACAGGACAGCGATCAATGGAATATTGTAGAAGAGTATTTACCTTTCTGTGGGATCGAGTGTGATTGGTTAAAACGTGAGGATGTTATGTTACCCTGTACGAGTCGAAGGAGGTTTAGGATTGTTGGACTTTAAAGTTAGGGTGAAATGTGTTTTCTAAAGTGGAGGTTTGGCGTGTGGGTGTGAGGGCGGAGGACATATGGACCAAGTATAATACGAGGGTGAAAAAGTGGTATAGGGAATGGAGGTAAGGGAATGTGAATTGTACTACGACTTTATTGATGGTAAAGGAACGGAGAACATTCGCATAAGTTTGTTAAATAGGTTACTAGAGGGTACGTGCACAGCTCCAGTAGAAGGTTTGCTTCCCCATGTACTCGTGGGAAATATATTTTTGGCTCCGATTTAGGCAAGTTGAAATTACGGCCTAGGGTGCGTGAAGTCATGTTTCGTTTTTTACATGGTATATTGCCGTCAGGGGCAATACTACGATCCAGAAGAGTCGTGGAGGGAGGCGGGTGTGGGTTTTGTGGTGGGGAAGACACGGCTTTTCACGTTGTCTATTTTTGCGAAGGTTTAGAAGATGTCAGGAGTTGTTTGGGTAGGGTGGTACAGAGGGTGGGAGGCAGAGGAGTGCAGGTCCTGCGTGCGTTAAGTCTCGACATCGGTGGATTAGACCAGGATGTTGAACGGGCTTTAGATTATATTATCGTGGATTACATTTATATTTCGTGGGTAATGCGGGGAAAAGGGGTCAGTGAGGTGAGAAGGCGTGTCCTTGCAATAACGTTTTATCGTACAATGTGTAGGAATAGGGAATTGTATGGGAGGAGGTGGGATAAGGGTTTTTCGGACGGTTATAAAAGGCTCACTCTTGAAACCCTTGTGAATCTGTGATAAATATACGGGCATGCCGAATAAGTTGTCGTGTAGGTCAGTGGGCAATAGCTGGCTCGTCTCTTGGGGGAAGGATGTGAGTTGCGTGAATATGAGTTTGGGCATGAATGTTTTTTAGTTGTTATGGATGTGTGGTTGTAGATTCAGGGGTTAGGGTTACTTATTGTACCTTTTATGTACAAAATGACTGGGGTGCCTTTACATGTTTGTTTTTGATGCTTCCTTTGTGTAAAGACTCGTTGTATTCTTGAGTCACTAGTTTTCTTAGTTTTGTTTTTGATTGTGTTATGGAGGTCCAGATATTTGGGTATATAAACGTGCATATATATGTATGTATGTGTGTATATGTGTGTATACGTATATATATATATATATATATATATATTATTATATATATATATATATATATATATATATATGTATGTATATGTGTATGTATATGTGTATGTATATTGTATGTATATATATTATATATATATATATATATATTATATATATATATATATATAATATTATATATATAATATATATATATATATATATATATATATGTATATATTCATGTTTTATCCCTTCCCTGTTACTGTTCAATCTAGTCTGTGAGTCACCAAAGTATTAAAGGGATATAACACGTGTACATTACCCTGAGTCGTCCAATTGTATCCTATAAATATGTAGCAACATTATGATTTTTGTTTGTGATTCAATCGTAGTTCATAGGTATCAAGATTGAACACTTATGGAATGGATGGAAATTGCTGACGATTAATATGATCGTCAATTTATATAATATTTATTATGTTAATGAATTTGTGTTAGAGTAAATCATTGAATTTGTGTCTAAGTTGGAATTTCTATAATCAATTGTATATTTTGTATGCAAATTACATAAACTATTGTTTAAACATCAATGTAACATGTTTGTATGATGTGCATGTAGGTTATAATGGGTTAAGTGGGGTTTCCACCAGTGTTATATTTGTTACGCAAACAGTTATATCTTTTGGTATTGTGTGTGTTTAGTGAAACGTACGTATGCATTTTATGGTGTTTGTCGTATATATCTATACGTATTAGTTAAAGATTTTTTCTGGTATTTATGGTGTGTACCTCGTTGTACTCTTAGATTATGTATGGTGATGCTATTTAATTTTTAAGCAGCCTTGTATTTATGATGTTTTAAATAAAATATAAAAAAAAAATTCTACCAACATTAATACAAGTTAGTAATTACTAACAACGCTGATTTATTAAGAGAAGAAAGAAAAACTGTTATTAAGGTAAGAAAGATGAAGCAAAAGTTCTTCAGTATTTTTCCACTCGACTGTCAAGATCATTTATTATATTACAAATATAGACGGTTGAGAATAATGAAACAGAAAACGGAAGGTTTGCATGATAGATAACTGAACAAATTTACGGCACAAATTGACTTTAAACGTTACGTTGTATCTGTCACTGTACATAGATAACGTTCAGAATTATATTATCAGATAAAAGCGCTAAATTGTTACGGGAATATAGCACCAGGGGAATGGGGCTTTAAAAATTCGATTCAAGCAAGGAAAGATAGTCGGTTTTTTGGGATCAAGAACCAATCACCAGATATGGGTTCAAATAAGTAATTAGTTATAATAAGATTTCAGGTTAAACAAATAAGTTACAAAGATTATCAAACACAGGCGTATATTGTAAAGAACCCCTAGCAAAACCCAAAAAGGTTAGAGTACTTATTTCCATTGGGTTTTTTTGTTTTTTACTAAGTATTTGGGGGTTTTAAAAGGAGCAAAATGTCTGTCAAAAAGTTTTCCCCAACCAACCCCCAGGGGGGGAAGAATTATGGGAATTTTGCTGAGAAAAACCAAAAAAAACCCCGCCAATTCATTCTTTTGGGGCCCAATAGTGAAATCCAGGATGATTTGAATAAAACTGTTTGCAGGGGTGGAGAAGTGGCAGATGCGTTTAAAAATAACAAATGCAAAGTTAAATGTTGGACGGAAAAAAACCCCCATATAAACTGAATTTTGAAGAGCTTAATACCTGCAAAAAGGGATTTGGAGTTCTGGTTAGCATTAATCTAAACCAAGACAACATGCAAAGTGTTAGCATTAAGCTAACGAATCCTTTGGCTTCATATCTAGAAGTAAAAAAATGGAATCCTCAGGTTGTTAAACCTTATAACCTTGTTAGGCCTCATTTAGACTATGCCACAGTTCGTCCCCGTTTTACAGAATGGATAAAAGCTCGGGGAAAACGAAGAGGAGGATGACAAATTTGGTCCCATTCAAAAATCTTCCCTATGAGGATGACTGGGGGCCCTGAATCTGCACTCTCTCGAAAAGGGGTAGAATTAGGGGGAATATGTCGAGGTGTATAAAGGAAAAAGGAAAAATAAAAAGGGGGTGTAATTAGCGTGCGAAAAATTTTTACCCCCAAAACAGGACTCCACGATGGTTTCAAGCTGGGAAAAAATTTAGATTCAGGAAGGATAAGGAAAGCCCTGGTTTTAATAGGTTGTGGGTGATGGAACAAATCCCCCCCTACCTCATAGAAGCTATACCTTGTGTATTTTAAAAAAAGTTGGGGGAAAAAAGAGTGGGTGTGGGGGCGTATGAGTTGGGGCCTGACTAGTTGTACTACCAGGGCTGGTGCCGTGCTGCTTTCCCTTTAAATGGAAGTGACCTGATAATGGTCATTGTTTTAACCGGGGGGGGTGGGGGGGATGGACCTGCTTCCTAGGCTCAGTAGGCCTGTTGCAGTGTTCCCTTTTAGGTTTTCATTTCTTATACAGAGGCGTCCAGAAATCAAAAATTCCCAAAATCTTTTTCCAAAGAAAATTAAACATCCCTTGAAAAACTTGTGCTGAGTGAAATGGCTTTTCCGTAATAATAAATATTTGTAATGAAAGAAAACGAAAAAATTTTTTGATATTATTCCCAAACATATGAAAACATTTCCTTGTTTAATTTAAAAACTCCCCCCCTTTAAAACACGGGAAATTTTAAATTTTTTTCCATTTTTTTTTTTCTTTTACATTTAAAAAAATTCTTTAAAAAAAATATTTTCATTTTTGGAGAAATCAAAAGAAATTTGATAAGATTTTCACAAAAGAAAATAAAGGAAAATAAAGGAAGACAAATATTTAGGGTTTGAAACTGATCGTAAAAGACATCCAATAAGAAAGATATTTTACTTTTATTTAAAGAAAAAAAATTGATAAAATTTGCAAAAAAAAAAAAAAAAAAAAAAAAAAAAATTGGCTTCCATAAGGATTAAAATTAAAAATAAATATGATGACGCTGATCGGAAGAGTCATTCACCAGTTAAAACATCAGAAACAATTTGCTTGATAAAATTATCAAATTAAAATTTGACATGGTTCAGTGTGAGTGACAAACTGTGTTAAAATAAATCCATTAATGGGAAAAGTTTGAAGTTAATTAGAAAAGTCATTCTCGAGTAATTGATCTGATTCTAATTATTTCTATTTTTTTAATTATTTATGTTCTCTCCATTCAAGGCAGGTGAAAATGCTGACGTAGACAATGTACAAGAAACCTTTACTGCACATATAAGTTCCATCAAACACCTTAACTACTGGGAACACTTGGAAGCACTTGACTTGTACTCACTGGAACGCAGGCGAGAAAGATGCATCATAATCTACACCTGGAAAATCTTAGAGGGACTGGTCCCTAATCTGCACACACAAATCATTCCTTACGAAAGCAAAAGACTTGGAAGGTGATACAACATACCCCGATGAAAAGTAGCGGCGTCATTAATACACTAAGATAAAAGACAATAAGTATCCGTGACCCAAGATTGTTCAACAGCCTCCCACCAGCCATAAGGGAATTACCAATAGACCCCTGGTAAAGTCAGTACCACATCAGCCGGGCTGTGGTTCTTACGTTGGACTACGTGCGGCCAGAAGTAACAGCCTCGCTGATTAGGCCCTGATCCACCGAGAGGTCTGGTCGTGGACCGGGCCGCGGGGGACGTTGATCCCCAGAATGCCTTCCAGGTAAACTCCAGGTAGATAGACCTCTCATTAGTACAATATACACACTACGCTATATTCCGGCTTCCCGTCACTAAACGTTTATCTTTTATTGGCATCAGAAGTTGTAATTCTGGAGGGCCATGGGTGGCCACTGGCCGCGCCTCCAGTCCAACAAGGCTCCAAGGTGGTGGACTATTTTTGTTATTTCCTTCCATTTTCTTTTTTCGTTTCCTGCCACTAAAAAATCACCTGGAGTTGGGTTGTCGTACCTACTATTGTTTGTCTTGTGGGGTCTGTGCCTCCTGGTCCCTTTTAGATGGTATGCAGGGCACTCGATGTTGTAACACTGCTTCTGGAGGACCGAGGAGTGGCACATTTTTGGGTGAAAGAAAGTACAGGAAGAACGACACACTCCATTAGACAGGAGGTCGCTACATTTTTTGGGATGGTCAAAGTTGCATGTCCCATTTTTTCCTCTGTTATTCCATGCTTACAGATGCCCCAAGCATAATATTTGCACAAATTCACCTTTGGTTGAGAAGTGTTGGGAGGTGTGTTGTCAATTTCTGCAGGTTCTGGGACTGCACTATAATCCTCAGTATCCAAGCCAGGGCCACCCCGTCCTGGATTCCATCTACTTTCCCCAGTAGAGGAAGAAGGAGGAGACTCCTCTCCAACATCTGTACTGTGGGCCACGGTCTTGTGCAATGATGGTTGTATATTTACGGTTTTAGATGGTTGTATATTTACTGTTTTTGTGGTGGTTTTGGTTATGTTAGAGTACCAGACATGTGTACCCAGGAGACCTGTCATCTTCACATGGGCTAAAAGGGGACTTAAAAACATTTATTACTGCCATTTCTAGTTGTTGCAATGTTATTTTCTGTTTTGTTAATCAAAAATTTTGAACCAAAATTTTTATTAAAAGTTAAATTTTTTTTTAATTTTTTAACTCCCGGGGAAAGAAAAAAATAAAAAAACACTACCCTGGGGTCCAAGAGAGGGCTGGGGGTGGAAATAATTTCCACCTGGGAGACCCCTTTTGAATCCAAAAATTTGCAAATCTTGAATTATAATAACCTTTTAAAAATTTGCGCCACTGTCAGCCCCGAGTTATCTCTGAGTTTTTCCAGACCTTTCCCCCGTGGAGGCCCGTGGTTTGTCTTTTGGTTCCCCCCCCCCCCCTCGGGCCCTTTCCCCGGTTTATGTGTCCAGGAATCCATCCGGGGGCCCCCCGGGTGTTTTACCCTTCCCCCCACTTCCCCAAGGTCAGCTTTGCTTTTCCCCTTTTCTTTCCTTCCAGGGGGGGGGCCCCAGCCTTCCCCAGGGTTATGTATTTCCCGGGGAAATTTATCCCTCCGCCCCCGGATGTTTTCCCCTTTTCTCTTTCCAAGGTCAGCCCTCACCAACCTGTATTCATGGCCTAACCCCCGGTTTTGTTTCAGGGGAACCATTTCCCTCTTTCCGCCAGATGTCTTCCCTTCCCCACCCTTTCCCCCCGGTCACAGCATCAACTGCACGTATTCATGCTTTCCCCAAGTTCTTGTATTCCCGGGGAAACCATCCCTTCGCTCCCCGGGTCTCCCCTTCCCCCCCTTAAACCCGGTTTGCTCACAACAACCTTCCCCAAGTTTTTTGTATCCGGAATCCTTTCCCCTCGTCCGGATGTCTTCCCCTTTCCCCACCCTTTCCTAAGGTCGCGGTTGGTCAGTGCCTTCCCCGGATCAGGTTCCCGGAGTCCAACTTGGGGTCCCCCCTCAGGGGGAAATTCCCCCTTTTTCCCCTTCCCCAAAGTCAGGGGGGTATTCTTGCCCTTTTCCAGGTTATGTATCCAGGGAAAATCCCCTCGCTCCCCCGATGTTTCCCTTCCCCCCTTTCCCAAGGTTTTGGGCCCCAACAACAAAACCCTTTCCCAAATTTATTTTACCAAAGGAAAACCTTCCCCTCGCTCCCAGATGTTTCCCTTCCCCATTTCTTAAGGTCAGCGAGTTTTGGTCAGTGCCTTCCCCCGGTTTAATTTTCTCCAGGAAGGGCCACTTGGTGTCAAACCTTTAGGGGGAAAAACCCTTTTCCCCCCCCTTCCCAAAGTCAGCGGTTTTTCTTGCTTTACCAAAAGGTTTTAAGTTTCCAGGAATCGATCCGTTTTTACCGCGGATTTTCTTCCCCTTTCCCCCCTTCCCCAAGGTCAGCCCAACCTCCCCGTATTCATGTTTTCCCCAGGTTCAAGTATCCAGGAAAACCCATCCGTCGCTCCCCGATGTTCCCCCCCCCCCTTACCCAAGGGTTGGCCTCAACAACAAACCCTTTCCCCCAAATTTATGTATCCCGGAACCTTTTCCCCCTCGCTCCCGGATGTCTTCCCTTCCCCCCCCTTTCCCAAGGTCAGGAGGGTTTGGTCAGTGCCTTCCCCCGGTCGTGTCTCCAGGTTTTCCCCTTGGGGGCACCCCAGGGGGAAAACCCTTCTCCCCCTTCCCCAAAATCAGGGTATTCTTGCTTTACCCAGGTTTTAATTTTATCAGGAATCGATCCGTCTAAAGCCGGATGTTTTTCCCTTAACCCCTTACCCAAGGTTTAGCCTCAACTGTGGTATTTTTTGCCTTTCCCCGGTTCATGTATCCAGGAATCGATTTGTCTTTCCCCCGGATGTCTCCCCCTTTCCCCCCCTTACCTAAGGGGCAGGGCCCCAACTACAACCTTCCCCAAAACCTTGTATCCAGGAATTCCCTCCCTTCGCTCCCGGATGTCCTTTCCCCTTTCCCCCCTTAAAATAAGGTCGGCCCGGTTTTCCTTCCGGGATCAGTGTCTCAAGGGGAATTTTCCCCTTGTGTCACTGAGTGGATCCCTTTTCCCCCTTCCCCAGAGGGCAGGGGTTGCCACCCCCAGTGACCCTTTTCTGAATGGAAACTTTTGGGCTTGTTAGGGTTTTGGGCTACGGTAGTGACTGTTTCCCGGTAGGTGGAAAATTTTGGAGGGGACACACATAAACTGCGTCCAGTGATTCATACACCCCAAGGGCAGCCCGGAACCGTTTTGACCAGCTGGACGAGACGAAGGGTCGTTTTCCCCAGCTCGGCCACCCCGGGGGGGTAATTAATTACAATTTTGGGTTTTCCTTTTTTTGTTACACTATGAATTTACTGAGAACAAGTTTTTTTTTTAAATTATTTTGCAGTTAAAAGGGGTTTTTTGAGCGACCCTTCTATGTGAAAAATGTAAATAATAAAGATTTAACCGTTTGAGACACGAGGGGGAGGGGTGTGGGGTCGTGTTTTAACATGTTATTTTGTATAAATTTAATGAATATCTACGTGTTTTTGTATATTTGGGGTAAAATGTACCCGTTTTTGTGTGGTTTAGAAAGTCATGTGTACATGTTATTATGTATGAAAAAGTATCAAAAATTTAAAACTTTTAAATTTCCTCTTGAAAAACTTTAACAAATTTTTTAAAAATAAACTATTTCTGGTTTTTTCGAAATGAATTTGAAGGTGGATATTTACATACATGCGGCCACTTTATTGTGTTGTTATATACAGAGTTTTTAAATGTGTTAATAAAAAATGGTTTGAGTGGGCACCCGGTCTACATGAAAGGCTTTATCTGTATTTTACCCGTCTTCTGAGCCCAAAAATTTCCCCAAAAAAATCCCCCGGCTTTTAAAAAACAAGGTGACATCACAAAATCTTTAAGACCCCAGGTGACATCCACGTCTTTAAGGCCCAGGTGAACAACCTTTAAACCAAAATTAAACTATCTTTCCCAGGGTGAATCACGTCTTTTTGCCCTATTAAAAACCTTTTAAACCACATTTCCTCAAAAAATTTTGCCAAGATTAAATAAATTTTAAACCCAGGGGAAATCAAACCTTTTAAAAAACCAAGGTTTCTTTCCCCTTTAAAAAGGGGTTTTTCCCCGGGTTTTTTCCCGTTTAAAAACGGGTGAAATTAATTTCCCTTTAAACCCCATCCCTTCCCCTTTTGGTACGGGGTTTTTTTGCCCTCTTTTTCCCCTTTTTCCCATCATATTTTTTTACCCCATTTAAAATTTAAACGTTTTTTCCATTTTAAAAAAATTTTTTTAAAGCCCTAAAAACCCCCTTTTTTAAAAAAGGGAAAACCCCAAATCTTAAAAAAATTCCAGCTTTAAACCCAACCTGCCTCCCCCAAACCAATAAATACATTCTTAAAACCCAGGGGGAAAATCTTTCCCAATTTACTCCCCTTTTTTTTAAATTTTACGGAAAAAACTTTTTGGGCCCCGGGCCCCCAAGTTTTTTAAAACCCCCGGTGACACAACTCAAAACCAGGGGGTACACAAGACCCCAGGTGACACAAGGGGCTTTTGGCCTAAAACAAGTCAAAACCAGGTGGGCACAAGTCAAAAACCCCGGCTACAGCTTTGGACCACAAATGGGGCTCCGTTTTGGGAAATTTTTAAGAAAAATTCATAAGTTTTTTTTGAAAGGTTTTTTTCACTTTTAAACCACATAACCAAAGGGAAATCCCGGGGCACCACACGTTTAACCCCATTCATACATTTGTTCACATTAAAAACACACTTAAAAACATACTAAAGTCCTTTTTAACCCCTAAAATTTACACGTTTTCAAATAAGGGGAAATCACACTCTTTAAGCCACTGTTTTTAAAAAAGTTTTTTAAGAAAAGGTTTTAAAAAATTTTTAAAAAAATTTTTTTGTTAATTTTTTTTTTCATTTTTTAAACTTAATTTAACCCCTATTTTTAAAATTTTTTAAGAATTTAAATAAAAATTTTTAAAATTAGTATTTTTTTCTTCAAATTCCCCCTTTTTTTCCTTTTAAATTTTTCTTGGGATTTCTTTTTAAATTATCTAATTTAACCCCCTTAGTTTTTTTTGGGGGAAAAATTTTTTAAATAATTTTTCCCCCATTTTCTCAACTTTTCTCTCATTTTCCCAAAAATTTAACTTTTAAAGGGAAAACATTAAACCCAAATCATTAAAGAAAAAAAACTGGTTAAAATTAAAAACTTTCAAATTTAAAATTTTTTTTCTTTTTATTTATAAAAATTTTTTTTGGCTGCCAAAAAATGGCCAGGTTCCCCGCCACAACCTGGCCCGGTACAGGGGCGCCCAACCGGCCCGTACGACGCCAACAACCGGGCCCGACAGCCCAAAAAAATCCCTGGGCCCGTGACCCACAACCCTTGGGCCTTCATTATTGTGTTTAATTGTTTTAAAGTTTTTTTATGAAATTTTATTTTTTCAATTTTTAAAATTTTTACCACCACTGTAATTTTTGTTCACTATTTTCCAATATTTTCCAAACTGAATGTTGTTGGTTTTCAATTAATTTAGCAGAAATTTTAAAGACAACTATTGTGGTGAAAAAGTTGGAGAGTTATTTAAAACAGTAAACCGGAAAGGGTTTTAATTTTAAAAAGGGAAAAAATTAGTGGAATATTAATTGAGGGAGTTCGGATTTCTTTTAAATTTCCTTTCTTTGTTTTTTTTTTTTAATTGTTTTTTTAATTTGTTTTTTAAATCTCTTTTCACCCTTTAATAAAAACAGAAAATTAACCTTGGTAAAAAAAAAACCTGATTAAAAAAACTTATTGAAGGGTTCTTTTTTTGGGATTTTGTGGAAAATCAAATTTTTAAAAACCTGGGGACGCCAAATGGGGAATTACACGGAAAGGCCGTTTCCCCCAAACCCCCAGTAAGAAGGCCCTCCGGGATAGGGCTCCCTTTTTTTTGGAAAAAATTGTTTTTTAAACACTTAATTTTTGGGGGAACAGTTTAGGTTTTGCCCCTTGTTTGTTACTATTTTAAGATAAATAAAACGAGGGTTCACAAATTTTGGGTTTAATGGCCGGAAAAAAATTGGAAAAAACCTAAAGGGGGGAAAAATTTTAAAAGGGGTTTCCCGGGAAATCCCTCCGGTTTTTATGGTTTTTTAAATCGTTAAGTTTTGGTTTTAAAAGTTTTCTATAAACCCGGTTTTAAACCACAAAAAAACAAAAAAGAAACTTTTTTTTAAGGGTTTTTTATAAACAAATAAAAAAAAATGGGACCAAAATTAGAGAAACACTAAAAAAGTTAAAACTTTTTTTAAAACCCAGTGTTTTTGTTTAAAAAAAAATTAAAAAATTAGGGAACAACAACACAAAAAAAAGTTAATAAAACCAAACCAAACTAAAACAAAACAAAAATTAGAAAATTTAACCCGGGAAATTCAAAAACCGGGCCGGGGAAGGTTCTTTTAAAAACAAGCCCGGGTTTTCAGTACAATAAAACAGGAAAAAACCAGTTTTTAAGTACAAAAACAAAAAATTTTAAATACAATTTTCATTAAAAAAACCATAAAAAATAAATAACAAAAAGGGGGTACAAAAAAATTTAACAAAAACCAAAAGGCTAATAACAAAAAAACCATTTAATTTCAAAAAAAAAGAATTAAAAAAGTACAATAAAAAGAAAGTCCCGTACAGTTTTAAATACCACAAGGGCCAGTACGTACAATAAAAACCCGAAGCCAGTAAGTACAATAACACAGAAGACCAGTACAGTGCAGTAACACAGAAGACCAGTACAGTACAAGTAACACACGAAGTACCAGTGCAGTACTATAACACAGAAGACAGTCCGTACTAATAACACAGAATACGAGTACAGTACAATAAACAGGACCAGTACTTTCAATAACAAGAACGCCGTACAGTATCAAATAACAAAGGACCAGCACTGTACAAGTAAGCACAGTGGACTAGTACAAGTAACACGAAGACGAATACACACAGTTACACAGAAGACCCGTACAGTACAATAACACAAAAGACTAGACAGTACAGTAACACAGAAGACCAGTGAGAACTGTAAACACAACGAGCAATACATTCAAATTAAACACAGAAGACAGTACAGTACAATAATACAAGAACCAGTACAGTACAAAAACACAGAAAACAGTACAGTACAATTCACAGAAGACCCGTACGTACAAAAACACAGAAGGACCGGTACAGTACAATAAAACAGAAAACCAAGTACAGTACAATAACAAAAGACCCGTATAGTACAATAACACAGAAAAACCAGTACAGTCAAATAACACGAAGACCAGAAAGTACAATAACACAGAAGACCAATACAGTTCACTAACACATAAACAAGTACGACAATACACAGAATACCAGCAGTCATTAAAAACAAAGACAGTTACGGGACATACACAGCGACCAGCTCAAAATAAAAAACCAACACAGTACAATAACAAGAAACATAACAGTACAATGACACTCAATCCAGGCAGTACAGTACAATAACACAGAAACCAAAAAGCTCAAACCACAGAGACCAGTACAGTAACTAATTAACACAGAAGACCAGTACAGTAAAAACACAAAGAACCAATACAGTAAAAACACAAAGCCAGTCAGTAAAAACACAAAAGACCCCTACCAATACACAGAATCCAAACAGTATACGACCCGCCACAGTTACACTAACACAGATCAGTAAAGTTAAATACACAGAAGACCGAAGTATAATCAACATTTCCAGTGAAGTACAGTACAGTAACGTAGAGGACCCGTACGGTACAGAATCACAGAAGAACAAACCCAGTGAACAGTAACACAAAGAACCTTACAGTACAATAGCACAAAAGACCCGTACAGTTACAATAACACAGAATGCCAGAACAGTAAAATAATACAGAATACTAACGCAAGAACAAAAACACAGAAGACCAGTACAGTACAATAACACAGAAGACCCATAGCAGTACAATAACACAGAAGAACCGTACAGTACAATAACAAAAAAGACCAGAACAGTACCGAAACACGGAAGACCAAGACAGAACTATAACAGAGACGGGCAACAGTATCATTAACACAGAAGACCAGTAGAGTAACAATAACAACGAGGCCAATACAATCAATAACACGGGTGACCAGTACAGAACAATGACACAACAGAAGACTAGTACAGAGCACAATAAAACACAGATCCAGTACAGTACAATAACCAAGGAGACAGGTACAGTAACAGTTAACAACGTAAGACCCGTACTGACAATAAAAAAATACCATAGAATACAATACAACAGAAGACCAGTACAGTACAGTAAACAACAGAACATCATTACAGTGCAATAACGCAGAAAATCATGCAGCACAATAACACAAAAAGACCAGAAATCAGTACTATAACACAAAAAGCCCAGTACAGTACTATAACGAATGCGAGTACAGAAAATAACGCTGAAGGACCAGAATAGTACAATATCACAATTACCAGTACAGTATAATAACACAGTAGACTAGCACAAAGAAAAACACAAGAACAAGTACTTTACAATAAATAGACTAGCAATACCGTTCACTAACAACAGAAGACGGCAGAACAGTACATAACACAAATACCAGTACAGTACACTAGCACACAGGAACAGTTCCAGTACAGATGACACAGAGGACCACACGGTTCAATAAATAGAAGACCATACAGTACAATAACACAGAAGACCAGTACATTCAAATCACAAGAAAAAGAGTACAGAGCAATTGCCAAAAGACCAGTACAAAACAACACACCAAGACCAGTAGCGTACAATCACAAAGGCCCAGTACAAAACGCAGAAGACAAGTAGATACAATAAACACGGAACGACCAGAAACATAATAACACAGAAGACAACAGTGCAGTACAGTAGACACAGAAAACCAGTCCAGCACAAAATCTTAGAAGACCATTACCATAACAACAACACAGAAGACCAAACAGAGACAATAACAACAAAAGACAGGACATAAAGTAATACAGAGGACCAGTCCAGCACCCTTAACACAGACACCTGTACATACAATAACACAGAAGACCCAAGTCCAGTATAAATAACACAGAAAACCAGTACAGAACTAAAAACAAAGAAGATTAGTACAGTACAATAACACAGATCAGTACAGTACAGTAACACACAAGACCATTACAGACAGTAACACGGAAGAGGAGTACTGTACATGACACAGAAAACGTAAAATACAATAATACAAAAGACCAGTAAAGTACAATAACAGAGTATACAAGTACAGTACAATATACAGAAGACCATACAGTACGGTAACGCCGAAGACCGGTACAGTACAATAACAAGCAAGATCAATACTGTAAATTGCCACACAATACCATTAGCAGTACAATAACATCAGAAGACCAGTGCAGAACAACACAGAAGAACCATAAAGAACAATACACTGAATACAAGTACACTCACATTAACCAGAGAAGACCATTCGGTATAGTAACATAAAGACCAGCACAGTACACTAGCACAGGAAGACCATTACGAAACAGTGCTCACAATATCAGTACATTGCAGTACATAACACAGAGGACCAGCACCAGTACAAAAACTCAGCCAGTACAGTTCAAATTCAGAAGACCAGTATCAAGTACACAATACCATAGAAACCAGTAGGTACAATAACACCGAGGAACCAGTACGGTACAATAACACCGACTACCAGTAGAGTAACATTAACACGGAAGACCAGTACAATGAAATAACACAGAACAACATGCAGTACAAGTGAAACTGAAGACCAGTAGAGAAGAATAACACAGAAGACGAGTTCAGAAGAATAACGCAGAAACCAGTATAGTAGAATAAGACAGGAGACACAGAACATTACAAATAAACACAGAAGACTAGTACAGAACAATAACATGGAAACCATTTATCAGGAATAATGCAATAGAAAAACCGGTACCGTACATTAACACAGAGGACCAGTAACAGCCACCATAAAACAGAGGCACCAGTAGAGTACAGAACACAGAAAAATGCCAGTACGAGTACAAGAACAAAAAAGACCTGTACATGCAATAGCACAGATGGCCAGTACAGCACAGTTAAACAGAAACCAACACATTACAATAACAACAGAAGACCAGCATATTACAAAACACAGAAGACCACATATTACAATACCACAGAAGACCAGCATATTACAATACACAGAAGACCAGTACAGTATCAATAACACAGAAGACCAGGTACATACAATAACCCAGAAGACACATAATACAATAACACATGAAACATGCTACAAAAAAACGCGATATCTAAATAAGCATAGAGACCATCCAGTGAATACTAGAAAGGGACTGCATTTCTAGCATTCAGCCTGTTACTGTTTTTTTGAGTAGCAAGTAGTCAGTATCTTGGTCCAGTTTAACCATTAGAATTTATGTAAAAATTCAATCGTGCATCAGGATACAGCCAGGTGAGCTACTGACTAAAGAAATTAAAATTTAATAAAGTTTTATTTAATTAACAATAATAGTTGTCCTTGGCGTATAGTTTTATCAAAGTATATTAATCAATTTAATATAATTAGGATACAGTTCCTACACTTCTCTCGTGTACAGTAGTATTGAGGTGAAGGCACATATCACATCTTTATTTGCTTTTTTAAGTACCCGTCTGTTACATTGTTAGCATTTAAATAACTGTGGCATGCAAAGATTACGTAACCTTTATTCGGCGCATGTACCACCCTCATTTACAGCTATCTCCCCTAACACGAAACGCAGGGAACCTAAGGGGTAGGCGATGGGGCCCATTCGTTCAACCAGTAACCAGGTTCCAGCCAATATAATAAGATGGTTTGGCAATCGCAGAAGGTTTTGTGGGTATCCACACTCCCTGTCTGCCCTTGTCATTTTCCATTCTAGAGCTGGTTGAAGCACGGTCCTCTCTCTAGTAGTGGCTTCTATTCTGCTCCTTGCATACCGTGGATACACTAAATACCTAGTGTACATACTTCTGTTCTAAATTGGTTGAATGATAATACAAGTGAAAAGTTTTTCTGCTGTTTTAATTTTTGCTCCCTTTAACAACCCAGGATAAACAGGCCATAGGGAACTCCCTGGTTGTAATAATAACATAATATCAAATATATACAAGATTGTGTTGTATGTAATGTAAGTCTCTAAGGTAGTTTCGCTATGTCTCTAGACATCGACTAGACATAACCATGACTGACTAAAAGTCCTCACATAAACTAACTTCTTGACCACCTGACAACCAGAACACCACTTGCTTGAACAATAAAAGGACGTGATAAGCCGAACAACATATAACAAGCAGCAGCGAAACACATGAATCCGTAAACAAAGGAGATAATATAAAGACACTAAGTAGACCATCAGAAGATCCTCCAAAAAGAGTCACAAAACTCCCATACTACTGAATCAAGTTTCAGCATTAGAAAATTCCCCGACTGTGACATTTACGAGATACCAGTACAAATATAGGTCGAAGCTACAGCTCAGACCTGAGTTTTCTCAGAGTGTCAATGCCGACAGAACACAACCCCATTACAACTGTTCTCCTGCACAGTGTAGTACAAAGAACCAACAACAAGAAAGCGACAGAGACAATCTTCCAACCAGGCCCCTCAAGGAGAGCAGTAGAGGGAACCTCTTGATTAGAAGCAATGACAAAAAGAACAATCCTTAGCTGAGGCCAGGCAGACTCTTCACTCCTGGTGAGGTGAGATCATTCCCCCTGATCACGTACTCTCCGTGAACTGCTGCTTCCCAGCCACTCAGAAGCCGGCAGAGAAACAAGCGAAGTGCCAACTACAGTATTAATACAATGCTGTCAGCTACTTAACACTCCGGAACTATGAGCACTGAATATATATAATGTTACATGCCTACCTAATAATATAAACTAAGTCAAATAATAAAATCAAGCAATATATTTACGATTTTACTACTATGCAAATATAAACAATTATAAAATTATATGAACACGTAATATACATTATATACATTGTGACCCATTCAGGGGTCGCTATAACCAGTACAGTAAAAGGGCAATAACACAGACGACCAAAACAGAACAATAGCACAGACGAACCATAACAGAAAAATAAACACAGACGACCAGTACAGTACAATAACACAGACGACCAGTACAGAACAATAGCACAGAAGACCAGTACAGTACAATAACACAGACGACCAGTACAATACAATAACACAGATGACCAGTACAGTAACAATAACACAGACCGAAACCATATAGTACAATTACACAGACGACCAGTACAATAACAATAATACACAGAAAGACCAGTACATAACAATAACACAGACGACCAGTACAATACAATAACCCAGATGAACTCAGTACAGTACAATAACACAGACGACCATATAGTACAATAACACTTAGACGACCAGTACAGAACAAAAAATAGCACAGATAGACCAGTACAGTAAACTGTAACACAGAAGTCCAGTCCACAGCAACAACGCAGAAGACCATACAGTACAATACACAGAGGACCATACAACAAAACCCAGAAAAAACCAGTAGAATACATCCCTATCAGAGACCAGTACATTAACGATAAGACTTAGAGGGACTAGTACAGTACAGTATACAGAAGAACAGTACAGAACAAACACCACAAAAGACCAATTACAGAACAATACACAGAATATGGTCAGTAAATTAACACAGAGGACCAGTTCAGCACCACACGCAGAAGACCCAGTAGAATACAATACTTAGAATGCTAGCACAGTACAATAAAACAGAAGGACCTGTACATTACATTACACAAATAACCAGTACAGTGCAATGACACAGAAGACCAGTACTGACAGAAACCAGAAAACCGTTCAGTACAATACATAGAAGGCCATACAGTACATAACACAGAAGACCGTACAATTCTCACCTAACTGTATCACCTTACTGTGGTTGCAGGGGTCGAGACTAACTCCTTGCCCCGCCTCTTCACTGATCGCTACTAGGTCCTCTCTCTGCTTCCTGAGTAATTGTTCATGCCACGTCTTATTGTATGTATGGTTCCTGCCTCCATTCATCACTTGCTAGGCTATTTCACTTCCTGACGACTCTCTGACTGAAGAAGTACTTCCTAATATTCCTGTGACTCGTCTGAGTCTTCAACTTCAAATTGTGACCCTGATTGTCTCTGTTCAATAACCACAGATCAGTACATTAACAGTAACACCGAAAGACCAGTACAGTACATTAACACGGAAGACAGTACAGTACATTGACACAGAAGACCAGTGCAGTACAATAACACAGAAGTCAGTGCAGTTACAATAACACAGGAAGACCAGTGCAGTACAATACACAGAAGACCAGTACAGTACAATGACTAGAAGACCAGTACAGTACATTGACACAGAAGACCAGTGCAGTACAATAACACAGGAAAGGACCAGGCAGTACAATAACACAGAAGACCAGTGCAGTACAATAACACAGAAGACCAGTGCAGTACAATAACACAGAAGACCAGTGCAGTACAATAACACAGAAGACAGTGCAGTACAATAAACCAGAAGCCAGTGCAGTACAATAACCACAAATACCAGTACAGCACAATAAACACAGAAGACCAGTACAGTCAATAACACAAAATACCAGTACAGTACAATATCTCACAAGACAGTACATTACAATAATACAGGCTAGCAATGTAGTTCATTTGCACGAAGAACAGTTGTGTACAATAACACTGAAGACCAGTACATTACAATAACTGAAGACCATACATTACAATAACCGAAGCCATACATTCATAACACGGAAAACCAGTCATTAAAAAAAAGGGAAGACCGTCTTTACAATAACAGGGAAGACCATACTTTAAAATTTAACCCGGGGAAGACCATTCTTTTTCAAAAACACGGAAGACCATTTTCTTACAAAAAACACGGAAGACCATTTCCCCTTACAATAACACTGAAACATACATTACAAAAACAGGGAAAGCCCAAACTTTTACAAAAACCGGAAGACCGTACATTACAATAACAGGGAAGACCGTATTTTTACAATAACACGGAAGACCGTACTTTACAATAACAGGGAAAGACCGTACTTTTCAAAAACCCGGAAGACCATACATTACAAAAACACGGAAGCCCATACATTACAATACCGGAAGACCAGTACATAAAAAAACACGGACGACCGAAACAGAATTTGAAACAAAAAACCTATGAAAAACAACACAGAAGCCCGTACAAACAATCACAGAAGACGGTACATTACAGTCTTTAAACACTGAGGCCAGTACAGCAAAATAATTCAGAAGACCATAAAGTACGGGTTCCAATCTTCACAACACGGCCTTCAAAAACCAACTCCAACGATGGGGGACGATTACCTCATCTTTTGTATATATTTCTATTGTCTTAAATTTTTTCCTAAAAATTTGTATTGAAAAGCCACTGGTTGGCAAAACACTAATTAAAGATACCAATTTTACATGGTGTGATAATTTTCATCTTGTCCGGTTGTAAAACCATTCACGAAAAAATTTTATGATATAATTAAAATGTAAACGCACTACATTTTTAATTGAACGGAAAAAAAAACCTTTAAACTAGGTCTGGAAAGAGCTGTAATATACTTACAAAAAAACCTAAAATTCAAGCATACTTCAACGAGCAGCAAAAAAACAAGGCATATCATGTAATTTAGGGTATCCATTTTCAACAAATTGAGAATAGACCCTCATCGAAACATTTGGGTTATCTTATTTCGAAAAGGAAACACCTGCACGGCGGCTTCTTGGGCAGAAAACAGTCAAATAAACAGAAGAGGAAGAAGCAGTTTAAAATTGATGATTGTTAACTTGGTAGGTAGTCCCCCAGTCACAACACATCACACTTTACACAAGTGTCTGAGTCTCAACAGGAAGTCATTTCCCCTCCCGCAGTTTTCACCAAAAGAAACAGAAAAATTTTTTTAATTAATAGCGCACACAAAAAATACTGAAAATAAATATTCATTTTCATTTGTGTTCTCCCAACTTATCTTTATTTTTGCCAGTTACATTACCTGGAGGGCATTCGGGGGATCAACGCCCCCGCAGTTTGGTGGACAGGCCTGATCAACGAGGCTTTTAAAAGGCGGCCACGAGCCCAAACGTAGGAACCACACCCACTGACTGCAAAAATGTTTTTGCGGTCTCCACCTTTTAAATTTGTTTACCAGTTATTTTAGTAATGAAATTAGATGACTGACTAGAGAAAAAAATGTAAAAAATTTTTTAAATTAAGGAAAGGAAAAAAGAGCACAGAAGAACGAAAACACAGTCGTCTTTTGGTTATTTAAAATTTAATATTTTTAAATTAAAGGAAGAAGCACAGAAGACCGACAACACATTCGTTGTTACTTAATTTTAAATATTTATACATGACTCTGTTTTAATTATATTTTTATTTTCAGCCCTTTGTTGTTGGGTCTCTCTCGGGGCCATATTAATGGTAGCTGTTGGACCATGGGGGCAGCAGTGACCAAGGGACCAGGTGGCAGCAGTGCCCAAACTGACCTTGGGGCAGCGTGACCAACTGACCATGGGGGCATCAGTGGCCAACGGACCATGTGGCAGCAGTGACCAACGGACCTGGTGGCTCAGGGGCCAACTGGACCTTTTTGGGCCAGGGGCCAATGGACCATGGTGGCAGCAGTGACCAAGGACAGGGTGGCATCAGTGGCCAACGGGACCTTTGGGGGCACAGTGGCCAACGGGACCATGGGGGCAAAAGACCAACTGGACCATGGGGCAGCAGTGACCAACTGGACCATGGTGGCGCAGGGCCAACTGGACCTTTTGGGCATCAGTGGCCAACTGGCCCATGGTGCAGCAGTGACCAACTGGAACACTGGGGCAGCATTTGGCCAACTGGACCATGGTGGCAGCATTTTGGACCACTGGACCATGGGGGCAGCAGTGACCAACTGGACCATGGTGGCAGCAGGGGCCAGTGGACCTGTTGGCATCAGGGGCCAACGGCCCCAGGGGTGGCAGCATGACCAACTGGCCTTTGTGGCGCAGTGGCCAACTGGACCATGGTAGCGCAGTGGCCAACGGGGACCTGGGCAGCAGTGCCCAAACTGGACCAGGGGGAAAGGTGGCCAACGGACCATGTTGGCATCAGTGGCCAACTGGACCATGGGGGTGCAGTGGCCAACTGGACCATGGGGCAGAGTGGCCAACGGGCCATGGGGCAGCAGTGACCAAATGGACCATGGTGGCAGCAGGGGGCCCAATACCATGGTGGCACAGGGGTCAATGGACCATGGGGGCAGCAGGGGTCAACTGGCCTGGGCAGCATGGTCAACGACCAGGGGCAGCAGTGGTCACTGGACCGGGTGGCACAGGGGCCCAAACTGGCCCATGGGGGCAGCAGTGGTCAACTGGCCCCTGGTGGCAGCGGGCCACGGACCATGGGGGCAGCAGGGTCAACTGGACCATGGTGGCAGCAGTGGCAATGGACCAGGGTGGAAAGCATGGCCAAGGGGACCTGGTGGCAGCAGACCAACGGGACCATGGGCAGCAGGGGCCAACTGGACCAGGGGCGCAGGGCAACTGGACCATGGTGGCACAGTGGTCAACTGGACCATGGTGGGGGGCAGTGTCAACGGGACCAGTGGCACAGGGGTCAACGGACCAGGGGCAGCAGGGGCCAACGGACCTGGGGCAGCAGGGGCAACTGGCCATGGGGGCACAGGGGCCCAACGGGACCATGGTGGCAGCAGTGGTCAACGGGCCCAGGGGGCAGCAGGTCAACTGGCCCATGGGGCAGAGGGGTAAACCGGACCTGGGGGCGCAGGGGTCAACGGGACCAGGGTGGCAGCAGTGGTCAACGGGACCAGGGGCAGCAGTGGCAACTGGACCAGGGGGAGCAGGGGCCCAAACGGGACCAGGTGGCAGGGGGTCAACGGACCGGGGTGGCACAGGGGCCAACGGGCCCATGGTGGCAGCATGGTCAATGGACCATGGTGGCGGGCAGTGGTCACTGGAAACCATGGTGGCAGCAGTGGTAATGGCCCAAAAATGGTTATTTAAAGTCCACCTGACACTCTGGCTTAGCCAAACGTTGTTTATTGGTCTGAGAAAGACCAAAAACTAACAGCACTTAAAACATTATTACCTGAGTTCTTTTTCCCGATTTCTTAATACACAGCTGAACTTTGAAAAAAAATCCTGGGTCGACCACCTCTATGTATTTTTTTTTTTTCTAAAAAAGTTAATTTACAACCCGGGATATGAATTAGGATTTTGATTATTGTTGTTACGTTGTTATGAAAAAAGATATTTTTTTAATTTATAATTTTTTTTACAAAAGAGGGGGGGAGGCGGGAACATTTTTTTAGCGCTCCAAAAAAATTCGAAAAATTAAAAAAAGATTTTATATTAGAAAAATCTTAACTTTTTGGCAACACAATGGTACAAGAATAAATGTCTAAACTTTTTTACAAGAAATTAAGTCTTTTTATCAGGATGGTGGCGGCGATGTAGTAGCGGTCTGTTTCTAAACCCATTTTTTTTTTGGAATTTTTTCCTGTTTTTTATCGCTTTTTTTTGAAATTTTCTTTCTAATAAAATGATTTTTTGGCATAATAAAGAGTAGGGGGAGCTTATCAATAGACGCTAGCCTATCAGGAAGCACCTGGGTACCCCGGGCAGTGCCCCCTCTCCTAGGGCCCAGGTGAAATCATTCATTTTACGTTATATCACTTATGTTTTAAACTATAGGTTTATTTACATCAAATTGTCTAATATGATAAATAACCTAAAAAATAACAAAAAAACATTTTTTATACTCTAGACTGAATAAAAAAGGCCATAAATAGCGAGAGTCCCCAGCAATATCCGATAAAAAAAAATTTTTACCTCGCCCATGTTGTATTGTTGTTATTCCCACTTCTCCCACTACCACACAAACCTCTCTTCTTTTACTACAATATGATGAATTTAAGACACATGTGCGGCGTTGGTTTCTTTTTGTGACGTTTCGCCACCCAGTGGCTGCGGGATGGCAAAACGTCTAGGGTGGGAGCCCGGGTGTTGTGATGTTCATTTCACCCTGTCGGTATTATATACAATTCGTACACTACTATACACACTACTACTACCTCCACCCTTCCTGCCTATATATAGCCGTCCTGCTCCCCCTCTGTTAGTGGAGACATTCCTCTCTAGCTTCGCATGGTGGGACGTACCTCTCCCGGTTGGCTGTATGCTTTGTTTGCCCCTGATTGGCTGCCTTTCGACCCACTTGCTGGAAGAATTTTTTGGGTTGTTTGTTAAGGAAAAAAAGCATTGATTTTCTTTTTAAAAGAAAGACTTTGCTTTTGGGTTGATTTCGGAAAACTCTTATCTTGGCCCAGGATTTGGTGCGCCCCGGCCCTGCCCCGGGGCAGACCGTTGGCCTCTGCACTCTTGCGGGGGAAGTCTTCCCCCTAAAACCGTTGGATTTTTTCCCTCGTATTTTGTTAAGAGCATCAACCCCACCCTATCACTCTGTGTATGGTAATCTTTTGCTACAGACTCCTTTTCTCGTTTTTCGTTTAAAGGATTTTGGGAAAATTTGACAGTTTTTTTTTAAAACCAATATTTTTTTTTTGTTGACAGGGGGTTTACTCCTTTTGCCGTAATCCCCCTCAGAGGCCGCCAACCCCTTTTCATTGAGGGGTTAAAGATCCCCACACGTGGTGGGCTTGGCTATATCGCTCTGAGACAAGCACCTTTCTCCCCTCTAAAATTTTCTTTTTTTTTTGGGATCGGCTGGACCTGCCCCCGCTCGTGGGAGATTCGTCGGTGGGTGCCCGTGGCTGCTTTTCTTGAAATTTAAAGCATGGACGCCAAATTTGGCGGGACACTTAAAACACAAACATACTGTCAGACTTACCACTTACCCCCTTAGACGCCACCACGATTCAGGCAGCTTTCCAACGTTGTTGTCATCAGGCAACTGCACAGAGCCCCATTTTCCCGACAAGGCCTTGATTTTAAAAAGTACTCCTAAAGCGACAAGGATACGTTTTGACTATCCTCTCCCTTTTTCAATATTACCCAGGCTCGAATGATAAAAAACTTTAAGACTCTACCGGATAAGGTAAACTTGATCCGTCAAAAATATGACCTATGTCAATAAGGAAGTCCGAGAAAAGCCTTTCAGGCAGGTTTTGTTTTCGATTGGGCTCCTGATCAAAAGGGGGGGCCCGGAGTAAAAGTCGTGGCAAAATTGTTACTATCACTGCTAAAAGATTTCACCCAGAACAAAGACGCCTTTATGACGACATTTTAAATCAAAAAAAAGTCCAGTTAGGAAAATTTTCCATCCTGAACGCTTAATCCTTAAGATCAGATGGGTTCCATCCCGATGAGGGTGAAAACTGTTCAAACATGGGTTTGAGCTAAATACTTTCTTTTCCACCTACTTCATTTATCTCCCAACAGTCGTATTCACCGGCTACAAATGTCTTTATTTGGGGCATCTAAAAAAAACTTGGACAAGCAACAGCTGTGTTCCCCGGTGTTCTTCCTAGGCCCAAAATGGGAAAAATTTCCAACACTCTAAAAAGTTTCACTGTTCTCAGGCACATTCGCTACTTCTTTCAACTGCCCAACTCGTAAGGATTAGTTTCTTCCTTACGGAAAGACCAACCTCTGAAACCTTTCCCCAAACCCCGTCTTGACTCCACGCTCAAAACACAGAAACATTTCATCCACAACCAACCAACTCTTATGTTCCCCCTCTAACCCCTTTTACAAAACCCTCCCTTTCCATGCGCTGCTGCACAAACAACCTTTTCCCCCGGGCCCCTTCATCCTCAAAACAATCTAATATCCTTTAGACCATTGTGCCACGCTGTTCTGTCATAAACATTTAATAGTGTCAAATATCCAACGTGCTGAATGATCTTTTGAAAGCCAACAAATTTGACCCCATCATTTTCCCCCCGATTTCTTTCTTCCCCAGGGTAACTTTTTTTAAAAACCCTTTTCTCTCCAAAACAGAAACTCCCCTTTAAACTTCTACCGGGAGACCCCTCCTTCCCCCCATATCCACAATCCCGTCCCCCTTTTTCTCCTTCCACCGCCGCTCTAACACCAAACGATCTCAACCTCCTTTTTCCCTAATCGCCCTTCTCGTTTTAATTTTCTCAAGTTCCATCTAATACTATGGAACAAGCATAACCCCCCTTCCCGGATTCACCCCTTGTTGGATAAAGTACAAATTTTTATATCAAGCCCGCCCCTCGCTCAACCCATCCTCTCATCTTAAAACTACACCCATCCACCTCCTCCCCCTCCCGGGGCCCCCTCACCTTCCCCCCCTTCCCCCCCAATGCCGTTAAACCAAGAAAAAAGACGGGGGAAAAAAACCAATTGTCCAAGGGAACCCAAACCCTGGAAGGTATTAAATTTTTCAATAAAAGGGATAACGAAACAAATACATTTTTCGATCGTTGAATCAGCCCAGACGTGTTGCTATTTAAAAGCAGGGGTGTTGTAATTTTTCAAATTAAATTTTAAGGACTTTTCGAAACCAATCTGCTACTTGTTAAAAATCAAAAACAAGGTTTTTTACCCTTTTTACTATTCCCAGACTGGGAAAATTTCCGAACACGGGAATTCATCCCGTAAAAACATTAAACCCAATTTTTAACTTCATTCAAATTTAACTTTTTTAACATACACATCTCCCCGTTTACCTTCCGACCTAAATTTAACAACCCGTTTCCATCAACAACAAATCTCTGGACAAAATTCATAATTTTAAAAACAGAAAAACACCAAACCTGGACCTAATTCCCAAACAGTCTTTACACACCTTTGGGCCAAGCACCCCTGATAAAATTTTTACAAAAAAGAGTAACGCTTACATCACTACACAACCCAGGACCACTCCTGGATCTGACCACATTCCCATCTTTTGCATTTTCCCAATCCTATACCATTCCATTCGCCCCCCCTCCACTTATTCTCAGGCGGGCGGGATCTCTTCAAACAACGCCTAAACACTCTTTATCCACACACAACTATGAAATAGCCCCTATCAGACATAGACACCAAATTCAACGTATTTTAACAAACAAATTTCCCCAAAATGCACAGAGGGTTTCCCAATGACACACCACAAAATACTACTTTTTTGCCCACAAAAGAACAAAAAGATACCCCATTTACAGACACCGTTTCCTAGCAAACCAAAAAAGACTCAAAATCATCCCATGGGACCTCACTTTTTTACGTACAATATCATCCAAGCCAGACGAACCCCGCCCCACTTGGGAATAGTTATAAAACAATACAGTGTACAGCTACAAGAGATCCCAAAACATTTTTGGCTCCATTCGGAAACTTACAGGACCCCCCCTCCACAGCCTTTAGAACCCTAAACCAACAAAAGACAACTCTGCCTGCGAAACGGTACTATTTTCAAAAATATGGGAAAACATCTTTCCCCCCCCATCCCAACCAAGCTGTCATGGACACACAGTAAACATAGAGAGATGGTACCAACTGAAAAATTTAACTAATCCGTCAAAATCAAAAACCAAAAAAACCCAACTTCCCCACACCCCTAAAATCTCCTTTTACTGTAAAAGATTTCACCCTTACTACACACCTTCCAAAAAAGCTCCCGGTGCTTCAGGGCGTCACATTTAGTCCTCGTCACCTTCCACTTTTTCTGCTTTTGCACACGCCTCTTTAATGCCCCTCTAGATTGGCTATTTCCCCCCATTCTTTTAAACTCAACTGCTGGCTCATACCAAAACCCGGGAAAAAAAACTTGCTGACCCCCAAAAACATAGACCAATCACCCCTTGAAATTTTAGGTAACCTTTTAACGATTGTAAATATGCGACTCAGGACTCACCTAAGACACATAACTTGCTTACAAAGACAATTTTGGTTCCCCAAAAAAACGATCTACCCCAAACGTTTTTTAAATTTATCCTGAACTATAACTTCAAAAACCCAGAAAATGTACTTCCGCCCCCGACCAAAGAGTAGAAAAAGCTTTTTACACGTTTGGGATGAAGGGGTTAAAATACAAACTTTTCACTTCCTTTGACTTAACTTTAAAAATGTGAAATTATTTTGTCATTTTTTAGATGGCAAACGATCGTATACGGTTCAGAATCATTATTCTGACTATTTCACATTAAAGTGGGGACCCCAAGGCTCTGTCCTGTCTCCCACCCATAATACCTACACGAATGATTTACCAAACCTCTTTACCCTAAACCCCAAATTTCCCTTTCCTACGCTGCACATCACTCAAATCACAACACATGAAAATTTTCGTTTTCCTTTCACCCGAACACAAAAAAGGTCGACAGGATTCCCCTGGGGAAATTTTTATGGCGCATCAAAACCAACCCCAAAAGTCAAAACACTTACTTTCCCAAAAATGCTGTTTCCCCCTCCGTCGAACCAAAACAAGCACCTCCGTCCCCCATCCCCCCACTTCACGACAGTTGTCCTTTGGGAACCCTCGACCACACACTGACTTCAAAACTCCAAACATACAAAGCCATACTGGGGGGAATGCACCTCAAGGGTTTTAAAAAGCTGGGGGAGCCAGTCCCAAAACAAAACTCATCTTTTCAAAACCTTTATTCGTCCTTACTCTTTACTTTCCACTCGCTCTGACTCAATTCCAAAACAAAAAGCACTAAAATTTCAACGTATCCAGAATCGTGCATTACTTTTGGGGTTGGGGGTGAGGGGGGACAATTTGCCCCCATGAAACTCTCCACCTCACGACAAACACACCACTTTGAACGTATACGGAAACACTTAGGACAAACAACTTGACAGACTTGAAAAAACATGACTAGGATACTTACTTAGATAACTCTCAACGTCCTTACAAAGATGTAAATCTTTTTCAATCTTTTTAAAAACCGCACCCCCCCACAATACACAAACTTATTATTTTTTGTTAAATATTCAAATAACTTAAAAGTGCCCTTGCCGTAAGGGTGTTTCTTTTGCGTTTTTTGGGCGAAGTGCTTTCGATGTGCGTTTTGCGTCGCCTTTTTCAACAACATGCCCTGAACCAAATCCAGTCCCTTGCGTTGAAGTGTTCCCTCAGTTGCTGTCAGCACCGCAAGTCCCCCGTTAAATTTTTTTGTCGACTTCGTTTTGTTTTTCCAGGGTTAGCATTGGGCAGTCCTGATCTTCTCTCTTTAATCAAGACATTCCTCTCCCATTATTCTTTGCACAGTCCCCACTTGCCCCCCGCCCCCGTGGGGCCTTACCCTTTAGTCCTATCCTATCCTAACCTGTTTGTGTACTTTGCAATGGTCCAACGGCCCAAACGTCGTCGTAACTTTCTCTTTTTTGTGCGGGTTATTTTTGTATTGTGTATTGTTTTGGGCTTTGGGGTGAAGAAAACGGTGTTTTGAAGAGGATAACTGCACTAGAACATCTTTCAAAAAAATACACCGAAACCAAAAACCCATTTTCGGAAAAAAGAAAAAAAAATTTTTTACGGTAGGGCCGCCGGCGTTCAGGCCCATATCTCGGAAATAACTTATTCACTTTTTTTCGCTAACCCACCATTATTAAAAGATTGTATTGAAAAGATTTTCACAGACAATATAAAACAAAGTGTGTTTTAAATTTTAATGATAGATTTTTTGGAATATCTCAAATATTTTTGATTTTGTGGGGGGTAAAAGGCAGATATTTTGGTGAATGCCAAAAATTCTGTCAAATGTATTTTTTTTACCATGATAATAAGATATATTAGATGAAATGGCAAGGTAAAAACCTCGTGCTTGTTGTATTCTAACAGTTGGGAATGTCGGAAGTGCCACTCGTAGTGCCAATTTGTCAGGGGATGCTTCCATATATCAAAATTATGTTAATATTTTTTTTCTATGTTGTTTGTTGGCCAATCATACTGAAACTTTGTCACATTAATCTATATATGCACCTCTAAAAGTACACCAAAAATAAAATAAATCGGTTGAAAAAAAAAAAAAAAAAAATTCCCGCCTCCCCCTTAAGCCTCTGCGAAAAACACACCTTAAACCAGCAGATAGTGGAGCCAACAAGACTAGAAAACACACTTGACCTTATCTTCACAAATAATGAGGATCTGATAAGAGACATAAGAATATCAAAAACAACTAATTCCGATCACAACCTAATCGAAGTCCAGATGTACATGCATAGGGGTCCTGATCAGAAGAATGCATGTACCTGTGAAGGTGTCTTCACAAAATACAACTTCAACAACAAGAACATCAACTGGGACCAGGTAAACCATGTCCTAAACGAAACATGTTGGGAAGATGTCTTAAATGACATGGATCCAAACCAGTGCCTTGAAAGGATCAACTTCCTGGCAGCCGAAGCATGTTCTAGGCATATTCCCCTAAGAAAGAAGAAGAGCAGGAGTAAACTGGAGAGAGAAAGACGCTCCCTCTACAGAAGATGACGAAGAGTCACTGAGCTCCTCAGGAGTGCCAGAATATCTGATACACGAAAGGAGGCGCTGACCAGGGAAGTGGAAACTATCGAACTTCAGTTAGATGACTCTTATAGGAACCATGAGAGACAGGAGAAGCTTAAAGCTATTAGTGAAATTGAAAGAAATTCGAAATATTTCTTTTCATATGCCAAAAATAAGGCAAATACCACATTTAGTATCGGGCCCTTACTCAGACAGGATGGGACTTACACAGATGACAACAAGGAAATGAGTGAAATACTGAAATCCCAGTACGACTCTGTGTTTAGTGAACCACTAATCAGTCTGAGGATCGACGACCCAAATGATTTCTTCATGGATGAGCCTCAAAATTCCATAAATGTATGCCAGATTTCCGACATTACCCTAACTCCGATAGACTTCGAAAAGCCATTGACAACATGTCCATGCACTCAGTCCCGGGCCCAGACTCGCGGAACTCTGTATTCATTAAGAACTGCAAGAAACCCCTCTCGTGTGCCCTAAGTACACTGTGGAGGAGGAGCTTGGACATGAGTGAAATTCCACAGTCACTTAAAACAAAGGATATAGCCCCACTCCATAAAGGTGGCAGCAAAGCATTAGCTAAGAACTATAGACCAATAGCTCTGACGTCCCACATCATAAAAATCTTTGAAAGAGTGCTAAGAAGCAGGATTGCAAATCACCTAAATTCCCGAACTCTGCACATTCTAGGGCAACAAGGGTTCAGGGCAGGTCGCTCCTGCCTCTCACAACTGCTGGATCACTATGATATGGCCTTGGATGCCATTGAAAGAAATCAAATGCAGATGTAATAAACACAGACTTGCAAAAGCATTTGACAAAATGCGAACATGGACGTAATAGCGCAACAAAATACGTGCTAAAGATAACTGGGAAAGTGGGGAGATGGATCTTCCAACTTCCTAACAAATCGAACACAAGAGAGTGGGTCACAGGTTAAATCGGAGGCTGCCATAGTGAAAAAAAAAAAAGAGCTCTGTTGCACAAGGCAACAATTACTCGCCCCCATCTTATTCCTCATCCTGCAATCAGACATAGACAGAGATATACATCACAGCACCGTAACATCCTTGCGATGATACTAGGATCTGCATGAAGCTGGTCATCTGCCTGAGGACGCGTTAACCTCAAGAAGACATAAACAAGTTTTCCATTGGGCAACGAAAACAATATGAAGTTCATGAGGACAAATTTCCAACTACAGCCGTTATGGAAAACTGAGGAGATAATAACTAGAACAGCGTATACGACAGACACCTGGCCATACAATAGAGCGGAAACTAATGTAAGGGACCTGTGAGTTTTAATTGTCTGAGGATCTCACTTTCAAGGATCCTCAACAGTGCCGAAACGAGCACAAGTGCAAAGAAAAAGACAGGATGGATAATGAACGTTCAAAACGAGAGATGCCCAACCATTGATGATCCTTTTCAAATCAAGTGGTCTCTGTAGGCTGGAAAACTGCTGCACATTAACATCTCCATTCAAAGCAGGTGAAATTGCAGATTAGAGAGTGTACAGAGATCTCCTTACTGCACTATAAGTTCTGCAAGGCACCATAACTACGGTAACGCTTGGAAGCACTCGACTTGTACTCGTTGGAACACAGGAGGGAGAGATATATCATAATCTACACTTGGAAAATCTTGGAAGGAATGGTCCCAAATCTGCACACAGAATCACTCCCTACGAAAGTAAAAGACTGGGGCAGCGATGCAAATGCCCCCCAATTAAAAAGTAGGGCGCCATTGGTACACTAAGAGAAAACACCATAAGTGTCCGGGGCCCAAGACTGTTCAACAGCCTCCCATTGCTGCCCTGGCTGCCTTCAAGAGAGAGCTGGACAGATACCTAAAGTCAGTGCCGGATCAGCCGGGCTGTGCTCATACGTTGGACTGCGTGCAACCTTCAGTAACAGCCCTGGTTGATCAGGCCCTGATCTACCGGGAGGCCTGGGCCATGGACCGGGCCGCGGGGGCGTTTGATATCCCCGGATAACCTCCTGGTATCCTCCAGGTAACATGGGGGACCAGAAATGTGGGAAGCTAAGATGCCGGAGACTGTATTGGAAAACGTCATGCACCAAAATGATTAGGATATAACCAGAGAGAGATGAATGTTGTTGGCAGCAAAGCTGTATCTCATATTCACCTTGAACGATCAGACACTGGAATATCACACATGAAAAGCCTCTTGGCGCTCGTCACACGACGTCCGTGTTTTTAAATACTTTGGAGAGTTAACAGCAAAACCAACTTCTATAAAGGGAATGACACAGGTATTACCTGAGATACCTGGAGAGAGTTGTCCGGGGTCCAACGCCCCCCGCGCCCGGTCTGTGATCAGGCCTCCTGGTGGATCATAGCCTGATCAGCCAGGCTGTTACTGCTTGCTGCACGCAATCCAACGTACGAGCCACAGCCCCGGCTGGTCAGGTACCGACTTTAGGTGCTTGTCCAGTGCAGCTTGACAACTCCAGGTCTGTTGGTGATCCCCCTTATGTATGCTGGGAGGCAGTTGAACAGTCTCGGGCTCCTGACACTTATTGTTATTGTCTCTTACGTGCTAGTGAAACCCCTTAATTTTCATTGGGGGGATGTTGCATCGACTGCCAAGTCTTTTGCTTTTGTTGCGAGTGATATTCGTGTGCAATCCGTACAGTCCCTCTAGAATTTTCCAGGTGTATTATCATGTTACTCTCCTCCTCCCTCCTGCGTTCCAGGAATACAGGTTCAGACGCTTGAAGCACTCCTCATACTTTAGGTGTTTTATCTCCGTTATGCGCGCTGTGAAGGTTCTCTGTACATTTCTAGGTCACACTTTCACCTGCCTTGAAAGTGCTGTTAAGTGTGCAGCAATATTTCCAGCCAAAAATAGAAGAGACCTGAAGAGTGATATCATTGGCTTGGCACCCCCTAGTTTTAAAGGGTTTCTCATTATCCATCCTGTCATTTTTCTAGCAGTGCGATTGCTACAATATTATGGTCTTTAAAGAGTATGGGGGGATCCTGAAAAGGGTACAGTAAAAAGAAAAAGAGAAAAACAGTAAATTAAATTGGGAGCAAGTGCCACAATCAGAAAAAGCAGAGAAAGAATTATACCAAAGGGTAACAAAAGGGGAAAAACCAGAGTGAGCCCAATTTACCTAGAGGGAAAATAGTCCAAACCAAGTGTGTAGAGCAGGGGAAAAATTTTGAAGGAAAAAGGCCCGGATTAGGGACTGATTTGAAGAGCCAGAAATGAATATACTGGATAAGGAGAGAACCCCAGCCTGAATACGAAAATGACAGCATAAAATGCCATGTCTGCCCCAAAGTTTAACAACCATTGGAGGAAAACAATAGTAAAGAACCGGGTATTTTAGGTAGGAAAGGGAAGGGGGCCACAAAAGAGTATCCCGGAAAATTGTTAAAAACCTAACCCAAGATTTTGAGAAAATTCACAGTGAGACAAGGGTCCAGCAAATGAGGGGGGTAGGATGCTCCAACGAGGCGGACACACGCAATAACCAAAGGAGGAAAAAAGCTGCTAGGGGAACTAGTTCCTCATGGCGGTAGACCCCGATAACATGTTTTTTCCATGGTCCTAAGTGGAAGCAAAAGGAAAGTGTCTGCCCCTAGCAGAATTTCAATTTAAATTTTTTGAAACCCGGGGAAAATGCCTAGGATGGGGGGACAGAAATGATTTAAAGTTTAAGAAAGTAAAGTAGAAGCAATAAACCAAGACCACTGTTACTGACATGTACAGTAAAAAAATGGGGAAATTATCTGGGGAAGAGTGATGGAGCACAGGCTGGAATGCCTAATACATGACAACCAGCACGGTTTTTAGGGAAAAGGGAAATCCTCTCAGAACCCAAGGAATTCTATGACAAGAAAAAGATGTAAAAGAAAGAGTGGATGGTTAGACTGTAAGAAGGGTTTTTACAAGTTCCAAAGAAGAGACTCGTTTAAAAACTAGGGAGCGCAGGAATAGGAAGGAAAGTTCTGCAGTGGATCAGGGAATACCTGACAGGAAGGAAACAACGTTGTTTGGGCCCAAACAGGGGTCGGAGTGCATCATGTTCGGTGGGGTTCTACAAGGGGGAGTCCTAGGTCCATGGTTCCGTAAATTGAAAGCAGACAGAAGGGGTAAGTCAGCGGGGGGGTTCTGCAAAAGAGGGAAAATTTTGAGAAACAAATAAAAAGGATAATGTAAACCAAAAGGGGATCTCGCAAACTGCAATCCCGGTCTGACAAATGGTCCTTAGTTTTTTCCCCCAGCAAGTGAAAAGTTAGAAGAATTTGGGGGGGGACATAGGAGACCCCAGCGGAG
>NC_069415.1:59286835-59304975 GCF_026875155.1 Cherax quadricarinatus | reverse complement strand
AATTTTTCCCTGGGCTGGCAGGCCCCCCTTTCCCTCCCTGGTGTATTGGAGATGGTATCACCCAAGGTAGATGCCTGTATGCCCCAAAACCCACCTGTTCCCCTCTGTCCAGGCTTGAAGGTGATAGCTTTGGACCTTTGGCTCCCATAAATCGATGTGGGGTGCCCCCTTACTGGGGGGTCTGGCTTTTGTGAGACCCCTTTTATAATGTTATTGATTCCTCATGTCTTGCAATTTTCCCTGGTTTATGGCACAAAGCCCTGGTACCTAAAATGGGTTTGGCTGCTTCACTGCCAAAAATACCCCTGTGTTCGGCGAGAACGGGGGCAGAAAGTAAAGGGCAACACCAGAAATGGTTGTGGGTCGAGGGTGTGCCAAGGGCGGGAGTTGGGAAAACAGCACGAAAATCCCTTGCATGAGGGGTCTCACTGCCAGGGGGTGGGCTCTACCTTCCCGACCCCTTGAAGATTGTTGGGGCTATATTTTCCACATTGGACCTCCAGTGCAATTTAGACCCCTTTTAGATTATCCCAATCATGGTCCGTCAGTGAACTTTTTTATTAAAATGGCTGTTTCCCATTGAGGTGGGGTGGACTCCCCCAAAAAAAAGAAACATTTTACTATCACCACCCCATCCCCATCTTCTTAAAGGGCATGAAAAATTTTTTGGCTCAGTCAGTAACATATAATTGGTGAACCTTAGGAGTGTAGAAGGGGTGTTTCCCCCCCCCCCTTGCAATTTTAATGGACAAAAAAAGTCGTTTGGGTAAAGGAGCTTAACATGAAACCCCCATGGTCATAAATGAACCAAAAAATAAATAACCAAAAATATAACAAAGACTAACTGCTGTGGACATGGTGCATGAGGACAATTGAACACAAGTAAAAAAAAAGCCCGAAAACTTTCATATAATTGTTTTTTTGGTGATGGAAAATTTACTGTTTTGGATGCAAATTTTGTAAAGACTTTTTTAAGAAAAATTGGTGTTTGACTTTTTTGCTGTTGGGGGGTGAGTTTGGGAACATGAAAGGGTTCAGAGAAATGGTAAAGGCCTGAGTCCCGGAGGTGGGAAAACAGTGCCTGCACTCTGAAGGAAGGGGGGGGGGGAAATTGCGTTTTGAATGAACTGTAGTATTGGCATGCCTTGGGAAGACAATGTGAGTGAGTGTGGTGAAAAATTTTTCTTTTGTGGTCTTTGCTCAGTGGAAGTGTCCCATTTTTAAAAAAACATGATTGTTAGGAACTAATCATGGTTCTTAACCTTAAATACCCAAAAATATTTTTAATGAAATTTTAACCCCTTTCAGGGTCCAAGGCCAAATCAAAGGGGTGCCCATGTCCAAAAATTTTTGAAAAAAAAAAAAAAAAAATTTTTACAGAATTAAAGAGTATATTTTTGTAAAGGTAATAAGACAAAAAAAAATTTCTGATCAGTCTTACGAGATACGGCCCGGGGGGAAGTTTACCCAAAATGGCCGGGGTGGCGGCAACTCGACGTTTTCCAAATCGCGCATTACTTTTTTTAAAGTTTTTTGTAGTTTTTTCTTTTTTTTTTCCCTACTAACTTTTTGGGGCCGGGGGGCCCAATATGATTAATGTATATATATATAAACTCACTTTTTGAAACGTAACTGCACAAAATTATTATATAATTTGTTTAATTTTTGTTTATTACAAAAAAATAAAAAAATCTTGTATAATACAAAGTTTTATCATATATTACATATTTACAATCTGGGGCTGGGTTTTTGAAAAGCTGGGGGCTTGTGGAACTCCCTTTAAAAAAAGGACCCTGCACAGAGGGACCTTTCTTCCTTGAATAAACCGAGTGTCTTGCTCCTTTTTTGCCGTCGTTTTTTTTGTTCACAGCAATGCTCTCCTCTGAGAAATTTTTTCTGAAGAAGGAAGCTTTTTTATGAAAAAATCACCTTCTTCCTCAAACGTTGGGTATTGTGAGGAATTGGGCCTTTTTGTGAGCAGGGTTTTTCCCGGGGCTTTATTTGAGTTGTCTGAAACAGAAAAAAAAATTCACCATATGGGGTTGTCTGTTGCCGTCTTTTTTGGACAAAATATATGATGAGCTTGAAATGTCCCTAGATGGAAGAAAAGTTTTGTACCCTTGTAAAATCTTCGAACAAATCAAAAAGCCAAACTGATGTCACATTTGTCAACCAAGCGATGTTTTTTTGTATAATCAATCATGTCATGGTTTTCGAACAGTTATTAGTCACTCGATCACTTTTCCATGTTTGCATTTGTTAGAGGGAAAGGTTTCAACTGTGACATCCTTTGTCTTGGGCCCCCGTAATGCCATGTGTCTTTTGGGAGTAAACACCTGCATCATCACATGAGCACCTGCTTGAACCCGGGATATGTTTACGATTTTGAACGCACGTGTCAACACATCGTCTTGTTCCCCCACAAAAATCAGGTAAAGGGCTTGTGTCCGTTTCAGTATATAATGTATGCCCCTTTCCCAAAATAAGGGGCCCTCATGCTTCTCATAGTCACCCGAGATACCCGTAATTTGGTATCTTTCTGTTTTACATCCAGGTATACAAAAAATATCCAAAACCCGGCCCTGTCAAGTACGAGTTCAAAAAAGTTTTTACCCCAAAAAGTTTCCCCCTTTGCTCGGTTACAGTGGGCCCCAGATACGTACCATCGCTAATGTTTAAAACCGCTTTTCCCCTCGTTTTTTTCGAAAAAAATTTCCCTGATCCCGCTCAAAAACCCGCCACCCCCTTTCACCCGAGAGGGTCCAAATGTGCGCCCTTAGCCACCCTACATGTCCCGCGGTGGCATTGTTTACCAGCCACCCTCCGCGGTAAAATCAGCATACAATCGGAACATTTCTATTATTACAGTGTTTTTGGTGATTTTTCGCAAAATAAGGACCAGGGGCCCCAAGAAGCTTCTATCCCAAACCCCTAAAAACAAAAAGGGGGAGAATTACTTAGAGATGAAGAAAAGATCATTGATAAGTATAAAAGTGGTGCGTGTCTCCGAGCGGGCCCAGGTTGGTAATAAACCCCAATCAAAACCCTCGTATATTGGTGTACAGCGCTGTGCTGCTGTACTACCGTCAGTGGCTGCTGCGCTTGGCTGTACCCCCATCGTTTCTGTGTAGTACCGTTGCTGCTGCTGTGTCGTTGGCTGCTGCAGCACTGTCAGTGGCTGTGTTCCGTCTGCTGCTGCGTACCCCCTTTGCTGGCTGCTGTGCGCACTGTCAGCTGTGCTGTGTGTACCCCATCGCTGCTGCTGTAGTGCCGTTCTGTGCTGTGGGTCGTCTGCTGTGCTGTACCCCCGTCGCTGTGCGTAGTACCGTCGGTGCGTAGCATCGTCTGCGCTGCTGTAGCACTGTCAGCTGCTGCGTAGCACTGTCCGCTGTGTCTGTTAGCACCGTTTTTGGTGTGGCTTATTGAGAATACCCGAACAATTTAACCCCCGAGGATTTGCCCCAGGATCCAAAAAAAGTCAGTGTCATCGAGACTGTCTAACTTATTTCCATTGGGGTCCTTAATCTTGTTCCCCCAAAAAATCAGGAACGTGCGGTAAGCTGTCCAATATACAAAAAGGTTAGAAACAGAAATACAAATGTAGGCTTCATTTAAGGTTTTTAATATATTTCAAGGGGTTTGCTAGTGTTTGCAGAAAAATCAACCATTCAAATCTTTATGAAGCTGTGTGTATTTTTGTGGTCAGTCAAAAAAAACGGGCTTCCCCCTGGAAAAATTGTCATTTTGGGGAAAATTTGGGTTCACCCCCCTTGTGCAGAACCCCAGAATACTAAAGCGTTTTAAAAACAGAAAAGGTTTCTGGGTATGCCCAAATGGGAAAATTGGGGATTTAAATCACAAGGGTATTAAAAGGGAAACATCAAGCTCTTTCATAGAAACCGGGAAGCTTTCTACAAAAAGATGGGAACATAAAAAAATCTGGGTGAATGGTAGCCCTTGAATGGCCTGTAGTCACAAATGTAAGGCTGGAGGTGATTCCCGGGAGCGAAAAGGGAACTGGGATACTGTCCTGGGGGCAGTAATGGTGAAGCTGGAGATTTTGCCAGGTTTCGGGGAAATTATACGCGGAAAGGATAATATAAAAGACTCTGGGGACAGGGGCCCTAGTAGGGAAAAAGTGTGTCAAAGATAGATAAAACCATATTGCAAATAGAAAAAGAGGAAAAAAGCAAACAAGGGACTCCAATAGCAAATGAGGATAAATTACCCAAAAACAATTGGGGGGGAGCTCCCTTGTTGGTGCTAGGGGGATAGAAGTAAGACAGGGAACATGCCCAACAGGGAATCGTCCAAAAACCAAGGAAAGCGGGAAACCAAGCCTGTCCATATATCCCCTTGGTATCGCGGGCATGGGAAATCGGAAAAACGATGGGACGTGCAACTAGGGACCCCTAGAAATGCCATCCCCAATGAAAAAGAAAATGCAAACTCCCTTCCTGTAGCTTTTTCACCTGAAAGTGTCCCTCTTCAGTCGGGAAAGGGGACGTGCTAAAATTTAAAATTGCCAGGATACCATCAAAAGGGGACAAAAAGTACAAACACCCGGGCCAGGGAAAAAACCTGGGTGCCACAGCCATCAAGAGGGAGAGGTTTTTTAGTGCCGGGAAAGGGAAAAAAAAACTGGAGGAAAGGGCAGAAATCGTACCCCAAAATCCATCATTCTGGGGGAAACCACATCGATGGCCTCCACCAAAAAACCAACAGATACAGATACTAATCCCGGAAAAAAAAAAATCCCCCCCAGTACAAAAATACCCCAGTCGAAAACATTTTTCTTTGAAAAATATCAGGGTCTAAAGCAGCAACAAACAACAAAAAACCTTTATCCGTGGACGCTTGCAGAGCAAAGGCAATGTTCGCGGCTTTCCTGAGCCCACATAAAGGTCCTTGGACAATGAAATAGGGATCCCGGGTTACAACCCATAAAAATGTGACAGGTGAACAGGGAAAAGGGGGGGGTTTGGCCCGTACATTGCAGAGTCCTTGTTTGCACAGAATGCTTAAGCCTCAAATGAGTAGTGGAAATTTTAGCTAAAGGTCGAGAACCAAAACCTTTGTCATTTTGGTAGTTACAAGCCTCCCGGGGCAAATCCCGCAATTCCGGAACAGCTGTTAAAAAATTGACCACTGTTGGAAAATCTTCCACTCCTGCACCCCAAAATCTTTCTCTGGGGGGGGGGTTTCAACTTAAGGCACCCAAAATGGGGAATATAGCAAATAATATTGTTGCAGTTTAAAACACCAGGAGGGAGCTCTGATTTAAAACTACCTCACACGAGCTTTTAAATCTCTGCACAAAAAATTTAATTTAAACCAGCAAAAATAGAGGCTACTAGACTGGGGAATACACTAGACCCCATATTTCCTAACAATGATGATCTGATAAGAAATGTCACCATATCAAAAAAAAACTCAGATCACAAATAATTGGGTTCGAATGTATGCGAGGAGCCCAAAACCGAAAAAAAGAGATAGCCCGGGGGGAGCATTCACAAATTCAATTTCAATAACAAAACATAAAGTGGGACAAGAAAACCCAAAGCCCTAACCGATATAAGCTGGGAAAAATTACTAAGAAAACACAGACCAAAATTATGCCTAGAACAGATTAACTCGGTGGCACTCGATGTATGCACAAGGTTTTTCCCTCAAAGAAAAAAGGAGGAGTAGTGAAAATAAAAAGAGACAGGCGCTCCCTTTACAGGCGACGGAAAGAAAACAGAGGGAAAAAGAGGTAATATACTGAAATGCGCAGGGAGACATGGTCAGAGAAATAGAACACAAATTAAGCTAAAGAATCCTTTAGGGTGGGAAATCGGGGGAAAGAACTAAAAGCTAAAAATGAAATCGAAAAAACCCCCAAAGTATTTCTTTCCATCCAAATCAAAATCGAGAACAACGCCCAGTATTGGGCCCCTATTAAACAAGTGGGCCCTCACAGAGACGAAGGGAAATGAGTGAGCTACTCAAGTCCCAATATGACTCAGTTTTTAGAAAGCGCTAAAGACGAGAGTCGAAGATCAAAAATGAATTTTTTATGAGAGAGCCACAAAATTTGATTAACAAACCCTACCCGATGTTTCTGACCCCAAAGGTTCGAACAGGCGATAAAGAATCCCCAGCCTCCCCGGGGCCAGACTCATGGAACTCTGTGTTCATCAAGAACTGCAAAAAGCCCTACACGAGCCTTTTCCCCCTATGGGAGGGAGCGGGAAACCCGGGGGGTCCCACAGTTACAAAAAAAGACATACCCCCACTCCACAAAGGGGGCAGTAAGCAACGCAAAGAACTACAGCCCAATAGCACTAACACCCCATATCAAAAAAAATCTTTGAAAGGGTTAAGAAGAAAGATCACCCCCCATTAGAAACCCATAGTTCAAACCCGGGCCCAACGGGTTTAAAAAGGGTCGTCCTTTTCTGTCTCAACTACTGGATCACTCGACAAGGCCCAAAAAAGCACAGAAGAAAAAAAGAATGCAGATGTAATATATACAGACTTTGAAAAAGCCTTGAAAAGTGTGACCGGCGTAATAGCGCAAAAATGCGCGCAAAAGGAATAAGGAAAAGTCGGTCGAGGATCTAAAATTTCCCTCACTAACAGAACACAGAGAGTAGTCGTCAACAGAGTAAAGTGAGGAGCTACGGTTTAAAAAAGCTCTGTTCCAAGGACGTACTAGTCCCATCTTGTTTTCCCCATCCCCATTCCGAAAAGACAAGGTGTCAGCCCCGCACCCCTGTCTTCCTTTGCAGATGACACCGAATTGATGACAGTGTCTTCCTTGCAGACACTGCAAGGTCCGGCGGAATTTTAAAACCAAAACTTTCATGGGGGCAGAAAAAAAATATGAAATTAACGATGAGAAATTTCAATTATCAGTAGGTAAACATGAGGAAATTTAAATCTTATCAGAGTACAAAAAAAAATTCTGGCCACAAAAAAGAGCGAAAACCAACGTCAAAAACCTGGGAGTGTTATGCGGAGGATTCACCCTTTAAGGCCATAAAATTGTTCAATGCATCTGCTAGAAAAATGACAGGATGGATAATGAGAACCTTCAAAACTGGGGGCCAAGCCATGAGACATCTTTGGTCACTTTTTCTATCTAGGGTGGAATATTTGCACTCTAACGCACCTTTCAAGGCAGGGGAAATTGCGACCAGAAAATGTACAGAGAACTTTCACGGCGCGCTAACGGAGATAAAAAACCTCAATTACTGGGAGCGTTGAGGTTTCTAAACCCGTATTCCCTGGAAAGCAGGAGGGAGGTACATGATTATATACCCTGGAAAATCCTAGAGGGACTTACCGAACTTGCCCGAAATCACTCATACGAAAGCAAAGACTTGGCGACGATACCATCCCCCCTGAAAAAAGGGGTGTCACTAGCCCCTTAGAGACCATCAATAAGTGTCAGGGGCCCGAGATGTTCAAATGCCTCCCAGCAACATAAGGGGGATTTCCCCAAAAACCCCTGGCAGTTTCAAGCTGGCACTGGACAAGCCCTAAAGCAGTTTGTCAGCCGGGCTGTGGCCCTAGTTGGTTTTGGGGCGCCGCAGCAAAAACCCGGTTTATCAGGTGCTGTCCACCAGGAGGTGGTCACAGAGGGCCCGCGGGGCATTGTCCCCGAAACTTCTCCAGGTCCCAGGTACTCCCGGGTGCAAACCCCCACCGCGCTAACACCCAAAGGGGAACAGGGAAAAAAAAGCCTGGAACTAGTGTCATATTTGGGGAATTTAAAGCCAGAAAGGTTGGTTTGAGGATTAAGAATCGTAGGGGCATACACAGTGTGATAAGGCGTTCTGGAAGAAATGCCAAAAGAACCCACGTCTAGGAGGAAAAAGGGCCCCCAGGGCACAGTGTCTATCAGTCATTTCTGATCTTCAAAAAAGGGAAAGTGTTTTATTCTTCATTTTTTTAGAGTAGTACATGCACAATATTAAATTTTGCATGTATACTTATATTGTGATGGGATCTTCTTTTGTTGTAGGAAATGTTATTTATGTGGTAAAAATTTTTTTTTTATACTTTTGGGTGTCTTTTCACGGATTAAATTTGATTTTTATTTTTCTTTGGGGAAAATTTATTGCCCTACCAATCATTTGCATAACAATCGCCCTCTTGCACAGATTAAAGTCGCTATCGGGGGTCCTGTTTTGCTTTGACAGCTACTTGAACAAAATCAAGAAATGTCAATTACAAGATTCTTGATGGATGAAAGTACATGTTGAACTTTTGTTTGGTAATAAAAACTTTCTAATCTTGTATAACCTGCACTTCTGTCAGGCGGGTTTTGTCAGAGAAGTGCAACATACGAAAACGTAAGATAAACCTGTTCACGGGGAGATTTCACTAAAGGGACCGGGAAAAAATTAGCCGTTGGGATCGGTATGTTTTTTTTTAGCTTATAGACATGGGCTAGCTTATTGTTGCAAAAAGAAAATACATTTCTGCAACGTGTCTCTTTCAGGGTTTGTTTTGATGTGGGTATATGTATTTGCCTGGTGTATCAAATATTTTTACTTTCCCGGGACAATAGTTTCCATCAAGGGTTGGTCCAAAGTTTTCAACAAATTCCGTTCATTGGCCAGGGTTCCCAAAGGGGACAAGTAGGTAGAATTCCACTTCGGAGTCATAAAAGTGGGGGGTTGGGAAAAAAATTGGGTTTTTGCTGCCAATCCCAGATCGGTTTGCGGGTGGTACTGGAATCATAGGTGGGTGGGGTGTTGTGGTTGTGGTGGGTGGTGGTGATCCCTTGCTTTTATTGAATGAGGGGGTCAGCAGCGTGGGTCCCACCCCTGGGTGGGGAGACAGCTGGCCGTGGCACTACCATCACCATACCCCCATTTTATGATGCCTTGGTTATCCATCCCAAGTGTCCCACATATCCTCCTTTCATGTCTATTCCTGGTGTAGGGCCACGGGATGTACCCCGGGATGTACCCCCGTCCCCTGGGAATTGATGGGTCCTCCCCGAGCGCATGGGGCGGCTTTCATACCAAACGCTTCATGGTGAATATGTTTCCTCACTATCACTACTTGAATGATCGTAAGAGCAATAAAATCAAAACCCATCATATCATATCATTACTAAAGTCGGGGCCTGGCCACCGAAATAATAGTTTTCTCTTGCGATGAGGAACAACGACCGTGATGAGGAGTGCCACCCCGAGGTAAAAGGGTTTGAGGATCGTCGGGTTTTCCGCTTTTATCGTTTCCCTGGTCATTCCTTTTGGTCACTAACTGACAAAGAAAAAGAATTGTTTATTTCCGTTTCCTCAGTGTCGAAGTATCAGATAGGAAGAGGGGCCCAATTTTTCCCTTGGGTGAGAGCTCCCTTGCGAGAGGCATGAGAAAAAGGAAAAACTGAGCCGGCATTCCCCAATGCTATGCAGGCCCCTAGAATTTTTGTTTTTGGGCACACCCACGAAAGCCCTCTCACATGTGGCCATGACTTTTTCGGCTTAATTTGTCCCGCTAGAATTTGAATAAAATTTTGGGTTTGGCACTGAATGTGAAGCCGTAGATTGGGGGCGGCCCCTGAAAGGGTTAAAAATTTAAAAAAAAAAAAGACAAAAAAAATTTATGTAATAGAGGATTAAACAAGCCAGTTTTGATCTTCCCCCTTTTTCAGGGTCCGCCCCGTGATCTGGGGTCAGTGGTGTCCAAACGTAATTATGCCAAATTCTAGGCGTCAAATTTAGCGCGAAAGCTCCTAGGCCTCTGTGAGAGAAGGGTTTCGCGCCGTGGGTGTGGTCGTAAACAAAAAATTAGGGCCTGCATAGCATTGGGGGAAACGCCGGCTCAGTCACCTTGTTCCCATGCCCCCGTCGCAAGTCAGCTCTCATCCCCGGAAAATTGGGACTCTCCTTTCCTGTTTGATAGTTCTGACAGATGGAAGTAAAAATGAAGACGAATCTACGGCTTTGATAAGTTAGTGCCCAAAAAAAATAATGACCGGGTTATCGTAATGGTGCAAAAAACCCCGCGATCCTCGCCCTTCTACCCTGGTGTGGGCACCGTGACTCATGGGGGGGGTTCCTAAACGTAAGAGAAAACTAATTTTTTCCCCGTGGTGGCCTCTGTTCAGTAATGACGGGGATTCTGAGTGGATTGTGTTTATTTTGCGTGAGATCATTGAGTAGGTAGTGGGGAAAACATATTCCCAGTGAAGCGTGGGTATGTTCCCCGTGCATGCGCTCGGGAGTGTCCCCTAGCTGTCCCCAGGGGCGGGTACATCCCGGAGTACTCCGTGGCCCTACCCCCTTTTTAGGTGTGTAGTAGGATGATGTGGCTACATTTGGCATGGATGGGCCCACAGGCATCAGGGATGGTTTTAGTGGGGTGGTGGTGGTAGTGGACCCCCATGCGTGACTCACTGTGCCACGCGGGGCCCCCACGCTGCTGACTCATCAGTTCAAGGGGAAAAAAGGGGGCGTACCCCCAGCCCCCCAAACACCCGTACAACCAGCCTATGATGTCAGTATCCACCAGCAAACGTTTGGGTTGGCAGAAAAACCCCAATTTTTGTTCCCAGCCTCACCCCTTTGAGACCCCAAAGTGGAATTTACCTACCCGTCCCTTGGAACCCGGCCCAAGAATGGAAATTCTTTGAATTTTTTTTTGACCAGCCATTGTGGAAAATTTTTGTCAGGGAAAAATAAAAAGTATTTTCAGTCACCCTGGCAAAAAAGATCTTTCACCCCCGTCAAGAACCCAGGTGGGAAAGAAGAGACTGTTGCAGAAATGATTTGTTTTTTCAAAAAATAATGCTTTGCCTCCGTCTTAAGATAATATAAAAACTTCTGGTCCAAGATCGGCTAATTTGTACCATCTTCAGTGAAATAATCCGTGAACAGGTTATCTTTGTTTGAGTTCACTTCTTGACAAACCAGGCCTGACAAAGTGAAGGTTATACAAAATTAGAAATGTTTTATGTATCTCAAACAAAAGTTGGATATCTTTTTCCCTTAAGAATCTTGTAATTGACGATCTTTGATTTTTTTCAAGGTAGATGTCATTTCAAACGTTTTACGAGCGAGGAACGCTTTTGGGATAAAAAATTTTTTGTACTTGTGTTGTGACGTGGCCCGGTGTTGGATATTGTTGTATACCCGGGTAGTAAAAATTGAAAGATACCCAAAAGTTATTGGGTTATTAGGTGGTTTTGTGGAAACATGATGGCCCTTATCTTTGGGAAGGGCCATCATTATATACCGTAAACTGGTACACAAGCCCATTACTCAGTGATTTTTATGCGAGTGAACAAGACAGATGTGTGTGGCACATGCGTTCTAATCGTAAAAAATAGCCCGGCTCAAGCAGGTGTTCGTGGTGATGACGTGAGGTGTTTACTGCCCAAGAATTGGCATTCGGTGGCAGAAAACAGATGTCACATTGTTGACAACCTTCACCGTAATGAAATGCAAGACAGTGGCAAAAGTTGATCGAGTGACTAATGAACGTATTTGAAAACCAGTGAAGGATTGATTATACAAAACAGCGCTTGGTTGACAAGTGGACATGCGATTGGTTTTGTTGACTGTGTTGTAAAAGTTACAAAATGGTACAGAAACTTTTTTCCTTCTGGACATTTTTAAAGCGAATGCATATAAATGTACCAAAAAAAAGACTGGTAAAGCCCCTTGGTGAATTTTTTTTTGTTGTTTTCAGACAATCATAATGGTACCCGGTAACAAAAATGCAATACAACTTTGGGCTCGAATTCATCACAATATACCAAGGTTGAGGAGAGAAAGGGGATCATTTCATAAAACAGCTTCCTTTAACTCAAAAAGAAATTTGCTAGAAAAGATGCTTGTTTGTGCACAAACAAACGACGGCAACAAAGACGCAAAAACTGGTTTTTGTGGAGGAAAGGGGAAGGTGCCTCTGTGCAGGTGCCTTGTTTCAAGGAGTTCACAAGTCCGCAGTTCTAAAAAAAATGTCCAGTGATTGTAAATATGTAAAAAATATGATAAAAACTTAGTATTTTACAAATTTTTGGCTGTTTTTTGAAATAAACAACAGTGGTAAACAATAATATGTAATAACTTTAGTGCAGTTATTGTGTTCAAACAGTAGTTATTTTAACAATTTTTAACAGTAAAAGTAGAAACGGGTTATCTTGTACTCCTATTTAAATTTGGGGTCAACTTTACAGCACGAAATGCATAAAATTATATATATACATACATCTGGGTTTTTTCCTTTTTTTAAATAGCTCTTTTTCTTTTTAATTTCTTCTTTTGTCATGGGGAAGGGAAAAAAGAACTTTCCCCCGTAAGCCATGGGGTGTTGAGGCGACAAAAATGCCGGGAGAAATGGGCTGAACCCCTTTCTGTAGCATTTACAAAAAAAGAGAAAAAAAAAATTTTAAAAAACGGGGAAAAAAGTGCTGGATGAGTGCGGAGACAAAAAAACAGATGTTTTGCTGTGTTATGAATGAAAGAAGTTGGTGCCCTGGCCTAAGCGAAACAAAGCAAAGGGGGTAGGGGTTTCGTGGGGGGAAATAAATGGGATTAAATGGAGTACTGAGAGGTTAGAGAAAAAGGGAAAGGGGGGGTAGCAGAAATGTTAAATGTTTCAGTTAGGGAAAGGAAAAAAGAGAATATGAAGGGAAAAATTTCAAAAAATTTGTGGTTTAAAAGAAAAGGTTTGGGATGCGAAAAGTGGGTCATATAACGGTATGCACCTGGAGAAGAGAGGAAGAGGGGGGAAAGAAAAAGTTTTTGGGAGTGTTAAGTAAAGTTGGGGAGCCTTTGAACCAATGAGGAGTATTGTGGAGGGGCCCTAAATGCTAAAGTGGGAGAAATTTTAGAGAGGGTGTGGTAGGTAAGTTTGGGGGGGGCCAGGGTAAATGTAATGGGACCCTTTGATTGAACTTTGTATAAAAAGGGGGTTTGTTATAGGAATATTTTTAAAAAAAAGGGAAAAAAAGTATAAAAGATTGAGTGGGCAAAATAAAGAAAGTTTTTTGGGGATTAGTATTGGTAGAAAAAAGACTGTTGAGTAGACTTCAGGTGTAATGTTTTTAGGGGGGGCCCAGTATATAGATCACTTTCTTTTGTAGTACATGAGAGTAAAAGGTTTTAGATGGGTACAAGGAGAATAAAAGCATCAGGGAAGGAGAGGTGAAGGGTTTTTAAACTGAAAAAGGAGGCAGTTGGGGGGAAGATATAAACCCCATTGGAAAATGTGGGCTAATGAGGCTAGGCAATGGGGTCAAGAGGTATGGGGTAGGTTTTAAAAAAAGTAGTGTTAGAGTGTTTAGCAGAGTTTGTGGTTACAGGAAAGTGGGTCGGGAGGGAAAAGGAGCGATTGGTGGAATGTAATGTAAAGGTTTGTATGGGGAAAAAGTTAGATATGAGAGTTTTTACAAATAGAAAAGGGGCAAGGAGGAAGGTTTTTGGGGAAAAAGGAGAGGTTAAGGGTGGGAAGCAAAGTAAAAAGAGAGCAAAGGAGGTGGGTGGATGTTATAACAAATTTTGTTGAAAAAAAAGAAAAAGTTTTGGGGTGAGATTAACAAATTAAAAAAGCCCGAGACAAATGGATTTGTCAGTTAAAAATAGGAAGGGAGTTTTTAAAAGGAGAGGGTTTGAGGTATTGGGGGAAAATGGAGGGAAAATTTTTAGGAAAAGTTAAAAGTTGATGAAATAGGGAGCTGTGTTTTCGTGTATAGGGCAGGGGAAAAAAATTTTGTAGGAGTGAGGAAGAGCCAGTTGGAGTTGGGGAAGTTCTGAGGCAGTGGTAAAAGAAGGGGGAAAGGCAGCCGGGTTGATGGGAAAAGTTTGAAATTTTTTAAAAGCAGGTGGGGATATAGTTTTGGAGGGGTTTGTGCAATTTTTTATAAATGTATGAAAAGGTAAGGTACCTACGGAGGGCAGAGAGCGCTATTTCCCCTTTTTTAAAAAAGGAAAAGGGGGGATAAAAGAGAGTGAAAAAAATTATGGGGGAAAGTCGCGAGTTACTGGTAAAGGTAGGTTGAGTTATTATTGAAAAAATTTAAAGAGAAAAGACGGGAAAGGATAGAGATGAAAAAGGGAGGCTTTGGGAAAGGGTGGGGGGGTGTGGGGACAGGTGTTTACAGTGAAATATAAGTGAACAGTATTTGATAGGCAAAAGAGGTTTTTGTGGCATTTATGGATTTGGAAAAGGCATATGACAGGGTGGATAGGGGGGAATGTGGCAGATGTTAAAAGTGTATGGTGTAGGGGTGGGTTACGAAAGCAGTGAAATTTTTTTCGGGATAGTGGGTAAGTTAGAGTATGTAGGAAAGAGGGAAATTTTTTCCCAGTAAAAGTGGCCCTTAGAAAAGGATGTGTGATGTCACCGTGGTTTAATATATTTATAGATGGGGTTGTAAGAGAAGTAAATGCGGGGTTTGGAAAGAGGCGTGGAGTTAAAGATAAAGAATCACACCAAAGTGGGGTTGTCACAGCTGCTCTTTGTGAGCCCTGTGTTCTTGGGGTTCTGAAGAGAAGTTGAGAGTTGGGGGATGATTTGGTTTGGGTGTGCAAAAGAAGAAAATTAAAGGTGAATACAGGAAAGAGTAAAGTTATGAGGTAACAAAAAGATTAGGTGATGAAAGATTGAAAATCAGATTGGAGGGGGAGATAGGAGGGGTGAATGTATTGATATTTGGGAAAGGGGGGACGTGCAGGGATGGGTTTAGAAAGTGAGGGAATTTATAGAATTGATGGGGAAAAAAAGTGAGTGGTGACTTAGGAGTTGTGGGGACAAAAAACTTTGTCCTTGGGGGCAAAGGGGGAATGTAGAGAGTTGTTTTACCAAGCTTTATATGGGTGTGAAGTGGGTGGAAAGTTGCGGAGGGGGAAAGGGGAGGGAGTGGAGTTTCATGTTGAGGGCAATGTTGGTGTGAATATAATGCAGGAATTGTAGTTTGGAAGTTAGGAGGAGGTGCGGGATTACAAAATGTTGTCCAGGGCTGAGAAGGGTTGTTGAGGGGGTTCGGAATTAGAGGAATGGAGCGAAACAGAATGACTTCAAGAGTGTCAGTCTGTAGGGAAAGGAAAGGCGGGGTAGGGGGTGGGCCCCTAGGAAAGGTTGGAGAGGGGGGTAAAAGGAGGTTTTTGTGTGCGAGGGGCTTGGACTTCCAGCAGGTATGCATGGCGTGTTTGATAGGAGTGAATGGAGACAAATGGTTTTTAATACGGGGACGTGCTGTTGGGTGTGAGCAAAGAAACATTTATGAAGGGGTTAGGGAAAACCGGGGGGCCGGATTGAGTCCGGAGAGGGAGTACAGTGCTGACTCGAAGGAGGGGTGTTATGTTGCATTTTTTAAAAACTGTAGTGTAAAGCACCCTTCTGGAAAAACGTGGGTGGAGTGAAAGATGGTGAAAGTTTTTTTTTTTCGGGCCACCCTGCCTTTGGGGGGAAACGGCCAGTTGATAATAAATAAAATAAATACAGATTGGTCTCCAGGCCCCAAATGTTGTAGGAATAAAAAAAATTGGAAAAGAAAAGAAAAAACAACTAAAACAAAAAATTAAAATTTTCGCGTATGTGGAATTCGTCGTGTTCCCGCCACCACATCATTTTTCAAAACTTTTTTGGCACTGATTGGGTTTTAAGTATGATCAGATTTAATTTTTTTTGTTTTATTCCCTTCACAAAAATATGTCTTTAATTCTGTAAGAAAAAAAAATAATTTTTTTTTTTCAAAATTTCTTGGCATGGTGCGTGATTCGTTTTTGGGCCCTTGGCCCTGAAAGGGTTAAAGAACCCAAAATTGGTTTGTGAATTGGCAAAAAGTTTGCTGGGTAAGTTTTTTTGCTGGCTTGGGGTTAAGGTTTCAGCCAAGGTAAAAATTCTCACCCTTCGAAGGTATATATGAGTAATGGTATTTTTTTTTTTACTGTATACACCAAGGGTGTTATTGTGAAAAATACACTGTGGGTGTGTATCTGTGAAATTTTACATGAGGGGTGTGAATATCTCAGGTACATATTGGAGGGGTGTGAATATCTCAGTTTTTACATATACTGGAGGTATGTATTTAGTGCAATGCACGAGAGTCTTCTTAAACCCCTATTTAGGAAAAAGTAATTTTTGAGGTGATATATGTAAATTGCAGCCTTGATAACCTCTTTATGGTTAAAACCCCAAAAAATTAACTAACTGGATTTTTAATTTGTTATTATGTTAATTATATGGGTATATTTAGGGGAGAAAAGGTCCCGGGTTGGGTGTTTGGACCCCCCCCTGAGGCACCTAGGAAATGCTCCTTTCAGTGGCTACTTGACACAGATCTCAAAGGTTGGATTCCCCAGTATGTCATCGATCAGGCACTAACCTATGCCATGACTGACTTCATGAGTTGTCTTCGCAGTTATCTTCCAACCCTGAAGGCAGCACAGTTGCACAAGCAAGGAGGCAGATAACTTCTGTTCTCTGAGTTTTTCATCCTCTCTTCCTAGAGACTCAGTTATGTTAAGAACTTTAAAAGTGTACAGTATAATAGTATTTTAGTCCTTTAATTCATGTAGCTTATTTTCAGTCTTTCTTTATACCTGACATACTTGTGACCAGTTTCAAGAGTTGTACTTTTGAGTGCCTAGTCAACCAGGTTGTTGCTGCCAGTGATTTATGCATATAGTATGAACATGACAATTTATTGTGATATTTTGACTTAAAATAATGTAATCTAGCAGGTAGTAGCCTCCCACTACCACATATATTCTGTTAATAAATCATAAATATTAAGATTATAGAACATAAAAAGTGAAAATGTATTTACTTATCAGTACTGTAAAATATTTATGTTGGGTGACATTTTGTTTTTAATTTGTGCCTGTATTTATATATATGCACTGGTCATGTAATTTTATGGTTATACAGTAGGGCCCTGCTTTACGGCATTTTGCATTGCGGTGTTCCACTAATATGGACACTTCAAATTATGACCAAAACTCTCTATATGGCTCCCTCCACCCCACCTGGCTTTCTAATATGGTCACCGAGCACCACCTGGTTTGTTTACATTCTCCGTGAGCACATCTCTTCATTACGTATGGAAACTTTCCAGAATTTCAAGTGTTTTAAAGTTATTTCATATTTTATATGTACTTTGATAATTATACTTCAGTGTACCTGTACCTAAATAAACTTAAACACACTGTGCTGGCATGCAGGTACATACTAAAATCACTGAGAGTGTCCCTTTAGTCTTGATGCCATAGTAATAATACTAATACGTAATATAATAATAATAATAATCACTTTTGAGCACATTAGATGTCTTATTTTACGTTAATATAAACATTTTCATTACCCCATCTATGATATTTCTTCAAAATTATAAAGAAACGCATTACATAACATATAAACATGATACATATATCCACAGTACAATAAATTTCTCATAAATATGAGGTGTGGTAGCCGGGTTGAGGAAAAAAAATTACTTTTTCTTTGGTCCAGCACCAGAGAAAATGTACCATATATCAATCCACCTTTGACTCAGCGACTCCTCTTAACACACTCAGCTTAGTTTACAATTCTTAGCGTGATTTCTCATCACTTCTCCCTTCGTTTATGATGGCATCTAAAGGTAGTTGTTAGAAATGTTTAAACTAAGTGAACAAGGTATATCGATGGCAATAATATCACTCTGAACCTCTTCAAATATCGTATGTTACATTAGGTATGGGAGCCAGTGGGCTTCCTGGCTACCTACACTTACCAGCTACCGATACCTGACTTCCTACAGATAAATACTACTCACTTCTCACCCTATATTAAGACTACACATATTTTAAGGTAAGTAATGAGTGCATTGTATGTGCACTTTATCACTTTGGGCCACTTTAAATATTGTATATTACGTTTGGGAATGGGAGCCAGTGAGCTTCCTGGCTACCTACACCTGACTTCCTACAAATAAATACTACTCACTTCTCACCCTACGTTAAGACTACAAATACTTTTAGGTAAGTAATGAATGTACTGTGTATGTATTTTACTTTTTATTGTTTTTAACCCTTTCAGGGTCCAAGGCCAAAATCTGAAGTCACGCACCAGTGTCCAAGAAATTTTGAAGAAAAAAGAATTATTTTTTCTTACAGAATTAAAGAGCATATTTTTGTGAAGGTAATAAA